>VXAZ01008610.1:23402-51114 GCA_013399875.1 Gymnorhina tibicen
TCCCATCCCGTCCCATCCCGTCCCATCCCGTCCCACCCAGCTCACCCACAGTCTGTCTGTCCTGTCCCTCCCACCTGCAGTCTGTCTGTCCATCCCATCCCGCTCTCCAGAGCAGCTCGAGGCTTCACCCGAGCCAGCCCTTCCCAACAGCTCCCAAATCTTTTCCATGGGCAGCTGAGCCCCAGGGTTGGAGCTGGTTCCCATTCTGTCATGCCTGACTCCAGCCCCTCCACCGGCATATTCCCAAGCCATGGATATTTGACATTTCTCCATGTCCCCACCTCTGCCCACGCCGAGTTTGACCTCAGCCTTTGGCCAAACACTCAGAGGTGTGACCAGCGTCTTCCTCATGCTTTGGCCCACTTTTTTTTTCCTTTTTCCGCTCACTTGATATCCCGCTTCTTGGTTTTCCCTGGGAAAAAGAAACCAAGCCAATGGCAAAGCAGAACAAACCCCCAAATGCAGAACAACTTGACAGAGAGGAGCAGCTCGGTTCCTGCTGTGTCCCGCGTGCCGTGGTGTGGAGTAGGAGACGGAGGGAAAGGAGGAGGAGGAGAAGGACGAGGCATTAAACGGAAGGGGCATCTCATCCCAACATTCCATCTCATTCCACCCATGGAGCTGGGAAAACCCACCTCCTCAGCACCAGCCTGGCACAAATGCCAGGCGCTGGATCCTCGGCTGTTGCAGTGTTAAAAATCTGAGCAGGGTGGGAAATTTTAACGATAAGGAGATAAAATATAAGTATTGAGGGCCCCCCCCTCCATCCCAGCCGAATTCCCCCGGGGGGGTTTGCCGGGCTGATCTGTCTCCATGCTGCTATTCCCAAGGCCGTGGGTGGGCAGAGATCGGCAGCAGTGCCAGCGTCGTGCTGCCACCTGCCGCGCCAAGTTACGCAACGGGACGAGAGACAGAGCGGGGAGAAACACAACAGGCTCCACGAAGGAACTGGATCCTGAGAGATTTGGGCTAGGATCCGTGGGATTCAGGTGGAAAAGGAAGGCAAAGACGGAAAAAAGCCCCAGTGGTGCCCACCCCAGCAGCTGGGGGAGCCACAGCGCTGTAAGGAACAGAAGCACCACGCTCTGCTTGTTTTGGGGAAGGGATACGAGCTTCCTACGGGATCTCCCTGGTGGATTCACCACCTTTCTCCCCTCCCTGTGGCCCGGAGCGTTTTGAGCTCCTCTTACCCCACCTGCTCCTTGGCAGGGCCTGTGTCACAGCCGGGAACTCCGCCGCGTCCCCGCGGCACATCCCTGCGGCACAGCACGTCCTCCCCGCGTGTGCCTGAGCAACAGGCACTGGGGGAAGTCCCCTGGCTGGAATGTGGCTGCCGGCACCCCCGAGAGCACAGCCACGTGCCAGCGGGGCGAGCCCGGCCGCCTCCTCCAGAATCCCAACCAGGGCTGCGAGCTCCAGGAGCTGCGCTGTGGCCAAGCAGGATCTTCCATCCCCGACTCCTTCACGAGCAGAGCCCGGCTATGGATGCTGCAAACCCCCTTCCTGTAGCACCTTGGGCCCCAGAACTTTAACCATGACCTTACAGGGAGCCTGAAGGGAAAGCCTGAGCAGCACAGACCTGCTGGGACACTGGGATGTGCAGGTGAGGCACCGAAATCCCCGTAATGAGGGAGCGCACGGATCCTGTTCTGCAGCTCTGCACAGACACGTGGCCCCTCATTAAGTCCCACAAGGTGTGGGGAGCAGGAATGTGGTCCCTGCCCTCCCTGTCGAGGTCAGAGCCCTGGAGGCAACCAGATGTGGCAAGGGACAGCCAGATGTGGCAAGGGACAGCCAATCCCTGGCTGGGCACGTCCAGCATCCTTTGATCTTAACTGCAACCCGATGCCTTCCTTGGGATTTGGGAGCTGAGGGCTAAGACACCTGCTAAAATTCAACATCCCTGCTCCTCCAGGCACAGCCAAACCCATCCCCAGGGAGCTGAAGGAGAGCTGGTCACAGATCCCAAGGAGGTTGGCTGCCCCATCCCTAAAAATTGTTGTGTGTGGAGGACGCTCCTGCCCCATCCCTGTGGGTGCCACCCTGGGCTCTCTGGGTTTGGCACACCTGGAGGCAGAGCTGGTGGGATCACAACCCAGCCTGTGCCAAGGCACAAGTCCTCTCCAATCTGGCATGACTCCTCTTTTCCCTGCTGGTGTTTTACCTGGGAGAAAAGGCTTTGCAGGCATCCCTGCCCCTCCATCCCGACTGGATGCACACGGAGACGGCGGCGTATCCGATACCCACAGCATGTGCAGTCTTCGTTTCCCTCAACTCACAGCTGTGATAAAGCCCTGGGGACTCTTCCCTCCCGCTTTTAGCTCAGCCACTCCGGTTTTTAGGTTCCTACAAATCCCTGCCTCTGCTGCTTCCTCTGAATAATGGGAATACTATTTGCCAGCTCCCACTGCGAATCTCAAGGGTATGTGGCAACCCTCCTGGAGAAAGCACAGACTTCAAAGACACTTATAATAATGCACATTATCTTTACACCACATCTGTAATTACAGCCGAGTACAGTCTGTCTTGAGAAACTGGAAAATTTCTCACATCTCGGGGTTATTTCGTGCTTTAAAGCACTCCCAAGCTCCAGCACGGCTCCAAAGTCCAAGCAGGAGCAGCTTTGGAAAGGCTTTTGGATCTTTTTTTATCATTATTAGTAGGAAAAGCAGGAGAGGCTTTGTTCAGGTGCCCAAACAGGATCCCCGGGGATCCTGCAGCCCGTCATTATCCGCTTACCCGGCGCTGCGAGTCAGCTACAGCCGAGCTGCTCTGGGCCTCGTCCCAAAAGTTGTGCCAAAGGAAAGGCTGGCACATCCAGTGCCAAAGGTCCCACTGGCCAGCCCAGCTCGGCTGTCCCCACCCGCTTCAGCCCAGTTTGTGCCTGGTCCCTTCGCTGGGGAGCAGTGCCACAGCCCTCGAGCTCCTGGGGTCCAGGGGTAGGGATGTGGGACAGCTTCTGCTCCAAGCACGGAACCAGCACAAACCAGTGGGGAGTCAGAGCTGGACAAGGATCCAGTATCAGTCCCCAGGCACTGCCAGAGCTGCCGGGGCAGAGCAGCCTGGGCTCCACCTCACCCGGCACCTCCATGCAGGACGGATGACTACTGCCTTTCCAAAGGTTTCCCACCTGGCTGAAAGCAGCACCTCATTCCAATCCCCAGATTCCAAGAGTCTCTCAAACCCACCCATCTCACAGCTGTGCTCTGACATAGGCAGAACAGTGGGATTTCATTCCTTAGAAGCACCCGAATCATTCCCCTCCTCCTCCACGAATGCCCAGGGGTGTTGAAGACGAGTTTACCCGCGAACCCTCCGCTGCAGTGTCAGCCCTGTTACTGGGCAGCACGAGGCTCTGGGCAGTGGCCCCTGAGCCACATTCCCACTCGACCTGATCCCTCCCTCCTGGACAGGATTCCCTCGGTTCGGCACCGTGCGCTGCGCCTTCCCCCGGGGTCAACCGAGGCCCTGCGTCACACGCGCCTGTGCCGGGTGTGGCCGCTGGTCCTACAGGGGTCAGGAGCGAGGCAGGCTCGCTTCCACCGGGAAATTCCCATCTCTTCCCCCCCCCCGGCTCACCTTATTCCCGTCTTTCCCGGGTGCAGCTGCGAGTACTACGTGAACGACGCTCCGCGCGTGGTCCTGGACAAGCTGGAGAGCCTCGGCTACCGCGTGGTCAGCATGACCGGCGTGGGCCAGACCCTGGTCTGGTGCCTCCACAGGGAATAGCCAGGGAGAATCCGGCGTTCCACGCGGACAGCGTCCTGCTGGAGATCGTCTTCTAGGACTGGCAGCAAGTTTTTCCCCCTTAATTCCTTCCTGTCCCAGACTCCAGGCGCTCGGGCAGGGGGAGGAAAGGTGCAGAGGCAGAGCTGGACCCAGTGGAGTTTTGCCATCCCTGTCACTTCCCAAGAGCAGGGGGAGGAAGGTACGCCCAGAATCAGGCAGAGGGAACAGATGGCTCCAGCTCTGCCTTCAGCGGGACGGCAGTCTGGCAAATTCCAGCTTTTTACATTTTAATCGCGTATTCGGCACGCCCTGGAGGAAGCTCAATAACAAACTTGCCTGCCTCCTCCTCGGGCTGCCCCAGAGAGCTCCGTGCCTTCTCCCGGGCCAGGGGGTTAGGGAGGGACACCGAGCATGGACACCATCCCACCTCATCCCTGAAATCCAAGGGGGAACCACTGAACCTACCCCCAGCGCTCCGAGAATCCCTTCCCTCGGCGGCAAGGCCCGTTCCCATCTCAGCAGCACCACCAGACTTCCCGATGCCAGACTGCCCTCCCAGCCTAACACGGGCTTCCCAAAATAACACGGAAAGGTTGTGGGACTGTTCCAGGTGCAGGCTCTAATCCCAACACTGCTGGAACGTTTGGGGCTGTGCATGGATCCTGCTGTGGGGGTAGCACCAATAAAACATTGCTCCGAAGAGACCAGCGTCCTCCTGTGGGTTGTTTAAAGCTGTTGCCAAATCCCTCTGGATGCACGGCTCCCCAGCAAGCTTTCAGGGATTAAAAGCTCCGAGGTTTGGTGTTCTGATGGCACCTCTCACGCCCTGCCCCATGGGATGGGGCAGCTGCTCTGGGCACACGCTGACAGGCTAACACCTGCGCTCGGTGAAGCTCAGGCAGCCACTTCCCCAAACCTGGAAAGGGATAAGGGCCGCAGTCCCTGGGAGTTTCTATTCCCACAACACCCTTAAAAAAAAGGAGGTTTATTGACTTAAATTAAGAAACAGCTCTGGGGGAACGGAGGGGTAGGGAGAATCCATACTCTCATGCTAAGTGTGGGACTTTTCCTCCTCATCTTCCCGCTGGAGCTGCTCGATGAGCTGCTGCCTCTCGGCCGCCTGGCGCATCCTCATCATCACCAGGCTCTCGTAGTCCCGCTCCGACACCACCGACGCCTGGGAAGGAGCAGGAAACGCGCACAGCCCGTCAGGACAGCACACACTCCCACACCCTTCCCAGATCCCTCTCACAACACCGGTGTTCTGGGCAGGAATCGGTTTGATCCCACAGAAATCGGGTGAGGTGGGTGAAAGCTGCCCGGCTACAGGAAATAACCAGGAACTGTTATTAAAACGATTATTAAAACCAACCAGCAATTAAGTGTGGTTGGTGAGGAAGGCGGGACAGACACGGAGCCAGCATTCCGTGAGGCTGGACGAGGCATTATTTGGGATGACAAGCTCACCCTGCACCTACAACGTTGGTGCCCGAAGTCCAGCGTACGCTTCACCTGTTATAAAGGGTAATGCCATAAAAAATCAAACCTTTGGATTAGTCATGGAAGTGACTAAGTCTGATGGTGCTGAGGCCCTGGCACAGGGTGCCCAGAGAAGCTGTGGCTGCCCCTGGATCCCTGGCAGTGTTCCAGGCCAAGTTGGACAGGGCTTGGAGTACCCTGGGATAGTGGGAGGTGTCCCTGCCCCCGGCAGGGGGTGGAACTGGATGAGCTTTAAGGTCCCTTCCCACCCAAACCATTCCATGATTCCAACAGCTGCAATCAGTGACCTCGGAGGTCTTTTCCAGCAGGAACAATTCCGTGATTCTGAGCGGCTGCAGAAAGAAAACCGCCGGGGATGTTCCCAAACCTGCCACGGGAATGGAACAGTTTTCCAAAGCTCCCGGAGCCTTCCTGCTGCGTGTGGCAGCGACTGTCGCGTCAAGGCAGCTGATTGCAGACTCTGCCTAATGAACGTGGGCAGCAGGTGACAGCTGCTCCGGTGCTTTGGCACTGCTTCCAAAGCCATTCCACACTAGTAGGTGGCCGCGCTATTTTGGATGTAGGAAAGCACCGCGAGGCTTGGAAACATCCAGCTCGTTCCTTGACAGTTCAGGTGGAAATAAAGGTGCCTTGACAGAAGGTGAATGGGAAAAAAACCCCTTCGTATCCATTCTCCTAGGAAGCGGGTCAAGTGGCGATCGCAGAGAATCATGGAACCCCAGAAGGGTGTGGGCGGGAAGGGATCTTAAACATCATCCAGTTCCAACTCGTGCCACGGGCAGGGACGCCTTCCACCAGCCCAGGCTGCTCCAGCCTGGCTTTGAACGCTTCCAGGGATGGGGCAGCCACAGCTCCTCCAGATACTTAAGGATTTCTTAGGAAGCAGGAGGGATGCAAAGGCAAAGGAAGGGCTGAATAAGTCTCTGCATGGGAACACGGGCGAGTGCAGTTCCTCATGCTGTGCCAGCAAAGTGGTTCCTCCGGCTGCGAGGACACAGTGAAAGCCCACAGCAGATAAGGGAACACCGAGTGGGAAATTAAGAGCCTAATTGGTGTCTTAGGAGCCACCCGAGCGAAATGACCTTTGGATACTGGCAGCAGCAGTCTGAGGAAGCACCAATGGTATCAGCCCTCAGCCGGGATGCTTCCAAGTCCCATCCACCAGCCCCAGGAATTTGCTGGGCTGGATGGAAGAGGCTGCGTGAGACTCATGCAGATGAATCACCCACACAAACCTGAAGCCCCACCTCGCACCGGGATTGAAATTTAAAACAGACAGGAGATTATTTGCAGCCTGGTTTGGGAGCTCTGCTGACACGAGGAGCCCTCGGAGCGGCAGGAGGGAGAACAGCCTGATCCAGGTGGGCTCCCAGCACGTGCTCCCAGGCGCCTGAGCGTGGGCTGAGGCTCCACACACCTACTTCCTGCAATCCTGGCAATTACCAATCGAGTGAAACCCGGTTTCTGACGTGGCTGACTCAGCAAGGGCTTGGCTCAAAACAAACACATCCACGCAGGGAGCCGCAGCCCGGGCAGCAGCGGCGGGTGGCACATGAAGGGACGGCGGCGCCGGGGAGCTTTGGCGTTCTGGCTCCAACCTGGCTGAATTCCTGGACTCCTGGCCGAGTTCTCCCTGGGCTCGCTGCTTCATCCTGGTGAGCGTGGCAGGCCCGGTTCTCCGAGCGCTCCGGCAGCTTCTCCTCTCCGCTCCTGGACTCCGGGCTGCTCCGACAGGGCGTAAGTCTCCTTTGTGCTCCGTTCTCCCGACGCCGTCTCCCGCGCCGTGGCTTTTTACATCCCCCCTCGCCCGTATTCCCCGGGCTCCTCCGGTGGGACTGAGTCACCGTCTCGTTCCCAGCCACCCACGGCGCTTTTCCGGCGGTGCCCCTCCGCAGAAGGTGCCCGGTTACCATGGCACCCGAGTGCCCTTCTGTTCTAGATGCCAGATTAGATCTGTTCTCATGGTGACTGTGCCTCTGCTGTTCCCCACCAGCCCGGAGCCGCGGCGCACGTTTAACGAGCTCGCTCGCACACCGCCGCTCCTCTCCGCTCCAGCAGGAGACTCCTTGAGATCCGAGCCAAGCGCTCCTCGCCACGGCGTGGAGTTTGCATTTCCTGCACTACCAGCCTCTCCGTTTTCCTTGCAGCTCCGGGAGCGGGGCAGGAGGAGGTTGTTCCTGCTGCGTGGCTCGCTGCCGATCCCTCGGCTCCTGCCCGTGAGGAGTTGGCATTCCTGCTCCTCGCTGCCTTCCCTCGGCATGGATACCTGGCGCAGGGGGTCCATCAAGTCCACCACCTTCTTCCGACGCTTCTCCCTCAGGAGGCACAAAAAGCTGGGCAACCAAGTCATCATCCTGAACCAGAACAGCCACACGCTGGACACGGACGGCCAGAAGAGGGAATGCTTGAGGGATCTGAAGGACAAGTCTGAGTACCTGTCCTGTCAGAGCGAGCAGAACCTGGCCAAGGCACAAGCCCCTCCCAAGCCTCCCCGGCTGTACCTGGACAGCTCCAGTTGCCCCAACATCATCGATCACACAGAGTCCCACTCCGACCTCTCCTTCTCCGATGCTGCTCCGTACCACAAAGCCTCTCCGACGCACAAGGACCAGGCTACAGACCGCGGTCCCTCAGAGGCAGCTCTCCAGAACAGCACCACTCTTCCCGACCTGGCTGACCCCTTCCTGTCCTTCAAAGTGGATTTGGGGCTATCGCTGCTCGAGGACGTGCTGCAGACCCTCAGGAAACAGAACCCGAGGGATTACGCCATTTGAAGGTGTTCACTGCCCATCACATCCCAGTTACTCGCTGCTGCTGCCGGCTCCTCCAAGCCCGGCGGGAGGAGGGATGCTGGAGCATGCCTGTTGTGTGTGGCCTGTTTTGTTGTCCTCGCCTCACCCACCACAGACCATCCCTGTCCTTGCCGAGGAATCCTCTGGAGCAGAGCTCCCGGGCTCCGTGCTCAGGTGAGAGCACTGTCTGCTGTCTCTCTCATGGGCAGCTTTCCGCTCTCCAGCCCGGGAATTCTCCGCTCCGGACCGCGCGTCCCCTCCTCGGGGAAGACTGGCATTTTTTGGGAGAGACTCATTTTGGGGATGTGACACTGCGGGGCAGGGACACACAGGGATTTGGCACGGATCACCTGCGGAGCAGCAGGCAGGCTGCAAGGAGGCAGCAGCACTGCACCCCAAAGGCAAAGCTTTGAGGGCTGAGAGACGGGAACTGGGGCTTCTCCCCGCACCGTGTCTGGATGTGAAAGCTCAAAGCTGTTCCTCCATTTTTTCCTCTTCCTCCTTGTGGGTTTCTTCTCCCCTAACTCCAGTTCAGGTGGCACTCCCAGCCTGGAAACAGGTAAGCATCCACATAGGCTCCTGATACAGCACCAGCAGTGGATTTACCCTCCTGGCAGGGAAGAGATGTCTCTGACACTGCTGCCTCACGCATGCACTGAGCTCCCAGCTGTACAGACATGGAAGAATAAATGTATCTGTGACTGGAAGTGTCTGGTCGCCTCATTTCTTTGGGAACAAGCCACAGAAATCCCAGGCACCAGGAGCACAGGGTATCTGGAGTGGCCCAGATCCATCCTCCCTGGAGCTGCGGGGTTTTATGAGGGGAGGGGAACCAGAGTGGCTCTGCTTCTCTGGGCTGGGGCAAGGACAGAGCTGCTGGGACTTGATTTTCCCCTGACGAGAGCTCACACAGCTCGGGGCAAGACAGGAACAGTTCCCCACCCTCAGCTGGACAGTGGGAAAGGCTCTGCCAGGCTGAGAACACTTTGGGCAGCATCAGGACAAACTGTTAAAAGAAACTACCAGTTCTTACCTTTTTGACTGTTAGGGCTCTTTTAAAAAATACCAATAATAAAACCTCCACGCCCCCAGATAACCAGGAGCTTTGGAAGTGGCCACAGCAAAGTGCAGGGACATTCCAGGGAAGGCACAGCTGCCTCCCACCCTGCGAGATTCATCTCCCAAAGTCAGATAATAGGAAATAAACCCCCTGAAACCTCCAAGGAGCTTGGAACAGGTGCAAGAGTGCCAGGCAGGAGGCTCTTCTCAGGGCTGAATGGCTGAGGAGCACTGGCAGGGAGATCCCACTGCGGGAGCAAGGAAAACATTCCCAAAATGGAGTGTTCCACGCTGTTGGAGTGGCAAAACAAGCTCTCCGCGGCCGCTGTGTGCTTTGAGCCATCACACAGCCACTGCTCTCAGTAGCCTGGAGTAACACTGGCCAAGCCACAGCTTTTGAATTCCAAGGGGAACTGGAGCCTGCTCGGCTCCAGCAGCTCTCCAGGAACTGCTGCACAACGTGCACCTGTTGCTGTAGGAGACAACGAGGCTGTGGAGGCAGAGCGGCCTCCTCACAGCACCGCTTCCACCTGGGAACTGCTTCCAAACCCCTCTTAAAGGGCATCCTGGCTGGCCTTTAGCTGCGGATTTGGGCACTCGGGTCCTGGCCGGCTCTCCCAGGCAGGGAGTACCTGGCTGCCTGTCCCAGACAGAGAGCAGAGGATGAGTAGTGAGCGCGTTGCCATGAGAACGCTGCAGGTTTGGGCTGTTTCCTGGAGCAGAGCAGGGAAGGAGCTGCTTTTGCACGGAGTGGGAACAGAACGGGGGTGGATTCAGACAAAAACAGAGCGGGGAAACGAATAGGAAGCAAGGGCAGCTTAAATCAGAATGAGATAAGCGCAGCCTGGAAGCAGGAACGTGGAGCCTGGTGGCTGGGAAGCCAGGCTGGGTGTGAAAGGAAGAGGCAGAGGGAACAGGGATCTGGGAGCTCACTCTGCACAGTCTTGAACTGGAGAGCACAAGCTCAGTCAGCTGGAAGCAGATCAGCCAAGAGGAGCTGTTCACACGTTACAGGTTTCAGAAGCGTCCTGGTGGATGCAGCAGGAGGATTTGGGGAGGGCCTGGAGCAGGAACAAGGTAAAACAGGAAGGAGAGCAGCCTGGAGATCCAAGGCTGCGGTGCAACCCCAGAAATGGCAGCTTCTCACGGGTGAAAGCAGCAGACAGGGCAGCCAAGCAGCAGCAGCAGCGCGGCTCCCGGGAAGGATGCGTGGCCCTGGCAGCAGCTCCTCGCCGTTCCCAGAGCTGGGCGGGCCGGAGGAGGCCGCGCAGGGCAGAGCTGAGTCACCAGCACCGTGCTTCCCTGCTCTCCCTGCCGCCCCACCGCACTAATCCCGCTCCGCAGGCAGACGCTGCGCTCCCTCACCAACAGGCTTTGGGCGTGGAAACAGGCCAACACAAACTCGGGCATCTGAACCCACGGAGCCTGGGATCCACTGCCAAGCTCCAACTGCACCAGCAAAATCCCCTTCGGTAGGAACGAGCCAGTTCTCACTCTCCGCTAGCGAGAAATTCTCCAATAACGTGGTTTGGATTCTGGGCTTTTTGCCCCAGTTTCCTTCCTAAAGCTCTGGTGAATCTCCCTGGTCCTGCACGGACAGGATAACAACCAGGCATTCCGATGCGTAATTACAAATAATATAAATAAAGTGCTTAATAAAACATCAAGAGAGTGAATGCACTGAACAATCCCACAAGCTTAAAATATTTAGGGAGTGAGCACACAAAAGGGTATTCAGTTTGATACTGCTCTCTCCTCCCTCCTGCAGACCCTGAGAATAGAGGTTTGCTTCCAGCACTGAAATTTCCTCCTCCTGTGAATGCAGTGAGTAACCAAGGCTCTCTAAAGGAACCTTTCAGCAGCTCTCACCCAGAGGATTCCAACAGTCAACGCATTTTTTAAAAATCCCATCAGAATGGCACTGGAGGCTTTGGGCTGAGCGAGGAACACCCTTGTTCTTCGCTCGGGACAAAGGGAACGGGTGCAGATCCAGTCATCCAAACAGCTCCAGTTCCCAGTGTGCTGCTGCCCAGGCAAGAGGTCCCTTAGAAAGCCACTGGCCCAGCACAGAGAGGCTGCTGGGACAGCCAGGCCTGGCACCAAGAGCTTCTATCTGACCACAGCTACAGAGCACACTGAGATTTGGGTTGCTACAGCACCAGATTTCCATCCCACAGCCCCCTGTCCTTACCTGAGAGGTCCTGGGCTGGCTGGTGCTGTCAGGCAGGACGGTGCTGGGGCGGCTCCGGGGCTGGCCCTCCAGCCAGGAAATCTTCAGGGGGTTGTTGAGCAGGCCAACTTCATTCTTCACAGCCATCTCCTGGCAGGGAAAACATCCTCCCATCACCACCTGAATTTCAGACCCTGTTCCCTCACAAGTCACCAGGAATCGTGTTCCCATCTCAGGCTGGCCTCAACGCCAAGTAGGGCACAAACAAGACCCATCCCTGGCAGTGTCCAAGGCCAGGCTGGACGGGGCTTGGAGCACCCTGGGATAGTGGAAGGTGTCCCTGCCCATGGCAGGGGGCTCGGAACGGATGAGCTTTTTGAGTCCCTTCAAACCCTAACCATCCTATGATTCCATTCTATAAGATCTGCTGGAATTAGATCATCTTTAAGGAGCCCTCCATCCAAAACCATTCCATGACTCAGATTTCACAGCTGCCCTACATGAGAAGCACCTTTACGGCCCATACCCCTGCCAAATACTTTTGATAAACAGGTCACACAGTTCTGGGGGCTTTTATTATTGTAACTCACAGCCACAGAGCCAAGACGTTTTGGGTTGTTTCTCACTGCAAATGCCTGATATCACCTCCAAAACACAAAAGCCCGACTACGAGGCATTGCACCTTCAGAGAGAGCTGAGTAAGTGCTCAGCGCCTGATCTTTAAGGCAGCGCCTCCTCCCCCAGCCTGCTCCATGAACAACCTGTTTTTGTGCCTGATCCCGGGTCCGCGCCTGCAGCCGTGCCACGCCCTCGGTGCCTCTGTGCCTTGAGACTCCCCGTCACCCCTCTGCACTGCCTTAATGACAGGGCAGCGCCCTGGCTGTCACCCTGCCCCGTGCCACCCCCGGCACGCCCGGCAGGGGCTCCGCACACTCACAGCCGCCTTCACCGTGGCGAACTCCACCACCGCGCTGCCGCTCTTCCTGCTGGAGACCAACAAATTGAGCACATCTCCGTACTGCGGGAAGAAAGGAAGGAGGGAGAGCTAATTACAGAGCCAGGAGAGATGTCAGGTTCACCTGTCAAACGAACACAAAGAAAAAACACGTGTTTTCACAGACACGAGGCTTGAGCTGGCACCATTTCGGCCCTGCTCCCGCTGATCCTACCATTTCTGTCCCTCCAGGAAATAATCTGGGAAGGCACGGAGCTACACGCTCGGCTCCCAGCAAGCCCCTCTCAGCAAGAGGGCTGCTGAGCTCAGAGCCAGAGCTCAGGGGGAAAATAAAGATGCCAGGCTGGGATTGATCAGATCAAAGGCTTGTCTGTGCCTGTCTCTGCACTTCCCACAGCAGGGATGTGGAGTGCTTGACAGGAAGGAAGAGTGCACCACAGCCACAGAGCCAGACTAAGTGGGCAGGAAGCATCCAGTGGGAAGAGCCTGCAGGTGCTCTGCTTCAGCAGGAGTCCCTGCTGGGAGCCAGGCAGAGCTGCTAGCTGGGAAACAGCTCCCAGCTCACGGATCAAAGGATCCAATTTGGTTCAAAGGTTGGGTTTGACGCTTTAAGAGATCTTTTCCAACCTTAATGACTCCACGGTCATGCTGATGAGCTCTGGAAACTGGATGAGAAAGCTGAACAGGGAAGAAAAAGAGCCACCCCAGTTTATAGCTTACAAGGGGGTGGAGTGACAGGACACAGGGAATGGCTTCAAACTGGCTGTTCAGATGAGATTATTAAGATAAAATCCTTCCATGTGAGGGTGGTGAGGCCCTGGCACAGGGTGCCCAGAGAAGCTGTGGCTGCCCCTGGATCCCTGGCAGTGTCCAAGGCCAGGCTGGATGGGGCTTGGAGCAACCCGGGATAGGGAAAGGTGTCCCTGCCCATGGCAAGGGGTGGAACTGAATAATTTTTAAGGTCGCTTCCAACCCCAACCATTCCACGGTTCTGCAACGTGCAGCTTCCCAGAATTCACCATCCTTACAGCCCTGAGAGCAGGGGAAGACCCAGTGGTAAACAGGGCAGAGCGCCAGACAGGACCTTCTGCAGGATCTGCAGCAGCACGTCTTTGGAGTATCCCCCTCCCGTCTCGTCCTCCTTCCTGCATTTCCACCTGAGCTGGGAAACAGACGCCACGGGTTAATTCCTCCCGCCGGGATGCGCTGCCTGCTCGAGCAGCTCCCACCCCCCTGCACATTCACCACGTCTGCTATTTACAGCCACGCTCCCAGGCCTGCCAAGACAGTGATCTCAGCTCGGGAGCTCAGCTCGGGAGGGAACAAAGTGTTTGGGGAACAGGGAGAAACGCTGCTCGCTGGAGTAAAAAAAGATCACGCTTGAAAGGATGCTAATGGCTCCGCCAGGGTAATTAGCAGATGTTTCCCTGCGCTCTGAAGCACAGGGAAACTCAATCCCAGGCTCAAAAATCTGAGATCAGACAAAGAAAAGGTGAGGGAGGGATTCTAAGAGCAAGGACAGAAGCTGTTCACCTGATGAGGCACATTCCATGGAGGACTTTAATCTCCAGTGTAAAAAAAGGAAATGCCAGCTCAGCAGGGTTGAAGTGTCCTTTCTGTTTTACCACCATGTTCTACCAGTTTTCACCAAAACCCAGCTTTTTAAGGATGCCTTACCTTGAGCTTAGGAGTTACTTTGCCTTCTGCTCCATCTCTTTCCTGCTTGCCTAAAGAGAGAGAAAGCAAAAAAGATGGAGAGGACATGGGTGAAAATTCCTCAGCGTTTAGCACAAAATTTTCCCTGAGAACATACATCTGATGACAGGAAACCTTTTGGGATTTCCACCAGACCATTCCAGCCCCAAAAATCTTGTGCAACAGGAACTGCAGCACGGACTGAATATTCCCTGGCAGCATCTTTCCCTTCCAGGAGGCCCAGACTCGCCGCTAGAAACAGGTCAGCAAAAATACAAGCAGGAGACCTGTTCCGAGGCGTTTTTCCCCGCAAGAGGAAAAGGGTTGCGCTGGGACAACTGGGAAAACCGAGGGTAGACGGCTGCCAAAGAGCCCGATGCCACCTTGCAGGTGAGGGCTGCAGGCTCCCCTGTGCTCACCTCGGCCGTGCCGCTCCCTTTCCAGGCGGATCTGCTCCCTGATGAGCCTCTGCTGCTCCTCCAGCTGCCGGGAGCCCTCCTCGCGCAGGCGGATTATCTGCAGCACAGGGAACACAGCACGGGCACCTGAGGCGCAGATCCAGGGCTGCAGTGCCAGCTGGACGCTCCCCAGGACAGCTCGGGTCTCGCTCCCATCTCCTGGGATGCCCCTGCTGCCAGTTTCCCTGGGACAGCTCCAAAGGAGCAGCCTGGTCCGGTGGAAGGGGTCCCTGAGCATGGCAGGGGGTGGACCTGGATGGGCTTCAGGGTCCCTTCCAACTCAAAGCACTCCAGGATGCTCTGATTCACAGAGCCTTTCAATCCCAAAGGCTGAAGGACTGCTATCCAGAGATTTGCTGCACCTCACCCCATGGATTTCATCATGAACGGAAATACTTCCAGCAATTCTTCCCAAAAATAGCAGAAAGAACTAAGAATTCATCCTTACTTCTTCTTCTAACGATCTCGTTATCCTGACCTCCTCCTCTGCGTTCTCCTGGGACTGGGCCTCCCGTTCTCTGGCTTCGAGATCTGCAGAGAAAGAAACAAAATCAAAACAATCCCAAGAGAACCCGAATTTCCCCTGCTGACCAGAGGGGGACGGAAAGAGCACAAACTTGGCTACAGCTACACCAGTGTCCCGAGAGCTCTGCTGCCTCACCTCTGCCCCCACACACCAAAGGGGTCTCAACAGCCCTCAACCCCCTAATTCCCACAGTAGGACCTAATTCCCTCCTTCCCAGAGCAGGACCACCGCAGCTACGGCTGCGGGAGGAGATTCCAGGTGGCTCCTGCACTGTCCCGGGCACAAAGAAACCAGAGTCATCCCACGTGGACTGACTGATCCCTGGGGAAGCCCTCTGGAAGGAGAAATGCAAACGCCCTGCTAAGAGAGACGTCGAGAGAAGGCAAGGGTTTGATCTTCTTACCAAGCTTTACTTTCTTCCTCTTCTCATCGAGTTTCTGTGTCCTTGCTGCAGCCTCCTTCTTCGCCCTCCTCACCCTGTCATAGGCCGCCTGCCAAGGAACCAGCACAACAGTGGGAAACCACAGAAACCAGGAGAGAAACTGGAAAATAGGGAATGCAACGACATTGGGGATTGAAACCCTGGCAGCATCTGGGGTGAAGCATCTGCTGCTTCTCGGGTTCTGAGCTTTGCCAGCATTTGAAAAGAGGAGTTAGCTCACGTTTGTAGCTCTTACCACCTGGACTCAGCACTTTGCTCCCTCCTGAGCTTATCTGGAGGGAGCTCCTTGCTCATTTTTGGTTTGTGTTTATTCTTTTCCATTTCCAGGTTCTTTCAGGCATTGGGCAGTGGGTTTTCAGCCACTTCCTCACAGCTCCAGAAGGATCCAAGCCCTCCTGCATCGCATGGACAGCAAAGCTTGGAGCCTCAGGAATTGCATCCAGGTATCACTCACTCATCTGCCAGCCCCTGACTCCACGGAAGGGCAGACACGCCATTGCCATGGGAACCGGGTGTTCCTGAATCAGGGATGGTTATCCCTGCTGGGGTTAAACGGGATTTGCCCCAGCCCAGCATGCTGGTCAAGGCAGAAGCTCGGGGCAGAGCTGCTGCCAGCAGCAAATCACACTTTCTCCTGGCAAGCTTTCACCTGGCACCTGAGATTCGATCTCACAGAGAACCAGGGGGGAATAACAGCTGAGATTTGCATTCATGGAGTCTTTATCAGAGCAGGACAGGCAGGAATACAGCTCCCAGCAACACCCCAAAGTCCCACCCTTCCCAAGGGAGCATCCTTACCCTGGCTGCTGCATCTGTGAGCACGGCCAAGGCCTGGGACAGCTGGTGGAAAATTTCCGCTGGGAACGAGAAGAAATAAGGGCAAGATGAGGGAAAGCAGGTGAGGGAGCTGGGGGAGAACCAGGAAAGACAATTCCTGCAGGCAGGTCTCTCCAAGGGAGAAAAATCGCCTTTCCAAAGCCTTTGTAAGCCAGCCCCTAGCCAGGGCCACCTCAACTCAAAGGTGTTACACAAACTTGAAGGTAAACAAAGAAACAAAAAACTGGGATTGTCTCGTTTCAAGAGGAATCTCGGAACGCACAAACTTAATTCTTCTTACTGACCCTTTTTATTTTGGGGTGCAACATCTCCTTCACGCCCCATTTAGCTGGAGCTCACCATTTCCTTCTCCCTCTCAGTCCTTTTCCTTCAACCTCCTCTTGCTGGTGTACAAACACACCAGCAGGAAGCCCTGCTTATGCCGTATTGGAAGTTGTTGCATTACAGCCATCTATCCTTAAGAATTCTTTCCTCCTGTCCTATTACAAGCATTGGCAAGGTCATGTTTGTTTTTATGAAGATGAATTATTAGCATTGACACCCAAGAAAGGAAATAATTGCAAATTCTGCATCCTCCATCCACAGCAGTCACTCACTGCAGGCAGCAGGAATTCCCCCTTGCACCCGGATTCTGCCTGGCACATCTCCAGCTCCTCAGCCACAAATCCAAACCTGGCATTTGTCCTCAGTGTTGCTGCCCCTCCCCCTGGAAGGGCACGGGGACGAGTTGGAGGCTTCCCCACATCCTTCCCCTCACTCCTCAACCTCCTGCAGGTACCAACCCCCCCAGATTCCCCCTCGGGGCTGTGCTGCCAGACCACTGCTGCTCTCCAAAGCAGGGCAGCTGCAGAAGCCAGGCCTTGCTCCCAGTTTGGGTGAGCCCAGCCCCGCACTCAGGGCTTCTCCTCTGCCAGAAACGGGCCCTGCCCACAGATAACGGGATTTATGGGGTGCTGGTGAAGTTTGGACTGCGAGAGATAGGGATTAAAGCGGCGTCCAAACAGCCAAAGGCTGGGAAGATTTGGAGGGGCGCAACTGTAATTCCAGCACTGACTCAAGGCCGGCGTTTCCAAACCCAGCAGGGGCCGCTGAGCCTTAAAAAGCAGAGCTGCCAGCGACGGGAGCAGCTCCCAGCCCCGCGTGCGTCCCCGGGACATGCGCCCTGCCGCTCCCTCGGCGCTCGGGGGAGCAGAGCCACTCCCAGGAGCCCGCAGAAGCGGGGACTCCCAGGGAGAGCCGCTCCAGCTCACCTGCCCGGGGGTCGTCCGGGTTCTTGTCCGGGTGGCAGGTCAGGGCCTTCTGCCGGAACGCCGTCTTCACCTGCGGGGGCCGCGCCGGGGGTTACCGGGGGGGAGCGGGCTCGGCTCTGCCAAAAAAAGCCGCTCGGGAAACCAAAACAACCCCTGCGCCCCAGGGTAACCCCCGCTAGGTCACCAGGACACGGCCGTGCCTGGAGGGAGCTGGGGCTTTTAAAAGCTGCTTTTACTTCCAGGGGTCTTCTGCTGCAGCAGCGAAACCTCAGGTGAAAAAAAAATGGGAGAGGGGGAAAAAAAAGGGAGAAAGGAGGGAAAAAAAAAAAGGAGAGAAGGGAAAAAAGGGGAGAGGATAAAAAAGCGGAAGAGGAAAAAATAAGNAAGGGGGAAAAGGGGGGAAAGGGGGGAAAAAGGGGGGGAAGGGAACAAAAAAAGGGGAAAGCGAACAAAAAAAGGGGAAAGGGAACCAAAAAAGGGGAAAGGGAAAAAGGTGGAAAGGAAAAAAAGGGGGAAAGGGAGCCAAAAAGGGGGAAAAGGAGAGAAGTGGAAAAGAATAAAAGAGGGAAAGGCAATGAAAAATAGGGAAATGGAAAAAGAAGTGGAAAGTGGGGGAAAAAAAAGGGGGAAAGGAAAAAAAGGAAGCCATTCTATCCCACTCCAAACCAATTCCCTGCGAAAACAAGTGGGAAAAGTTGTGTCCCGGCCCCACCTGGTGGCCAAAGCTCCCGGGACTGGGAATGTGCAGGAAAAGCCCTGCAGACGACCCCACCTCCCGCACAAGAGTCCAGCTGAGGGAGAGGCGTCTCCTCCCTGGACTCCATCCTCCAACTTCCCATTTCAGGAAAGAACTCCTTCCCAGTGTCCCGCTAACCGTGCCCTCTGGCAGTGGGAAGCCATTCCCTCCTGTCCTGTTATTCCAGGCCCTCGTCCAAAGCCCCTCTGCAGCTCTCTCGGAGCCTCCTTCTTTGTGTATAGCACAGACTAACCAACTAAATTCAATTAAAAACCGGGAACATGGAATCCCAACCCCACAAAATGAACTACATGACTACTGGGCACTCGGACAAACCCCTAAGGACCGGACTTTTGGCTAAACGCGGCAGTTTTCCTTCTGGAAGCACCTAAACAAACGAGAGGGGAGCAGTGTCCCAGAGCAGCCCTGCAGCTCTCTCCAGGCCATCCCCTCCTCCAAAGGCGGGTCTCGCCCCGCAGGATTGAGAATACACGGGGGTAAACTGAGGGAAAGACGCCAATCCCAGCACAACCGGGATACGACAACGCCAACATCAGTAACACCGGGCTTTTCCCGAGGTTTGACAGCTCCGGTCCCTCAGCAGCGCTGGGAGCAGCCCCTCAGCTCAGCACCGGGGAGCAGCACGCGCCGCGCCGGGAACGCGCCGCTCCCGAGGACACCGGGACAGGGAGGGAGGGAGGGAGGGGACAGAAGGAGCCCGTCCCGAGCCGCCCGCGCCCCTCACCTCCTTCTCGGACGCCTTCTCGCCGACCCCCAGCAGCCCGTAGAGGTCCCGCTCCAGCAGCTCCTTATCCACCGCCATCTTCGCGCTTCCCGGTTCCGCTCCTCGCGCCGCGGTCGCTGGGAAGTGTAGTCCCCACAGGCCGCCGCGCCACGCGCCGCGCGGGAAGGTTGGACTACAAGCACCGTGATGCATCGCGCGGCCCCGCGGAAGGGCACGGCCAGGATGCGCAGCGCCGTGCTGGGCATGCCGGGTGTTGTAGTTCTTTAGCGGCGGCAACGAGCGGGGCGAAGCCGGAGGGAAACTACAAGTCCCGGTGGGGCCGTGCGCGGGCACAGAGCCCTTAGGGAAAACAGCACGCGGGTCCCGCCGTTCCTCAAGGTCACCACGGAGCGTGTACCCAAGTGCCACTGACAGGTCCACGTCCACGTCCACGCGTTAAATCCCTCCAGGGATGGCACTCCACCACCTCCCCGGGAAGCTTGTGCCAGTGCGAGGTGGCGCGAGCCCAGCTACAGTCCGTTCCCAAAAACATACTTGTTTTTGTTGTCCCCAAAAAAGCATCCATCTAAGCCCAAGGCACAGCTCCTTGGGAAATTGTTGTCTTCTTATTGGTCTAAGATACCTCCCTTTTCCCCCACTGCTCTGAAACGGGAGCACTGTGGAAGAAAGCCTATCCAATTATTGCCATACACAGGAGATGGAATTTTTCAGCCCTTGTTCCTTTATTCTAATAGGATTTGTGTCCTCGTGACTTACCTTTATCAACAATAGCAACAAACCTGAGATCGTGAAGGAAACTGGGTAGCCAAGAATCCAGCAAAATGGACGTTTCAGAGAGGTGTCCGGAAGATTCCTGGTCTGTCTCCACGGAGCCTCACCCAAGCAGAGCCTCAGCTCTCAGGGTGCAGACTAAAGAGTTGTTGTTCCAAGCCCTGCTCCACCGCCACCTCCTTCTTCTTGACAAGAATCCTGGAATGGTTTGCACTTAAAGCTCATCCAGTTCCACTATCCCGGGTTGCTCCAAGCCCTCGCCAACCCGGCCTGGAACACTTCCAGGGATGGGGCAGCCACAGCTTCTCTGGGCACCCTGGGCCAGGGCCTCTCCACCCTCACAGGGAAGGATTTCTTCCCAGTATTCCGCCTAAATCTCCCCTTTTCCACTTTGGAGCCATTCTCCTTGTCCTAACCCTGACGAGTTGTAGCCCCGGGCGTGCCGAGGCCACCCGTGGCCATCGTGGTGCCACCTCGGGGACCTCCCATGGCCTCCCCCTGAGGATCCCCTCTGGGTTCCCCTCCCGTGACACCTTCTTGCCCCGCGAGACGCGAAGTTCATCCGCTGACACCCGTCCCTGAGCCCACGCACGGCACCGCAGCCCTTCGGGGCCGTCCCGCGCCTCTACAGCGGCCCTTTGTGACAGCACCACGGGCGACGCCGCAGCAGCCGCGGGGCACGGGCCACGTCACAAAAGCAGGGCAGCGGGCACGGAGCCGCAGTCCCGCGCTCAGACCCGTGGGGTGCAAACACCGCTATTCCAGCCCCACCACAGCCCCGCCGCGGAGGTGTGGGACGGCCCCGGAGGGACGAGGGGCCGCAGGGTTTTTGGGGAGGGGTACCCGCAGACGGACTTTGGGCCTCTTTCGCAGGGCGAGATGTCATCGAGGGAGGACACTCCAGAGCCGGGCACCTCCGCCGCCGCCGGCCAGGCCGGCCCGGCCGCGCCGCGGGACGGCGGCCGGGAGAATGCCGCGTGCCCGGAGTGCCGGGACATCAGCACGGCGTGCTCCAGCTCGTGCCGGCACTGCTTCTGCCAGCTGTGCCTGTGGGACTGGAGCCTGGGCGAGGCCGTGTGCCCGCGCTGCCGGCGGCCCACGCGCCACCCCTACCCGCAGCACGTGGCCCTGTACCACGAGGTGCAGGACCGCGTGCACTGCAGCAAGCAGAGGTGGCGCGGCCGCGCACGGAGCTGCTCCGGACACTTCGGACACGGCGGGCCCTGGGAGAGGAGGCGAAGGAGATCCATGAGGTGGCCCCGCGATGGCCGCCGGCGGTCTCGGCACAGCCGAGGCAGCGACTCCCCGAGGAGGAGGAGGAGGAGGTGGTGGTGGCGGCAGAGGAGGGCTTGGGAGGACGCGCGCGGAGAGGGACAAGCCGCGAGGTTTGAGCGGGACATCCCGGCCTCCTCGCGGGGAAGTCGGTCCCGGCGCAGGTCCCGCCGATCGTGGAGCCAGCGGGAACGGTCCCGGGGCCACCGCGGGTGGAGCAGGGGCAGGGAGCGCTCCCACAGCCCGGACAGGCGACGGCGCAGCTCCTCCGGGAGAGACCAGGATGCCCGGGCGGGCTCCCATGACCGCTCCGCGAGGCAGAGGCGCTGGAGGAGCTGGAATGATGACGACGGACGCGCTCCAAGGCCCCAACACGATGTCCCCTCGAGGAGGAGCGAGAGACGCCAGTGGGAAGGCTGGGATTCCTCCGGACACCCGCGCGCGACGAGGAGCCGAACCCGGAGCAGATCCCACAGGAGAGGCCGGGAGACCCAGACAAGCTCCGAGGGAATGGTGCCCCGCGACCGCTCCAGAGGGCAGAGGCGCTGGAGGAGCTGGAATGCTGACCGGGGACGAGCTCCAAGGTCCCAGCGGGACATCCCGGGCTCCTCGGGGAGGAGCCGGCACCGGCGCAGGAGCCGGAGCCGTGCCGGGCGCAGGGACTCGTAGCCCACCCTCCCAAAATGGGAAGCGCCACACCCAGGCACAGCCCGGGCTGTCCAGCCAGGCTTTGGGGATCTCCCAGGATGGAGCCACCAGATCCCCCCTGGACATCCTGTTCCAGGGCTTGACGCGCTGCAAATAAACAAATGCCACTTGAGCCAGCACTTCCTTTCCTTCCCTTTGTGGTTTTTGCCATCTCAGGAGCCTCCGCAGATATTTTGGAGCATCCCAGGCCCTTGGGTTGCCCTCATGAGCCTCATCCTTTCCCTCTCTGAGCTCCCCCCAGCACCACTGAGTGCCTCTGTGGATGAAGGAAGGAGCCAGGGGCTTTTCCCCTCTCCGTGGCCTCTCAGCCCTTCTGTGGCTGAACCTGATTTGGATTTCCTTTGCTTTCCCTTCAGCTTGATCCAAGGAAGCTTTGCTGGGAGAAGCTAGTACCCTTTAGCTTTTTTTCAGCTGAGCCACAGTTTGGTGCAGGAATATTTTCCCCAAAAACCCAAGGTGTGGCTGATACAATTCAGTGCTGGAGGTGCCCGAGCCTGGCTCCAGGGCCAGAACTTGCCCTAAACTTCCCACCCAGCTGTCATCCAGCCCCTGTCCCCAAATGCCAGCCTTTGGAATCACCCCACTAACCTGCAGTGTCCCATTGATCTCTAATTTGGGGTATCAGCGTAGCTGATCATCTCCCTAAATGCACGTTCAGCACGGGGGACGTGGATTTTCCCTACGGATACATTCTCTGCTGGATGGAAGGAGCCTGGTCACACCGGATCCCTCTTGTGCTACAAGAAATAATTGGGAAAAAGCCATAAAATCCAACAAACAGTGAAAGCAGGAGCTGGGGCACGCAAGAGGTGGGCAAGAGTCCTCGATATCCATGGCGTGCTCTGGTAGAGCCACTCCTCTGCTTGATCAAGTTTATTTTTCTTCCACAGAAACCTGCTTCGAATACACCTGGAATTCACTCGTTTTCCCAAATACACTCAAAGGGTGGGCTCTCGCCACCTGGAAACCACACACAGCCTCAGGTGGGAGAAGCATTGCTCAGCACAGGAGGTGGCCACCCACAGCACCAAAACTGTCCTGGTCGTTTTTCCCTGGATTTAATTTTCTCGTTAAATACAAAACTTCCCTTCAGGTATAAGATGATGTTCGTTCAGCTCCCGGAAAATCCACTCCCTGCCTCTCTGAGCATGGTGACAGGGGCCTGGAAATGCAGGATGTGCCCACCTGAACACACACACACACACAAACATTTCACCGGGAGAGCCCTGGAGGAACGCAGCATTCGGTGTGGGGGGATGTTGGGGTGGCAGAGCTGCTGGTTTAGGACAACAACGAGTAAGAAAATTCAGGCAATTTCTGCTGAAATTAAAAAAAAAAAAAAAAAAAAAAAACCCAAAAAAAACCAAAACAAAAAAAAAGGGA
Source organism: Gymnorhina tibicen (assembly GCA_013399875.1). Lineage (NCBI taxonomy): Eukaryota > Metazoa > Chordata > Aves > Passeriformes > Artamidae > Gymnorhina > Gymnorhina tibicen. The sequence continues at coordinate 46,431 of VXAZ01008610.1, forward strand.
TCTTGGAAAAGTGCAAAGAGGCTGGAAGTCTGAGGGGAGAGCGAGCGCCTGCGGCCAGCGCTGCCCCTCGGAGGTGTCTGTGCCAAGCTGCCCAGCCCGGGTTCAGGAGGTCTTTACAAACACGGGCACCTCGGCCAGGCTGGCCGAGTAATTCCTGAGGGTGGTGCCTCCGTCGAACACCCGGGCGGTGTTGGTGTCCTGCCACAGGTGCCCCTCTCCCGGCAGGTAGATATCCCTCCACGTTTGTCCCTTTTCTGTTATTGGAGCAACCAGGACCTGCAGGGAGAAGAAAAAGAAAGGAGAGAGAACTTCAGCAGAGGGAGGATTAGCCAGGGTGGACGTGTGGAGATGAGATGGTCATCAGGGAATCCTGGAATGGCTTGGGTGGGAAGGGACCTTAAAAATCATCCAGTGCCACCCCTGCCACGGGCAGGGACACCTTCCACTGTCCCAGGTTGCTCCAAGCCCCGTCCAACCTGGCCTTGGACACTGCCAGGGATCCAGGGGCAGCCACAGCTTCTCTGGGCACCCTGTGCCAGGGCCTCCCCACCCTCCCAGGGAGTTCTTCCCAATTCCATCTATCCCTGCCTTCTGTCAGTTTAAAAACCATTAATGCAGTGCAGTGACATTCCTTTGACCGGGACTGGGATCATCCCTGCCTGCAGCAGCCCCAGGATTCCATCCAGTTTACGTTTCGGAAAACCAGAAAGAAAAAACCCATCAGAAATGTGTGTTTCCTGCAAAGCTGCCTCCCCGGTGACAGAGCCAATGTAATCCCACCTTCAGGGGGTGTTTTCCCCTTGTTTTATGGGAAAAGCAGTTCCCAGCATCCTGAGACTATTCGTTCCTGCTAAATCATTTCACTTCCAAAGCTGATAGATGTTTCCAGGGCCCTAAACAAGAGCTTCGTGAGGAAAAGCCAAGCTTTCCCAAAAAGCAAAAACCCCAAACCCACAAAAGCCAGCAGCTTTGGCTCGGGTTTAAATCCGCTCAGCCCCAAGCCCTGGTTTGTACTTGTGCAGAATTCCCCACCTCGTCTCCGATGAGAAACTCGTCCTCTACGGTGAATGCAGCTGGGTCCGTGGGGCTGAGCCACCAGGCGGGGCGGAAGATGGGGTACCCCGAGCTCTGCCACTCCTCGCTGTACTTGAGGAGCAGCGGCACGACGAAGTCCCGGTGCCTCTGGATGCACTGGCGGGTCAGGTTCAGGACCTGCGGGCGGGGCACAAATCCGGGAGGAGCCCGAGGTCCGGGAAACAGCAAAGCAGGCAGGGAAAAGCCAAAAACAAATCATTAAAAAGTTCAAAAGTAAAATGTATACCCCCTTGGGAAGAGAAGTGACTGAATTGGAATGTCCTGATCAAGTTACGGTGTAAATGGGGTTGATATGGATGTTAACTGATTTGAATATAAATCCGTTGGTGACACATTTAAATCCATTGATAATGGACATAAATCTATTGGATTTAAATGGCTTTAACTCCATAGGTAATAGTTATAAATCCACTGGATTTAAATCTACTGATTGTGATATGAATACATTGGATTTGAATAGATTTAAATCTGTTGTTAATGAATATAAATGAAAATAATGAAAATGAAATAAATGAATAATGAAATTCATTATAAATGAATATAAATATAAAGTATAATGAATATAAATGAAAATAAATATAAATCCAAATAAACATTGGATTTAAATGGATTTAAATACATTGATAATAGTTATGAATCTATTAGATTTAAATGTATTTAAATCCATTCATACTGAACATGAATCCATTGGACATAAATGGATTTAAATACATTGATAATAGTTATGCATCTATTAGATTTAAATGTATTTAAATCCATTTATATTGAACATGAATCCATTGGACATAAATGGATTTAAATACATTGATAATAGTTATGAATCTATTAGATTTAAATGTATTTAAACCCATTTATACTGAACACGAATCCATTGGATAGAAATGGATTTAAGTCTATTGATAATGAATATAAACCCACTGGATTTGAATGGACTTAAATCCATTTATATTGAACATGAATTCATTCGATATAATTGGATTTAAATCTCTTGATAGTGAGTATAAACCCATTGGATTTAAATGGATTTAAATCTACTGATAATGAATATAAACCCATTGGATTTAAATGGATTTAAACTCATTGAAAATGGATATGAGTCCACTGGATTTAAGTGAATTTAGCTCCACTGACAATGACTATAAACCCATTGGATTTGAATGCATTTACGTCTATTGATAATGGATATTAATTAATTGTGTTTAAATGGATTTACATCCATAGGTAAAGGACCTTAATCAATTTGATTTCAATTCCCCTGACAATGCACGTGAATCCACTGAGCTGAAATATAATTAAATCCATCGATAACGGACACGAAGCCGTTGGATTTCAATCCACGTTGGATTTCAATCCACCTTGGCCACGTCAGGATCCCGGCGTCCTCCTGGCCGGAGCATGAGGTACGTACCCAGGCGTCACAGCAGAGCCAGGGCGGGGTCCCGAAGGCCATCACGGGCAGGAATGTCACAATCTGCAGCCACCTCACAAACAGCTCCGGGTCCCCCGGCGCGGCTCCGGCCACGCTCCCTCCTGCGGGGACACGCGGCTGAGTGCGGGCCTCGCGTGGCACGAGAAGGTTCTCGGGACACCTCAGAGCCCCTGCCGGTGCCTGAAGCACCCCTGGGAGCCAGAGCGTCCCCGGGAGCCATCGCTCCGAAAAGCTGGCACGGCTTCCCTGGAAATGGCACAAAGCCCCAGCGCCGAGGGCTCGCCCAGGCATCCGCAAATTCTCATTTCCTCCAGAGGCTTTCCCCAACTCTCGCGGCTCCCAGGCTGCTGGGATGCAACCCTTGGCAGCAGACTCCCCAGATCTCTCCGTGCAGGGGGACCTGCAATCCCATCCTGCTCCCCTGGAACGAGCCAAGTGCTCCAGCACCTCTTTGGGAAGCAAACTGCCACGCTGGGATTGCTTGAGCCTCATTTTCTAAGGAAAACAGGCTAAAAATAGAGGCCAGATTGAAATACTGCTCTCAAGCCCTGTTTCAGGGTTGTTGTGTAGCTCCACTCTCCCTGTCTGACCCTTCCCGTGCAGTCCCTGCATGTTTTAACCACCACCAACTCCGTCAGCTCCAAGAAAAGGGGAGATGGATCCACTTGGCCCTGATTAAAGGTTGTTTCTTGCCCTTTTATAACGTTTGTACTTCAGGATTTCTCCAGCCATTTTGCTTTGGAGCAGAAATGCAGGCTTGGAGCAGAGCTGCCGGAGCTTTAGGGACATCCCTTCCCCGGCCAGGAGCCTGGGGATGCGGATCCTGGCCGTGCCACGTGGGATTCAGCCCAAGCCAAGCCCCGCAGGGGTGGGCTGTGGTGGCACTCCGGGAAGGGCATCCCCAGAGACCTGGCTGCTGCTGGAGCTGCCTGGCAGCATTTACAGCATATTGGTTTTAATTCCTCACTTCTTTTCCCTGCTAACATTCATCCCGATCAAGCCAGCACCGCAGAAAACCAGGGAGCAAAATGCTCCAAGCACACCTAAGGTGCTGAATGTACCTCCCGTGCCTGGAAAAAGGCTGCAAAATTCACTGCAGAGAGCCAGAAACAGGGGGGGGCAAAAAACTGGGAAGTGAATCCTTACCTACTGCATCAGGGATGAAGAAGTTGTAGCCCAGGAGGCTGTAGTGCAGCACAGAGGGGATGAGCCCCTTCAGCCCCTCGTGGCTCCAGTCGGAGCGCAGGGGGCTCATCTGGACAAACAGCGGGAGGTGACTGGACCTGGGGAGACAGCACAAACCCTTCAAGGTGCTTAGAGCCGAAATTCCACGGTGCCCGGCGGGCTCGGGAGTCACTGGGGCCAGATTACAGTCCCAGAATGGTTTGGGTGGGAAGGGACCTTAAAGCCCATCCAGTGCCACCCCCTGCCCCGGGCAGGGACACCTTCCACTGTCCCAGGTTGCTCCAAGCCCCATCCAGCCTGGCCTTGGACACTGCCAGGGATCCAGGGGCAGTCACAGCTGCTCTGGGCACCCTGTGCCAGGGGTCTCACCGCCCTCAGATCCCACAAGGATCACTGACTCCAACCCGCTGCCCTATCCCACCTCCTCACCGCTTCCCTGGCTGCCAAGAAACATCTCGGAATACCGAGAGCGTGTTCCAAGCACCAGCTCAACCATCCCCCGGCGGCTCCTGTGCCCGGCAGCTCCAGCAAAGCCTCTCCCTTGGTGCCCACCTGATCCCAGCACTGATGACGGTGCCATTGCCTAGCGTCGCCAGCGCCGCCGCCAGCACCTCGGCGTATCCATCACCCGCCAGCTCAGCGGGAGCAGGGACATCCTGCTCCAGGAAGGAATTGCCCTCGACTCCCTCGAAGGCCACGTAGGTGGCCCCCAGCGCCTGCCGCAGGTGCCGGGCCCGAGCCAGGTACCAGCCCAGCGCCGCCTCACTGGTGACGTTCAGGCGGGCGCAGAGCTGCCCCTTCCAGGTGGTCAGCAGCGGGATCTGCGGAGGAGGACGGAAATCCCTGTCGGATCCATAGCGTATCCCGCTGATTCCGGGCTGCTGGGCTGGGGGATGCCGTGCTGCCCCCATCCCACCCTGTGCTGCCACGGTGCAGCGCATCGAGCTGTAAACCCTCCCTCAACCCACTCCCCCC
>VXAZ01008610.1:52202-85499 GCA_013399875.1 Gymnorhina tibicen
CGGGCGGCCGCCACGTCGGCGCTGACGCAGAGCCGGTAGTGCAGGGGCTCCGCTCGGCCCGCCGGCGTCTCCAGGCAGAACTGCCTGCGGCTCTCCACGGACAGCAGCAGGGGCGCGTCAGGAGCCGCCGTCACCGTCACTCCTTCGGGGGGAAAAGCGGGAAAACGGGGTCTCGGCAAGCGCCCGGCCGCTCCCGGCCCTGGGAGCCGCAGGGGTGAGCGGGGCAGGGCCCGACTGGTGCCTCCCGGGTCAATCCCACCGCGGATCCAGCCGTGCCAACCATCTCCACCCTGCTGCTGCTGTTCCCTTGGAGACTCCAAAATGCCTTTCAAGGGCTGGATTTCTCCCTTTCCTGGCCTTTTTGCTCAGCGGCCTCAGCAGTGCAGGGCAGCTGCAGGTCACGGGATTAATTTGGGGTAATACCTGAAGCTTGGTGCTCTGCAGAATAATCCAAATATCCCCCCAAAAATGACACCAGCAGCTGAACTCCCGCCTGAATGCAGCATCCCACGGCGGCATCAGGGAGCCACGGAGGTGCTCAAGTGGAGCTGGGGATGCAGCAACGGGCACGGATCCGGGCTTAGAAACAAACCAGGCACACCGAGAGCATGGGGTGTCCCTGGGGTGACTTGGGCCACCCCCAACCTCAGGCACTCAGCTTCCCACAGGGACGAGGCGGCGCGGGATCCATCCCAACGCAGTCGCCACTGCATTTGCGAGATGTTTTATTCCCGGAGACATCGGCGCTGCTCCTAAACAGCTGCTTTGGAGGGGAGGAGGGGGCAGAGCAGCACAGGGGTTGAAGCCGTCGGGGCAGCGGACAGGGAAGGGGGTGGTTACCTGTGGATCCCAGGAAGTACCTCTCCAGGACAGGCCCGAAGCCGTCGGGGTTTGAGCCGAGGTCGCCGCTGACCAAGGGCTGCGCGGGGCTCTCGGCGTCGTTGAGGGGCCAGCGCTGGGCACGGATGCTCGGCCCTCCGTACCAGGAGACGTTGGCCATGGAAAAACAGTCCTGCAGCCAGGAAAGCATCGTCAAAGAGCGAGGAATGCTCAGGGGGAGCGGGAAGGCCAGGCTGGATGGGCCTCGGGACAAACTGTGCTCGTGGAAGGTGTCCCTCTCACAGCGTAAAATTATGGTTTCATTTAAAAACAAAGGAAAAGCAGGACGCGCTCCCCAAAGCCTGCCAGGTTTTGCTGGAGGAGCTTGAACAAAGGCGAACTGCCACAACAATCCCACTTCTGCGCCCCACCACGGCCATCAAACGCCTCTGAGCTGCAGGTGAAAAGGTGCTGCAAAGGTTTGAGCGAAGAGACTCTGCAGGTGTGAGTGGCTGTGGGACAGGAGTGACAACGGAGGGGGAAACTCGAGGAAACAGCTTTAAAATGCACTGAGGGCACTTGCAGAAACCCGGCTGGAAAACCTGTGTATTTTGGTTTGTTTGGGTTCGTTTGGGTTCGGTCAGGTTTTGTATTCAGTTGGTATTTTTCGTTTGGTGGGTTTTTTCCTCTGGTGGCTTTTTCCCTCTGTTTTACTTTAAAAACACATTAACCCCTCCAGCCGCCTGCCCCAGGGTTTTTGGGGTGAATCCTCAAGTGCAGCTGTCCCCACCTGAGCTCTCACAGAGAGCTTTCAGCCCCACCTTGAGCCCTCACCTCGATGGCACCACAGCGTCCCCAGAGTGACACGTCCTCCCTCGGGAGGCACAGCTTCCCTCTCCCCCGAGGGCTGATAACAAGAACTTCCCCCAGGAGACTCCGTCTGGAGATTTGGGGCACTTCTGCTAGGCCTGACAGGGCCCTGGGATGGGGGGCACGCCCGTCCTTGACCCGCCTCCTGCCAGAAACCATCAGTTTTCACTTCAAAGCCTCTCGAACTTTCCCCTTTCTGCCAAATCGAGGGATCAGCAGGACTTAGCGTCCTCGTGACTTCGCAGGCGGGATGGGCTTCCCCGAAAGCCCGGAGATCTGGGGCCGTGAAGGGGGGCCGGGGTGGGCAGAGGGAGACCCGGAGACCCCCCCCCAACTCAACCCATACCGTGTTTATTCCCAACCCCAAGGCTTCAGAGCCTCCTGGAGTCCCGAGCTCAGGGGCACAGAGAGGTTAAGTCTCTCCGAGGGGTGGGGAGAAGAGATGTAAATTATTAAAGTGGAAACCCTGGAGGCTCGGAATAGCTGTACCAGGTGTCAGCTGAACTCGGTACACCAGCTGGGGGAGAGGGAAAAACAGTCTGTTCTTAACTCAGATTTCGCTGGATCATATTTTCCAACGGTTTGGGCTTTTTGAAAAAGTGGGGGAAAGCCTGTTCTGTCTCACTCACCCTCCTCTCACCAGGGTCAGTGGGGGAGGCCGAGGGTTTGCTCTCAGGCAGCACCTTCCACCCATCCCAAACAGTGCCAGCGGGTGATTTATGGCTAAAGGGGAACAATCCTCCGTCCCGCAGGATCCCATCCCGCTTCCCTCCCTCTTCTGAGGGCTCCCCACAACCGGACACCCCGCTCTGACAGCACTTCTCCTTCCCCTCCTAAGGCTCCTTCCCAGAGTCTGCTTTTATTTAACCGAGGGAGAAAACAGGGAACGATACCAAAAATAAAGCCCCCATAAATGCTTGCAGCAGCAGACACGGATTATTCCCATCCCGCGGGAGCTGCCCATTGTGTCTGTGCTGGAAGAGACCTTCCCGAGGCTCTCGCCAGCATTGTCATCTCCGGTGCTTATTTACTCCGTCTCCATATAAACACAGCTCTCCCACCCCGGGGTCACCAGCGCGGCACCGCCGCGGGGTTTTGGGGCTCAGCTCCGGGGCACGGTGCTTCCAAAGCGCTTTTCCCACCCGGCACCTTCCGGCCGTGGGAGACGGGGAGCCACGACCGCGGTGCGGCCCCATGACCGAGCTGGGGGATCGTAGCCGGGCCAGACCCTGCCCCGTCGGACCCCGCGGGATCCGGAGCTGGCCGGGGGTGTCCCCGTTACCTTCAGGGTCACGTCGGGGCGCAGCGGGCTCCAGCGGACGCCGTAGCACTCGGTGCCGGGGGCTGCCGGCGGCTCCAGGGACAGCCGGAGCTCGGCGTCCTCCTCCCAGGAATAGCAGAACTGGCCGCCGTCGTGCCAGCAGCGGTCCCGGGGCGGCGGGGGCTCGGTGGCCGGCACGCTGCCCACGGCGATGGCCAGCACGGGCCGGCCGGCCGGCAGCGCCCGCAGCAGCAGCGCCCCGCGGCCGCGCTCCCACAGCATCCCCGCGTCCCGGCCCCGCAGCACCCACTCCTCCGGGGGCTGCTCCACCGCCTGCCACGAGATGATGCCGATGGTCATGGCGAAGAAGACGGCCACGCCGAGGCAGCCCACGGCGCCTTTCCAGGGCTCCGTCATCTCCCTGAAGCCCAAGGTCCAGGTGGACTCCGGGATTTGGCCGGTGTGGCGGGAGAGGGGCATGGTGCGATCGCGGGGATGCTGCGGCTCCGCTTCTCTCCCCTCCTGCAGCAGCACGGGAAAGAAAACCCTCTGGGATAGCTCCACAAGATCTTCTGGGATAGCTCCAGAAGATCCTCTGGGATAGCTCCAAAAGCATGCACAAAAAATGAATCAAACAAATAAAAAAATGGTTTAAAAGAAGGAAAGCTGCAACTCTGTTCTCTCTGCACCGATCCTGAGGTACGAGGAGTCCCCACCGCAGCCTCTCGGTGACAGTGGCTCAGCCCCCAAACCCAGGGGCTCGGCCCCTTGGCACAGCCAGCAGCACCCAGCGACACCGAGGAGGAGGAGGAGGAGGACACACGTGGCCCGGAGCCCGGGAGGGAGATGGGGCCACGGACAATGGGAACCGGGGCCGCGCTCCAGCCTCCGCTGTTCCATGGGGTTTGGCATTGCTCCCCTGCTCAGTTTGGAAGCAGCAGCAGACAGCCAGGGGTGCAGGAAAACATCCCGGGGTGGGTAGAGAAAGGAGGGGATGCAACGTCCTCGTTCCACCTCCTCTCTCTCTCTCCCCTGGAAAAGCGCTTGGGCAACGCGCAGAGCAGAACCGCCTGGGCACCTGCTGCTCCGCCAGCTGAGGGGTCACCCGTGGTGACAGCTTCACGGGGTGGCACCGGCTTGTCCCTGCATCCCAGGCCCCATCCCGCTGCCCGACGGCGGGTTGGGAATGGTGCCGCCCGCCCTGGCACAGCACGGCCACCCCTACAGCCCCCGTCACCCCCGTACCTAAAAGCGGGTTCAAAGATGCTGTCGCGGCCCCCGAAGTGTCCTCGACGTTCTTCCCGGTGGTCTTCCCACCAGCAGCAGGTTTTCCTCCTCTTTCCCAGGGCGGTTTTCCCTCCCGGCCGCGTCCGAGACCCGTGGAGCCGAAGGAACTCGATCCAGACTAACCCAGGAGCGTTACTTAAGCCAAGCTCCCTCCCTCCCTCCCTCTCTTGCTCCCGCCCGCTCCCCTGCAGCCCGCACGTAGCCGCAGGTGGCTGCATCCCCGGCAGGGGCAGGACATTAAAAATAGCCATTTTTAAAGGTTCTGATCTTATAGGGGAATAATTTTAAAGGGATTTTTTGCCACTTTGCTGAGGTGGCTCTGGTTGGGTCGCTGCTACACCCGCGTGAGTCCACGCGCGTGAAGCCCTGGGAGTGCTGAGCCTCCTCGTTCTCCTGCTTTGGCTTTTGTGGCTGTCATCATTCAATTTTGGGGGATTTTATCCCTGTTCCTACTTCACCTGAGCCACTGGACCCCCCCCCACCTTAGATCAACTCCAGGGCTGCCAAAACGGATGCTGCAGCTGAGGCTGCACCCAAACCCAAACCCGCAGGGAAGCCACGTCCCAGGACACCTGCAATCCCCACCTGGGCAAAAACTCCAGAAATCTGAGATTTCCATTGACTTTTCCATGCTCCAGTCCCCGTTCATGCTCATCTCACCCTGTCTGCAGGTCATCAGGGAAGATCTGGGTTTTCCAAGCGGTGTTACAATCCGTTGGCTGCCGAGAGATATAAAAAACTTGGGATTTAAAAGCGTTTCCCCATCCTGCATCCAGGCAAAACCCCAGCAATCCCAAGGCCAAAGCCCTGCTCACCCCAGACGTTGCTCTTCAGGAGAGTCCCAGGACAGCCAAATCTACCAGGAAAATTGTCATCTGTGGCCCAGATGAGCCCCTGGAGGGGCCTTTCCTCTCCAGGACTGACTTTTCATTGCAGCTGGGGCAATATCCAGCGTTGGATGGAGGGAAAAATGGTGGATGGCATCAGGACAAGAGGGGGCCCCAGAGCCAGACAGGAGGTGGATCCAGAACAAGGAGAAAGGATGAAAAAAGCTTGGATATGAGCTGGGAGACCGCGATGTCCATCCTAAAGGGGCTGAGGATCCCCTGGGAACACAGTCAGGAGAGCTGTAGGTGGTGGACTCGTGGGACCCCAAAACTAGGGAAAATAAAGGGAAAAATTTAAAAAAAAAGATAAGGAAGGGGGTGTGTTCCTTCCACCAGGGACGTCACAGGCACCTGAGGGGCTCAACACCCCCCATAACCTGGAAAAGGGGAACAAGCAGAAGTGAATAAACCCCGAGGTGACTCAGAGCTGCTCACCCACGGCATCAGCTGGAGCCGATGGAATTCCTGGTGTGGGATCTACCACCTTTCGGTGAGGCTTCATAGATCCACGTGCCCCAGGGAGAGCTCGGTTCGGCTGCAAAACCTGCAGAAACAGGGCAGAGGGGAGATAAAAAGGGATCTCCGGGATGGTCTGGGACCCTGGTGCACCGGGAGGGCTTAACCCTCCGTCCCGGGGAGAGAAAGGGACGTGGCAGCAGCACCCAAAAACGGCACAAGGACCAGCAATTCCCCGTTTCCCACCCCAAAACGGGCCGGGAAGGGGGCGGCCGGTGGGGGTGTTCGGGCTGCAGCGGCTGGAGGCAAAGCTCCGTCACACGGCACAAGATTAAATCCCACTCGCGGAACGGCGGAGGGGCCCCAGGGTGGGATTAGGGCAACCCCGAGATGGCACGGATGCGGCGGGATAAGCGGGGACACGGGGCCGTGCCTGGGTGGGGAAGCAGGAAATGGGGGATGCTTTTAAAAACCTTTTCTTAAAAAGCAGCTCAGATCCCAGGGAAAAATCCTGCTGGAGCTTTCAACAACTCAACATTCAGCCAAGTTTGGGCTCCCAGCTCTGCATGTGGCCTGGGGGTGTGGGCCGAGCCCTGTCCCACCCTCCTCCCAAAACTCCCGGTTTTTGGGAGGAGGGATGGTTCCACGAGTTTCCCTGTCCATCACAAATCTCAGCGTGAACTGGCTCCCACGAGCGGAGTGAAACCTCCCTTCACCTTCCTCCCACTGCCAACAAAAACCACTTAGCCTTGACTGGCCGCAGGGAAAAAAAACATTTTGGGGTGGCTCCCTGGATTCCAGGAGGCTGTCCTGCCCCTCTGCTTCCAGAGGTGTTTTTTTTTTAAATATTTTAAAATCTCCTCCTATGCAAAATGGAGCATCTTTTCCTGAGTTTTCAGGGTTGAAAAGAGCTTGAGGTTGCTCTTTTATATCCAGCAGGGCTTTCCAAGCTCCGAGGTCGCCAAGGGGCTTGGAGCAACCTGCTCCGGTGGAAGGTGTCCCTGCCCATGGCAGGGAGCTGGAACTGGATGGGCTTTAAGGTCCCTTCCAAGCCAAACCATTCTGGGATTCTGGGATTTGCCAGCGCTCCAGGTCACCGGGCAGTGCGGGATGCGGCACCCACGGGTGGGCAGCGCCCAGGGAAGGGATGGAGTGGGAGGCTGGGAACGCCTTTAACTCACCAGCATCCACAAGCAGAGCTCAGGAGTCCAAGCTTTTTGGTGAAACACCCGGAAAACGGGGACCAAGGGCTGTTCCCACTGGGATTTAGGATCAGTGTCCCCAGGAGAGGCTTCCACCAGTGCACGCCCCGTGGGTCACACTCCTTCCCAGAGTCCTGTCGTCGCCTTTCAGGCTGCCTGGAGAAAGGGAGAGCACGGAGAGCCACAGGGATGTTTGTGGGGTTGCACTCTTGGGAAGGCCCAGCCCTTTCCATCAGTATTTTCCTGCGGCCTTTGAGCAGCAGCAATGACAGCCGCAGCTTCCTGGCCAGAGACCCCAAACTCCAGGGCTTTCTGCTTTGGGTTTTCTTAGATGTTATTATTTAAAAGAAATAAAACCACAGGAGAGCTGCGTGGGTTGGCCAAGAGCAAAGGAGAACTGGTAGGAGCAGCAAAGTGCCTCCAGGACTTGGCATTCCTCCTCCATTTTCCCTACTGCGGAGCGGCCCCCTCCCAAAACTCTCCCTGTGGGGACGGAGCCCACGGCACCTCAAAAGCCCACGCCAAACTCCCATTTTTATCCATCTATCCATGGTATCTACAAGCTGGGAGACGCAGTGAGGAGCCAGAGTGGATTCCTCATCCACTAGCTGGACGTGGATATCCCATCTTCCTGCCCTCCCAGAGTTTATCCAAAGGGAAAAGACACCTTTGGAATCTATCCCAGGAATAAAACAGCCAGTGTGCTGTGTTCTCCTTGGGTTTTCCTTCCCCTTGCAGTTCCCAGCCTTGCCTTTCAGGGCCAGCAAAAGCCTTTGGCTGGGCTGGAATTCTCTGTGCCTTGGGGAGCTTTGGGCTCCTTATTGGAGCTGAGATATTGCTCACTTTAAAAGGAATTAAAAAAAAAAAAAAGGCAAGAAGGGCGATACAGTTCCTAAATCCCCAAACCTCAGCCCAGATTTCCTCCTGGAAAGCAATCCCAGATTTCCATGAACTCCAGAGCTATTTATAAAGCAAAAAAACCCCGAGCAGCAGGGCTTGCACTGACAGCGTGGCCTTAGGCACAGGAACAGCTCCTGGAAGCGACCGCTGTCCCTTCCCATCCCAGCTGGGTCCCACGAACCGGGAGCACCTGGATTTGGGGGCTCTTGGCACCCATCCACAGCCCACCCGGGCTTTTGGGAAGGTCTCATGTCGAGCAGCAGATTTTGGGCAGAGGGTGGGCTGGGGAGCAGCCTGGAGCACCCGAAATAATCCCTGGGTGGATAATTTTCCAGCTGCAGCTCCAGCTGCCGGTTTTGGTTGGTGCCAATGGGATGGAAACAGCCCCCGTGTACCCCTCGCCCCTCTTTTCCCTTCAGGCAAAGCCTGCTATTTTGGGGATGCCAAACCCATGTTCCCAATGCACAGTATTCCCTAAAATTGCTAATCTGGGGACAGGGGAACCCCTTAATGGGGTGCTCACCCCCCCTGCACCTCCAAACCCAGCCCAGGTACCTTACATCCAGGGAATGTTGCAGCACCCAGACATCCTCAGCGTTCCTGCTCCCAGCTCAAATCCCTCAGACGGGGTGAGGGTGCTGATTTGGGGTCTCCAAAGGCAGCACCTGCTCGGAAAGGGCTGTTGGCAATTCCTCCGTCCCCATCGCTCCCCAGGAACGGGGCTGTGGCCAGGCCAGGCCCGTGTGCTGCTCCTCCAGGAGAAGCCTTCCAAAAGCCCCAAACCTCTATTTCTTAAATTAAAAGGAGGCACAAGCGATGACAAAATCTTCCGTGGCTGCGGAGAGAGAGCAGCTGCGCCCCGCAGCCTCGGCCTGGGGTTTTGGTTTTCCAGCAAAGCCCTCGGCAGGGGGGACAGAGGGGGACAACGGGGGGGCCTGGCGTGCCAGGGAGCTGCTGGGGGCGAGCGCAGCGAGGCAGCTCTTGGAAAGGACCTTTCCGCTGCATCCGCCTCTCCCAAGCTTCCCAGAAATCTGGCGAGCAGATTTGCAGCCCTCCTGCTGCCAGCTTCGATCCCGGCCCTGGAGATGCCGTTCGGATGCCGAGGCCGAAACCTTTCGGCTTCTCCCCGCGGAGCTGAGCCACCTGGAAAGGTGCGGGATGGCCTCCAGGAGAGCCACGTGTCCCCAGAGAGGTGGCACTGCCCAGCTGCACCCAGGGGGTCAGCGCGGGCCACCCCGGCTCCCTGGGGGGCTGTCAGCAGCCCGGAGGCCAGCTGCTCCCCAAGGACCATCGTGGTTCTTCTGGGAGGGCTCCAAGGCAAACCAAAGCCCAGCCCTCGCTCCCGGCCCGCATTCCCAAAGTGCCCTGAAGCGTGGTTGGAGTGGCATTGCTCTGCTCGGGCGCCTCCAAGGGGCTCCAGGGGAGCTCTGGGCACCTCCTTCCCAGGGACCTGCCTTGGACTCACCTGTCTGGGGCTCTGTCGCTCCAGGTTGTGCTCCGAGGAAGGCACAGACCTTCCTCTTCCTCCTCATCTTCCTCCTTGTCTTCTTCTTGTTTTTGTCCTTCCCCCTCCTCCCATGCCCAGATCCCCTGCAGAGCCCCCCACCACAGGAATTTAGGATTTATGCCCCTCCCCAGAACTTCCCCCCCACAACCTCTCCCCACCCCAATGGATGCTGCATCCTCAAGACCTTCCTTTATAAGGGAGAGGAAACTGCCCCTGGAGAGCCATTAGAGGCTTCCAGTAATTAGCAATTACCAGTCCTGAAGAGCTGCCCCTGCCTCTCCTAATGAGGTTTGGTGCTAATTATAGCGGGCAGGGCCGGGAGCCCTGGTGAGGGGCTGCGGCAGCAACCACACGGAGCCTTCTGGATTCCTTGGGATATAAAAAAGGGCGGGGGTTACTCCAGGACAGCGATCCCAGCCATGCCGAGTGCTCCTCCGCTGCCAGGAGCGCTGGGGATGCTGTTCCAGCGCTGGCCCGGCTTCCTGCTCACGAGCTGGTCCCGTCTCATCCGTCACTTGGAACAATTCCTGCTGCATGTTGCGGGATCCTGCCATGCCCGGCTGCAGCCGGCAGCGAAATCCATCCCCTCGGACAAGCCTTGGGGGTATTTGGGAACTGAGCAACGCGGGATGAGGGCACCCAAACCCTTCATTTGACAGGCCCTAGTGTGTGTTCAGTGTCCCAGTGGAGTTCAGTCCCTCCTGAGCTCTTCTCTCCTCATCCCAGCGCTTCCCAAACTCCAGCCAGGGCAGCAATGCCCACCCCAGCTGCCGGATCACAAACCCCCAGCCCAGCTCCCGGTGTTGAGCTCCCTTGGGAATGCCATAAACCCCCTAAAAACAAACAAACATCCCCCTGCACCTTGTCCAGCCCCCTGAGGAGTCTTAGCCCCGTTTGGGCTCTGCCCATACACAGAGCCCTGAGCAAATTTTAATTCACTAAATTCAATTTAATTCAATAAAATCGGGATTCTAACAAAGGTGCTGAGAAGGAGCAGCCCCAAATTGCTTTCCCAGCCCGGCCCCTCGATGGGGCTCATTTCCCCCCACAGAAGAATGTGAGTGTACGAACAGAGATGGAATTTAGTGATTCCCGCCACCTTGGAGGGAAAGCCCTTGGACAGACACAGGCAGCACCAGGAAACACCTCTGGGAACTGTAGGAGGGGAAGGGGTGTCTGGGTGGGTTCTGAAGCAGGCTGGGGAGGTGGGATAAGTGGTTTCCCAGGCTGTGATCCTCCAGGGAAGCCTTTTAGGGATGGTGGGAGCCAGGAGGGCGCGCGGCACCAGGGCTCAGGGGGAGGATAAGGGGGATGCCCACCGCTAATTTAAGGATGACCCCACACCCTGCACCCCTTTCCTTCAGCTCCCTAAAATAACCTATCCTGGGAGCGCCACAGGTGGTTGGGAACTCGGCTTTTATTGTCACAGGACGTGGCGGCAGACAATGGGGTCGGTCACAACAGGGGGGACAGGGGAGTCACACCGCAGGGTCCCAGCACAGCCACACAGCCCCGGCACCCAGAGGGAGGGAAGGGATGGGAGCCACGAGCCCGGCTCCTTCCCACGCCTTCCCTGCCCCATCCCGGTGCAAAAAGACAGGTCCTCGGCCCACGGGGGTGTTCCCTCTGGGAACAGGGCAGTCCGTGAGCAGGCAGAGGGGCACCTGCAAGCAGCTTCTGGGATCGGCTCCGTTGTGTCCGTGCTGCTGAGCGCAGCCGGGATGGGCTGCGAGGGCTGGAGGATCCAGGGGGTTTTACTCACCAGGCACGCCGAGGACGCAGGCTCCCTTCCCGGGGAATGGCTGGCGCCAGCCCGGGAGCCAGCGCGGCCCGCGGGGTCACCCGGCACGGTGGGTGCTGGGTTTGGAGTACAGACCCAAAGCCCCCCGAGACGTGTCCGTGCTGGGCCTCCCTCCAAGGGCTGTCCCAACACCGCTGGAGTCACCAGGGCCACCTCGGCCGCGCCTGCAGCCGTGCTGGAGGGGGAGGAGGGTGAAGAAAACCTTCCCTGCTGGCACAAAGCCCACTTGTAAGAACCCACAGGCTTTCGGAGCCCGGTCGCACCCCCTCCGCTCCCGACCTTCCCCTCCAGAGAGCCGGTACAGCCCCAGCAGCCGCCCCCATACCAGGCTGGAGCCGGGCCGCTCACTCGGGAATGTAGTCCCTGAAGGAGTTAAAGCTGAGGCTCCGGCCCGCGGAGGTCAGGGTGGAGCTGGCTTGCATCTTGGGAATCTTCTCCATGAGCTTGGACACTGTCCTCCTCTTGAAGGAGCCCGGGGAGAAGTGCCCCTGCCTGAGCAGCTCCTGGTAGAGGCTGCTGAACACGGCCACCGGCTCCTCGTAGCTGTCCCGGGTGGAGATCTCGTAGAAGGGAATCTTGAGGGCTTTGGAGAGGTTCTCCCCGTCCTGGGTGGACACCATCCTGTCGAACTGCAGGTCCTTCTTGTTGCCCACGATGACGACGGGGGGCTGCTCGGCGGCGCCGCTGCGCTTGGGGCTGGCGTGCAGGTGGTTGATGAGGAAGCAGAGCCGCATCACCTCGTCAAAGCTGCAGCGGTCGGTCACCGAGTACACCACGGCGAAGCCGTCGCCCCACTTGATCTTCTCCTCGATCTGCAGGGAGTCCTCCTCCTGCCGGGGCACACGGGCTCCCGTCGGCGCCGCTGGAACGCCAGCACCGCCGGATGCAACCCCGGAAAGCCTCCCGAGGGCGCGGCGCCGTCTCCGCGAAGGGTTTGGGCACAGCGGTGGTAACACCGGCGGCCCGGGGCGGGGATGGGGCGGCTTAGGCAGTGTGCCAGGTGGGGATGGCCAGCAGCCCCATCCTGGAATGGATTTGGGGGGGATTCAGGGCTCCCTGGAGCCGCCAGGACGCTCCACTGGCACGGGGAGCACAGCCGTGCCCCGCACGGGAACAGGGGAACATTTACCCGAAGCCACACTGTAGCTGAGGTTAGACAGCAATTCACCAAAACACCCTTTCCCTGAGGTGAACACCACGATATTCCATGAGCCAGTGGAAGAGCAGGGACTGCCTTCCCTGGCAGGCCGCTCTGCTCCGGCGGTGCTTTCCCGGCCGAGCTCACCTGTCCGGCCGTGTCGAGGATCTCGAAGTGCACCATCTCCCCGTCGATGACGGCCACGTGCCTGTAGATCATTTCTGGGCAGGACACACAGGGAGGGTGGGTGAGAGGACCCCCGGGGAGCAGCCATGGCCCGGGGGGCCTCGGTCACCGGGGTGGCTGAGAGGGCAGCAGTGACCAAAGCATGGGAGCGACAAGGGAGGGAGAGGGAGGAGGGGACATTTCTGGGACATTCCAGCAGGGACATGGCTTCAGTGCTCAGAAAACAACCCAAACGCAAAAAGACCCCCCAAAATCCTAGAATTCAGGAAAGCACGGGCTCCAGGGGCTTAGATGCCTCCTGTCCCTTAAAAGCCACCTCCCAGCAGATTGGGAAGGAATTCAAGGAACTCTTGGTTTGGTGGTTGGACTCTCAGAGGCCTTTGCCACCCTAAGTGATTCTGTGTGATCCTATGATTCTACACGGTTCCATGACCCCACGGCTGAGCCTGCAGCACTCCCCTGTGCAATCAGATGGCTTGTCCCCGTAGATTTTGCCTTAAACACCAACAGAAAGGGAAAAAGGGGTGTGGGACCCAGGGAGGTGTCAGGATGGCCGTGGGCTGCCTGGCTGGTTGAGGAGGAAGAAGAGGGAATACAGCGAATTTGGGAGCAGAGCTGGCTCTGCCATGGCAACAGCACCAAGGAAAAGGAGTTTTCCTACCTAGGGTTGGGTCATAGTCTCCAATGAATCTCCTGGTGATGAATCGTACGGTCAGCGCTGGAAAAAAACACAGGGAGCCCTGTAGGAGTTTTCAGTCCTCTGGACCAACCTTTCCTCCTTGCAAGGGCAGAGGAGCAGCAGGAGCAGCCACAGCTCAGGCAATTAAACCCCCTCATCTGATTACACATCTCCCTGCACCAGAGCCCGGCGAGGCAAAGCCCAAATTGCCGGCAAACCCCTCCCCGGGGCCTTTGGCACTCACATCTTTTCCAGGAAGCTGCTTTGGAAATGCAGTGCTGATGCCTGGAGAGGGAACTTCTGGACAAAGCCGGGGTTGGGAGGGCGAAGAGAGCGCAGGAGGGGAGGGTGGAAGTGGTGCTTGAGCCCTTCAAGGCGTTAATGACGGTAATGGAGATGGGAGTGAAGGGCAGCAGAGAGGCTGAGAGCTGGCTTGGAAAGGCGACAGGAGTGGGAAGTGAAATTAGAGGAACAGGAGGAAAAAACCAGGGGGAAAAAATCCCCAAAAAGAGCTAGGCAGGAGCCAGGAGGGAGAGGAGGGACGGAAAACAGAGCAGGAACGTGATGGGAGGATAAACCTCACCAGAACTAGGATGTGATGAAAACCCCTCCAGAAACAAAAAGGGGAATGAAAAGCCAACACCAAGCCGGAGCAACACTCCCAGCTCCCTCTCCCTGCGCAAGCCAGGGTTCAGCTTGTCCCAGCTGCCCTCCAGCAGATGCTCCTGGTGTCCTGCCCTCACAGACCCACACCCGGTCAGGATCTGGGTGTTTATCCCAGGAACGTGGCACCCCGCATGGGCCAGGCTTCAATAACCACAGAAAGGGAAAGGGGGATGCAGGAACTTCTCCTGCCTCCCACACCTGCTTGGCTCCTCTTCGGGGGCTTCACCATCCTCTCACCCCCCAAATCCGTCTCTGGGTTTAAACCCCGCCCAGCAGGGAAGGGATCTGATGGAAAAAGCAGGTAATTCAGCCAAACTGCTCTGAGGAGATAACCAGGGACCCTGCAGGAGGCACCTACAGGCACCTTTTGAAGAGGCGACAGAATTATCGGGGGGAGCGGGACGAGGCGGGCTCGGTCTCTAGAAAGCACCTGATGGTGTGTCATATGTCAGGCAGACACCCAAATCTGGAGCACATGGTGTGCAACGAGAAGAGGAGCCAATTAGATTGATTAAAAATTGGCTGGAGCGCAGGAGCCCGAGCGGAGCTGCCAGTGGGGGAAGCGGCCGCAGGCGGAGCGGCCGCGGCCACCCAGCCTTATAAGGAGCTTTTTCTCCCCGTCCTGAGCATCGGTCACCTCGGGAAGGGCTCTCCGTGGAGTCGAAAGGGTTAACTGTGCATTAAACGTGGGTGGCTGCGGGCTCGAGGGGTGATTTACCTGCCACGGAGTCGGGCTGGGCGCGCCGGGTGCCGTGCCCACGTGCGGCCCCGCTTGAGCCGCTGCGGAACGGCTCCAGCGCCGATCCATCTCCGCTCCAGGTGCTGCAGGCAGAGCTCTGCTCTGGATTATGCCAAAGTTTACGCCGGGCAGCAGCAGCAGCAGAGGACAACGCAAGCCCCGGCTGGGCTGGATTCCCAGCCCCGGCCGCTGATTCACACAGCCCTGATCCTCAAACCACACGGCTGCACCCAGACCCATCCCTGCTCGAAGGGTCTGCGACCTCGGGTCGCCAGATCCCGGAGGTTTCCAAACTGCTCCCAAAAGCCCCAAACTCTGGCTGAGAATCAAGGGTTGTTTTTCCCCTTCCGCAGCTGCCCACACGGGATTTGCTCTCTAGTTGTTCCCCCGCCTCAGCTCTCCCGACCTGTCTCTGCATCCCGGGGATGCTCGGGCGTGGGGCCCGCTCGCATCCCGCCGGGATGGGAGCTTGGCAGCGCAGGGATGAAAGCCACCTTCAGCCCCTCCTGCTTCAGCCCTGGCCCCACACCCATTGCACACCCTGGCCAGGAGAGATGTCACCCCCGTCTGGGGACCCCGCTGCCTCCCCCGTCCTCCGCACAGAAGCTCAAGCGATGCTGCTGCTGCTCTTGGCTCCTTCCTCGCCTCTCCCACACCCGGTCCGTCGCCTGCCAGCTGGGCAGCGACAGCAGGACAGGTGTCCTCGTCCCCAGCGCAGGCGCTGGCGGGCAGCAGGACCCGGCAGCTCGGGCGCGGCCCCCGGGGAAGGCGGCACGATGTCCCCTGGCAGGGGAGGGCGTGCAGAACAGCGCCCAGGGGACACAGACGGGGAGGGACTCGCTCAGGGGGGCTTGCTCCCTGTTCCTGGCACGCTCCAGTTCTGCTCCGCACGAGCCGCGTATCGATTACCTCCCCGTGCCCCGATTGCACGGCCTGTGCCGCTGTCACACTGTCACACTGTCACCCGCCCACTGCCGCAAGGCACAAGGGCTGACAGCCGCACCCGGCCGGGAGGAACTTCGCAAGACCCTCGGCACCATCCCACCCCAAGGAGGAGGCACGAGAGCCCCGCAGCTGCCCTCAGGAGGGGCTCGGAGCTGCCAGGGATGTGCCGTGCGCCGGGAGGGATGCAAGCCAAAGGCTCCGTCCAGCCCGCACAACATCCGCTCCATCGGGGCCAAGCGCTGCCAGGGACCCCCCCGGGGCTCGGGGTACCCCGGAGCTGAGCCCCATCCCGTGCTCCAGCAGCGCTCAGGCACAGCTGGGAGTTGCTTCCTTCGATTTAATCAGGGAATGAGGATTTTCCGCTAATGCCGGTGGCTGTACATGGAAACGCAACCCCAGCGGCTCCGACAGCCCGGCACAGGTGCCAGCGCTGTGGTGCCTTCCCTTTTCCAGAGGGGCAGGACATTCCCCGTCCCCAAGGGCACGGCCGTGTCCCGCCGGGCTTTGCACGGCTCGTGGATCACTGCAGTGTGGATCCACACGGATCCACAGTTTCCCCTGCCTCTGCCCCCGCTCCCGGCGCTCTGGGTGCTACAGGGGACACCTTTGCCCCCAGGGGCTCACAGCCCGGCATGGAGCAGTGGGAAAGGGGGGAGGATGATCCCCAGGAAGGAATGGGGTGAAGGAAGGAGCCGAGGTGCTCCCAGCACACTATCCCGAACCCCCACCCCAGCAGGCACAGACGGAGAGCGCCGAGCAAGGCACAGGGAAAGGGAGTTTTCCCGAAAGGAAAACAGCCCGGTGCTGCGGAGGAGGCTCCGCAAAGCTGCTGTGGGCGCTGGGAATGAGCAGCGAACTCCTCACACCCGGGAAAACCCAACCTCGAGCCCGGCTTCTGGGAAAGTTCTTCCGGTCAGTGATGTCCACCCCGGGCCCCCACGCAGCTGGGGACCCCTCGGGCAAGGGAAACGAGCCCCGGCGGCAAAGCGTCCGTGTGGGAAACTCGAGGGGAAGGAAACCCGGTGCCCTCAAACCCCACGGACTGGGGGGGGCACCGGGAGGATGTCCCTCGTCCCGGCTGTCTAAGGGACACGGGAAGGTTGGTCCCTCTGTCCGGGAGCGAGAATACCGAGGGGATGCCAGAGAGGCACTGGGGGGATGCCGGAAGGATGCGGGGGACCCCGGGGGACAGCGGGGGGATGCCGGGGAGCCCCGTCCTACCTGTCTTGCCCACGGCGCTCTGTCCCAGCACGACGAGGCGCAGGGTGCGGGCCGGGCTGAGGCTCACGGAGCGGCGCAGGGGCCGCGGGAAGCTCATCCCGGAGCCGGGCCGGGGCTGCCCCGGGATCCGCCGCTCCCCGCTCCGCCGGGCGCTGCTCCGCCGGCTCCGCCCCGGGGGCCGGGCTGGGCTCAGCCCCGGGCGGGCCCGGCTGATGCCCTCCTCCTCCTCCTCCCTGGCCAGCGGAGGCGGTCCTCATCCCGTCCCGGAGGCGCTTCGGGAGTTGTGCCTCGGTTTCCCCGCACGCAGCAGCGCCGAGCGGCGCTTCCCGGACCGGGAAAGCTGCTCCCCACAAAGGGGCAAAGCCGGAGTTGGACGGGGCTCGGAGCCACCCGGGCTGTGGAAGGTGTCCCTGTGCACGGCAGGGGGTGGCACTGGATGGGCTGTGAGGTCCCTTCCATCCCAAACCATCCTGGGATCCCGTGGGTCTGTGAACGTGAGGAAAGAGGGAAGTGGTGCAACACCTCCCCAGCCAGGGAAACACAGCCAGAGTGCTGCCCGCCCCCACACCCCTGCCTGAAATCACAATTTCCCCAGGTTCGGGCATGAGACGTGTTGGTAAAGACAAGAGGAGCTGACTTAGCCCCGGCCTTTCCCCTGGTCCCAAGAGCAGGGCGAGGAGCGAATCCTGGCTCCGCACAAACCAGCGACTAAATCCCCACGGATGTCCAAGAGCAAGGACTCCGCACCGGGCCCGGAACCAAACTTGGTGTGTTCTGGTGCTGCTCAGCAGCAGCGCGAGGGCGTGCCCGGGTGTGCGGGGAACGCGGAACAGCTCAGAGCAGTACCTGGAGCGGGCATGGATGTGCCTTGGGAAGAAGGGGTCCTGGGAAGAAGGGAAAAGCCTGGCAACACCTCGAGCAGCACCTCGACTCTCTCCGTCTGACCCCAGAACGCTTCTGACCCGTGGGATGCAGATCCCAGGTGACTCCGGTGCTGCAAAAGAAGCTGGCAAAAGGGACCTGGCCAAGGGTGTGGGGCCTTCAAACGCCCACACCAGGGACTCAGTCCCTATCCCAAAGGCTGCAGCCACGTCTCTGGCACGGGGACCTCTCAGCCTGACCATCTGGGGTGACTTGGCACAGCCCGCTTGGCACTTGAGGGAACACGAACCCACCTGGTATTTATAGCCCCTATCAGGTGTCCGAAGGGAACATCCCGGGGCCCACGGGGCCGCCGGCGCTCAGCCGGCCGCAGGGCTATCGGGATCACAGCTGCTGCCAGCGGGATCAGTGCTGCAGGGAGGCCCCTGGATAACACAGGGACTGTCGTGGGGAGCCTGGAGCGCCAGCAGACCTCTCCCAGAAACCCATCTTGCCGTCACGTGTGTCCTCCTTGTGCATCGGCCCCTGGAAACAGCCCTGCTCTGGCTTCTCCAGAGCCAAAAATCAGGCTCACGGCTACATCTGGGTCCCAGAAAACAACAGCGAGGCCATAAACAGATTTTGGGACAAAAGCTGATTCCCAGCTGGGGAACGGGGGGCGTCAAGAAAAAGAAGTCTCCGTTACATTCCTTCCCTATTTTTAGCCCCATTTCCTATGGAAATGAGTTGTCTGCAATCAAGTCCTCTTCTTGCCTGATCCTCTCCAGCACCAGTTTTAAGACATCGCCTGATTCCAGGCAAATGAGGGAGAAGCCACAGAGAAAACCCTTCTCCTGCGAGCTGTGTGACTACAAATGGGAACATTCCACGGAAAATCGACCCTTGCACCTTGGAAGGCAGGAACTGGCTGGGGGGATGCAGTAACAATTCCTGCTGCTCCAGGTTCCTGCTGCCCTCGCCTCAGGTCCAGCACGATGGCACCACGGCCCTGGGAGCTGGGCAGTCATCCCCGCCTTAATTCCGAGCGCAGTAACAGCACATGGATTTTTGGAGATGAGGGAACAAAGGGACAAGGATGGGGTTAAAAGGGAAGCACACACTTCCAGTGTCACCTTGGGAAAATCAGCTCCCTTCCCACCACCTCCATGACCTTCCAACCCAATACTAGCTGCTCCAGAAAAATACACCCCCGGATTCTTTGGGAGAAGGCCAGTGCGAGTCCCGGAGCTGGGGAGTTTGCGTCCCAGCAGGCAGAAACTCCTGCTCCTCATGCACGCGGCTCTCCTCGGCGCGGTGGAAGCCACACGCGTGTTCCCACAGGAGCACTCGGCGCCGCGTCCCACGCCTGCCAGGGAATGTTTGGCCGCATGGGAGCGGGAACGGGACCTTATCAGCGGCGATCGCTGGATGTTCCACCTGCGGCGGGAAAGGTGCAGATTTCGTGTCCTGCTGAGATATCCGTGGGCAGGCTATTCCGTACTTGCCGGTCCTTCAGGACGCGGAGCCTGCTCCGGGAACCGAGCCAGAGGCTGCCATGAATCACGGCCCTGCAAACAGAGGAGCAGCTGATGTGAAAAGCCGGCCCGAAGCAAAGAGCCAAATCCCCTCAGGCCACAGCCTCGGATCGGGGGGGATCCCGTTCCACACTCCAAACCGCTTCCCTGCTGGGTCGTCGGCTGCTCTGGGAGCTGCCCAGAAAGTGACCTTTGCTGCTTTCGAAACAGGGCAACGGTGGTTTTTCACTCAGGAAAGGAAGATAAAATAACCCCAGTCCCTTTTCTCTCCACGAGATGATCCAAAGGCACGGAATGCCAACAGATCCATGCAGGAGCCAACTCCGGTTCAAAAATGACTGAAGTATCTCAAAGCTTTGGTTCCCCAAGGCTTAGCTCCTCTCCCGAGCCTCCCTTTGAAGGGCTCAAACCCTTTTCCATTTAAGTTCCATTTCCATTCAATTGCCACTCATTAATTACTGCATGGACGTTCCCGTGCGCAGCTCCATCCGGGAACGCTCTCCAAGGATATGCCCAAAGCCACGCTGCCCCGTCCATAAACAGATTTTGGGTCACTGCAGCAAACCCCGCACGCCCAAGGGCCCTCCCAGCGCTCAGCCCCTCATGTTCCTGGATTCACTCTGTCCTTCTGACCCCAGTCCAGCTGTGAAACCTCCACATCCACACCCAGGATGAGGCACAGGGACACGGATCCCAGTTGCTTCTCCATGAGCTACAAACAGGGAGAGGGAGCACAGATGAAAGGCCCCGTGTCCAGGCGTCCGTGTGGGATTTGCATCAACACGGACCCACTGGGAACACGCTCCCTTTCTTTCTCTAATGAAAGGTTGGTTTTTAGGTCATAGGAGATAATAAAACCTCCAGTGCAAGAGAAATCCAACCAACACAGATTCCTGGTGTCCTGTTCCTGCCTGCTGCCGAAGCGGATTCCGACACACGGCCGGATCACGCTGAGAAAACAAATCTGGCTCCGTGTCAGAGCTCAAAGGCTCCTTCCCAAAGCTGCGAGGGATAAAAAACACAGGGAAGGGGCAGATTAACAGCGTTCCCCTCCCATCCCAGGGCCTGAACAACGTGTCCCGAGCGCTTTCCCAGCTGCTTTGCCCCTGGATAAATGCTGGCACCTCACGGGCTGGTAGAGCACGTGACCCAAACGCCCTGGAGGAGCTGCTAAATCCCTCTGCTGCCCCGCGGGCTCCAAAGAGAGCGTCCTGCCCTTTGTTTTCCCGCAGGAGCCGGCTGTTGGGAAGGAGGACGCTGCCACAGGCCCCGTCTGCCAGGCTCCCCCAGACTCCACAAACAGCTCCTCCCGGCGGGAAGCTTCCCGCTGCGGGAGCGGCTTTGCTTGGGAAGCTGGTTTCAGAACGCAGAGCGCCGTGCTGAGGGAAGGAAGAGAAACCCCAGCATGGAAGAAACTTAAACCTCCAGAAACGCTGCCAGAAGGGATCCTGTGGGATGGCCAGGATGGGGCTGTTTTACAGCCTTCAGTCACAAGAAGGATTTAATGTGAAACGCAAGTCCAAGCCCCTCGAAGCTGCAACATCCAGAGCACTGGAGGCGTTTGGAACAGCACCAACCTTTGACATGATGGAAACCTCGCTCCAAAGCAGCTCCCAAACACAGCTGGAGCTGAGGGGGAGGGAAAAACCTGGAGCCACAAAGGAATTCTGGTGCCATGGGCCACTCTTGAAAGGGCAGAGGAGGAGGTCAGGGCTGGGCTCAGCGTGTGGCACACAGAAATCAGGGATTCAACCCCTCCCGGAGAGAGGAGGGCAAGGAGGGGTTTCGGGGGACACACACCTGGGATCCAGGGAGCAGCAGGGCCAGGGATCCACTCGGTGTTCCTGCCCGGAACGGGGATGCCGTGGGGAGCCGACAGAGCAGCAGCGGCACCTCCCGAGTCGTTCCCGACAGCTCTTCCCGAGCAAACCTCGCAGCTGGCAGGAAAACAACGCTTCCTTCTGATGGGAAATGTCAGGGCTGCGGAGCCAGCTGTCCCGCTGCCGCGGAGCCCCGCCGGCGTTCCTGGAAAGCGCGGCAGGAGCGGCACAGGCAGCGGCTTTGTGGCCGGCGGGCAGGGATCCGCGCTGGAATTCGCTCCCAGCTCCCAGCCCGTGCCCCCTGCCCCGGCTCCCGAGCCTCCCTCCTGGGGGCACAGCCCAGGCCTGCTTCTTGTCTGACCCACGCCGATCTTCCGCTCTGGGCAAAGCAGAATTCCACCCGGAGCCCTTCTGTCCTGGCAGATAAATTTCCACCGTGGATCGGCGCTTAAGGAAAAAAAAAACCCAAACCCCAAACCTGCTTTGTTGAGAAATTCCCGCTCCTGAACTATTTCTGTGCTATTTAGCACCAGGAAGGGTGACAAGGATCAATCCCCTGGTACACGAAGCCACGTGGAGAGCTGTGACTCCATCTCAGAGAACTGGGTGTTCTCGCTTCCATTTGGAATGACAAAAAGCCTTTGATTTAAATTCTCCTGAAGAAAACATTAAAACAATCCCTTTTTACCTCAGTCTGAACAAATAATTCCAATAAAACCTGAACTATTGTGCCTGATAAACTTTTCAAACCAAAAACTTCCTGACACTGGTTGGATTTTCCCTTCCCAAGTTTCTGTCCCCCGTGAAACCACCCTAATGTGTGTAGTATCTCACTTGGATCAGAACTACATTCCCAAGGGCTTTTTGGGGGATCAGACTGACAGAACTTAAGCCCTTTGCTTTTCCCTTGACTCCACAGCAGCCTCTGCCCTCCGTATTTCTGAGCCCTGAATCTCGTGTTACTTCCAAGCGTTTCTTCCTATTTGGGAAGGACAGAACACTCCTGCTGCCATCCCCTCCCAGCCAGGACGTGCTGTTTCTTAGCCACGGCACCGAAGCACGGCGGGGCTGAGGGTTTCCAGCCCAGCTCCTTCGGCTGGCAACGCCGCTTCCGCCGCGGGCCGGGAGCAGCCTGCATCCGGTGCCTGTGCCAGCCCGCAGCCTGCTCTGCCCGCTGCTGGGACCGGCTGCTCCCAGCACGGAACTGCAGGCACCCGTGGGAGAAGGCCAAGAGGTGGGAGATGATTTCTGGAGGGGCCTCCCCACTCTTCTGTAAGAGGTTGGGAACGTGGATGTGACGATCCCAAGCTGTCCCTGCCTCTGCGCTCCGTCGGCCGCAGGGAAGGAGCAGCATTCCCAAGGGCTGTTTGTGCCAGAGGATCTGAGATGGGAAGGGCTGAGTCCAGGGATGAGCCCTGCCCATCCAGCTGACACCAGTGGCTGAAGAACCAGCTCGACCCTGGCACACCGGGACCCTTCTCCAGCTGAAGGTGAGATGCAGCCGGAGCTACCCAAGTGGCACCTCAAGTGATCCTCCCAAAGGAACTGTGAGATTGGACAGCCAAGGCAAGCCCCAGATGGAAGAAAACTCCCATTTCCTTCAGCACAGGGTTGTGGCAACCTTTGTCCCAGGAGGAGCCGTGGTGGGAGTGCACAGGACACCCAAGCGTGGATTTTCCTCCCAGTTTGAAGGAAGGTATTCCCCAGGGAAGTGACAAGGGGAGCAGCGCCCGTTATCCCTTCCCATGGTGGCCATTAAGAACCCCATAGCTCCAAGAAACTCCAGGAAACTCCAGGAAACTCCCATCCTGGTGGATATCCAGCCTGGAAACACCAGCAGACCTCGGCTGGACCCACCTGGCCTCGCATGTGCTGCTCAGGAAAGGACAGTACTCAGCATGCAGCCACAGAAGAGGGGAAAAGACCAGGATCTGGACACGGAATACACTCAGCAGGCCAAAACCCAACTCTGAAACAGGCACAGAATCCCTCCTGAGCCACCAGTGCCTCATTTGGATGGTGCTACACACACAGACAACTCACGGCTGCTCACCTTCAAGAGCGGAGTTTTTCAGCTCCACTTCCCAGCGCTAATCCTTAAGGATTTTCACCCCT
Organism: Gymnorhina tibicen; assembly: GCA_013399875.1. NCBI lineage: Eukaryota > Metazoa > Chordata > Aves > Passeriformes > Artamidae > Gymnorhina > Gymnorhina tibicen. The sequence continues at coordinate 75,098 of VXAZ01008610.1, forward strand.
CGGCACGATCGGGGAGCGGATTTGGGACCCGGCAGTCACCTGGTGTCACTGCTCTCCTCGGTCCCACGGGCTGAGGGCCACGCTGCACCCCAGGGTACTCCCCGGAGCCACACGGCGCCAGGAATTACGTGCCCAGAACTCCCGAGTTCCCAAAGTTCAGGGAGGCGCGGAGGCAAAGAGATCCTTTGGGCACAAAGGGGCTGGGCAGCCAGCAGTGGGGTCCTGGGGGGTGGGGGGAAGGTTCCAAACTCCTGGCAGACAAACACCAGCGAGGCCGAAGGGAGAGTTTAAAAAAGGCTTCATTATTTGGCCGGGAACGCACGGAGAGATTCGCGCTCCCCACCACGGCAGCAAGGCCAGGGCTTCCCAGGGCCGGGGCGGTTGGATTTGCTGCCCGGAGCAACAGTGATTCCCAGGCACGGTCAGGACAAGCAGGGGTAGATTTCGATGGTGTTGATCCGGAGGACGGTCTGGGGGTTGGCAATGACTGAAAGAGAAGGAAAAGGGAGGGTGGGGGGGAAAAAAAGGGATCAGGTCACAGCATAAACGCGGTGCCAGCCTCGCGGCAGGGCTCCTGCAGGGCAGGCAGCTGCGCTCCACGGGGATGCCAAGGGCAGCAGGTCCCGGCGTGGCACTGGGGCAGCCTGCTCAAGGCTTTACCATCCATCCCATGTGAAAAGTGGCCGTAACTCCTCCCTCTCTCAGGGAAGGAAGAGTCACTTGGCAACCAAAAACCCACGCAAGACCCTGTTCGGGCTTCTAGGGAGCTGTGATGACACAGCCAGTGTTTAAGGCTTTGGGAAGAGAATGGGATTGCTCTCCTGCCCAGGAAGTTTAGGGAACACCAAGGGAATATTAAATCCTGGTGCTCTGTGGAGAGCACGCCTGGAAGAGGGGCTGGGCCCTGAGGGGCTCTGGGGGCACGGAGAACGAGCCCCTTCCCCGGGGCCTTGTGCTGGGATACCTCCCCTCCCGCATCCAGCGGGGAAGGAGACATGTCCTTTCCCCCTTACTTTTCTTCCTCTGGAAGTTGTGCCTCCTCCAGAAGCGCACGTTGACTTTGGGCCACGACTCCGTCTTCTCGATCACCGTGGCCTCCACACGGACCAGGTCCTTCCTGAAAAACAGGTGTTAGGTTAGGAGCACCAGGTCCTAGCTGCTGACGTCCCACTCTCGGGGAGCAGGTTCCCGGGAGAGGAGGCGCACGGAGAACGCGTCCTGCCCGGCAGAGCCAGATCCCGGGAGCGGCAGCTCCTCCGTGGGAGGAGGGCCACCCGCCCAGGCACGGCCAAAAGCCTCCAGGTGCTGTGCCTGCATCAGGAGGCGTGCCAGCTCCCGTGAGGGGTGAGATCACTCCACCCGAGCGGGCAGGACAGACAGGGACCTGCAGGAGCCTGCGGGATTGCGGCAGGATGAATTCCCCTGGCACCTCCAGGCGATCCCACGTGCCCCTGCTTTGGTTTCGGCACAGGACGAGCCCATCCCTGCTCCTGGTCACACCACAGGAACCCTTCCTCCTCCCCCTCTAAAGCACCACAGCTTGAAGAAAACCTCACCTTGTTGGAAATGCTTTAACTTCCCCGATAATTTTTAAATTAATGGTTTTAATGAACCATAAGCAATTTCCCACCCGTTTAGCAAGGCTCGCCACAAGCTGCTGCTGCGGGAACACAATTTTTTGGGAGAACGACGGGAACTAAGTTTTGCTAAAACAACTGCAATCAACCTTGATCTGCTTCAAGGGTCTCAGAAGGTGAGAAGCCCCAGGCAGGATCCAGACTGGAGCTTTGGACAGGGGGGGTTTTAGTCAGCAGCCACAGGGAAGGAGGAGGAGCTGCTCCTCCATGCGCAGCACTGCAGAATTCCATTAAAAGCTCGTTAAGTTTGCCACAGGAAGACATTTAAAGACCATTTTGCTGACAAACGGCTCCGTCTGCACTTGAGGGGGGCAGAGGAGGAAGCCCATCCAGCTGAAATTGTTCCAGCAAGGTCACCGGGAGGCCAAAGGCTTCAGACAGCCACAGTCTCTTAAAATCCACCCTGGGGGTGTGATTAAATCAGAGACTGGATCCTGAAGGAAGCTGATTTATCTGCAGTTAGTGACCAGCCCAGAAGGAGAGAGACATAAAATAACGTGGATTTGAGGAGACCACTGGGTGACCCCGCCATCCCAGCTCCAGCACCCGCTCCAGAGCCAGCACCACCGAACCACATGCAAACCCTGGTACCCTGAGGGAGAAACCAGGGAGCAAACCACACTCCGGCTGTGTTTTAGCACCAATTTGGGACTGAACTTCCCGGAATCAAGGCCCCGGTGAGCTCTCCGTGGGACACAGCTCTAGGAAAAGCACGACAGGAACCAACTTGCTGGGGAAGAGCTCATGGGCAGGACAAGTTCTCAGCAAAGCTGAGCCCAAGGAAAAAAAAAACGAAAACCTCTATCAAACTCTTTAGGTATGACTGGAATGTCCACAAAAACAAGAAGGGGGTCACACATTTCCCAGAGCCCGACGCAGCTGGGCCTTCAGCAGCAAAACGTCCCGCGGATCGGATTTTTGCAGGAGGCGGGAAGAGCTCAGGCCGGGATCGCGAGGGTCTGAGCTGGGCTGGAAGGTGCTGTCAAGAGGCACAGAAAAGGACCCAGGCAAGCTACAAGCCCACAGCATCACGGCTCCCGGGGGTCACAACTCCAGCTGCCCCGCTGGACTGAATCCCGGCTGTCCGGGACGAGGCCTTGGGCATTCCCACTGCAACGAGGGGCAGGCAGCAGGAGAGACAGCGAGGTTCCCTACAGGGAAAGTTCCCATTGGCTCTGTTCTGTCCAGGAATAAGCCAAGCTCTCCCTGCACTCACTCCTGCGGGAGCCAGCAGCTGCTTTGCTTCCCGCCCCGGAGCTCCTGGGCATCCCCATGCCAAATCCAGCACAAAGAGCTGCAAGGAACCGCCCCAGGGTCAGAGCTGGGGGAAGGAACGTGCTCCTCACCTGCCTGATAGGGCACATCCCAAAACTAAAAGCCCCTCTCTAGTCCTACAAGTGAGATTCCCCTTCCTAAAAGCTTCCCCAAGGGCACTGTGTGGCAGTAACCCACGGAATCCTGGCGCCCTGCTATCCCAGACCCGCTTCCAGTGCTGGTACAAGGACCGGCAGCTCCCAAAATCCTGTCCCACCCCAGGACCCAAGGCAGGTACCAGCAGCGCAACTCGAGGCGTGTTGGAACTGCACAAATGACTCCTGAACGCCGCCAGCAGCGGCACCTGATCCACACTCCCCTTCCTGCTGGGAAGGAAAAGCCTGAGGAGTCAAGGCTTCTGTGCAGCAAGTCCTGCAGCACCAGGGCGGAGGCAGTGCCAAGGGATAAACTTCTCCCAAGTCCTGTGACCGCTGGATTACGGGATTAAGAGGAAGGGAAAAATTAGGGATGCTAAAATTAAAGTTAAGGCCTGCTGGGCTGAGACAACAGCAAAAGGAAAGGGGTGAAAAAAACCCAACTCGAGGGATTAAGGAAAAGGATTTCTGGCTTATTTCACGATGGCTACCACCAAAATCGGGGTGAGAGGGTGAAGGTGTTGAAGAGCAGCGTGTCCTGCTGGTTTGTGCAAGGGGGAAAAGATCCCACTGAGGTGAGCACCCAAGAGCCATCCCAGAACCGGGACCTGCTGCCCTCCTGGCCCCGGGGAGGGGGAGAGTCACCGGAGGCTGACGAGCTGTTTTATCGGGGACTCCTCCGAAAGCCACGGGGCTGGGATCAAAGCCAGCGCTGCTGAGTCCCAGCTTCGGGGACTGCAGAGCCCCGAGGCCACGATTAAGCCCAGAAAGGTCACATAATTCCTGCACGGAGCACCTTACCCCAGCAGCGGCCTCCCGATGAGCGTGAAGTCGTCGGCACCGACCAGCAAAACCTGGGGGGGAAGTAAATCAGGCACGGAATCACTGCTCCTTGTCCCGGCACAAACGCAAACCACGCAGCCAGAAAGGAGTCAAACTGCTCAAAACCAGGCCTCCCCCCCACGTTTCAAACCTGACGCTGGCTGCAGGGGTGGTGGGGGAAGCTGCGGGCAGGCTGGAGACAGAGCCATTACTCTTCCAGAGAGCTCATCCCACTGAAACAGACTGCAGGAGTATCTTCCTCCACGATCAGAACACACTGAGCCTCTCTGTCCTGGCTCACCAGCAGCCGTAAAAAAAACACGGAAAGCAATCAGGGAAGAAGAATAACCTGCCTCGTGTGGGATCTGGACAGAGAGCAGCTCCCAAACCACTGGATTCTTACAGCAGTTGCTGCAAATCCCAGCGGAGAAACAATTCCCTCATTCTCCTCCTCCATAAGGCCTCGGGATGGGAAAGGAAGAAATGAACATCTGGGGGGTTCACCAGCCCTTGCTGTTTCGGGGCATTTCAGCCACGTCTAAAGGAACAGGCAGGATGAGAGAGGATACAGCGGGAAGAGGCTGCATTTCATTGAATCATCGAGGTTGGAAGAGACCTTCAGGGTCACGGAGCCCAACCACCAAGCCGGCACCGCCCTAATCTTCCCTAAACCATGTCCCCCAAGCGCCACGTCCGGAGCCACTTCTCCCAGGCCGCCTCACAAATCCTCTGGCAGCACTTAAAAACCACACAGAAACGGTCGTGAGGAGTCCTGGCTTTTGTTTTAGACAGAAAAAAAAAAAATCCCCAAAGGGCTCTGGTGCTCAGGCAAATTTTTCACCTTCACTCCCATCCGGACCTTTGCATTCCGAGCTGGCTACGCCACAGAAACCCCTCCTCTCTGCTGCACGCGGGGACGTGGGACACGGCTGAGGACGTCCCTAAAAAGCGCATCAAAACTGGGCTTCGGAGCAGAGGCCAAGCACAAAAACCCCGCAGCTCTCCTAAATTACTCGCTCAGCTCTTAACGACCCACACGGAGGCGAAGCCAACAGAATCCCACTCCGCAGTGTTTCCCTTCAGTCTGGATTAATGAGCCTCTGCAAGCCCCTGCTGGGCGTCCAAGGCTGAGGATAAAGATATCAACTGGATCTTGGCAACTCTCCCCTCCGTGCCCATCCCTCTGCCTCCACCCGGCCCCGGCACGATAAGGATCTCGCAGAGCCCTGGGGAGTTCATAATCCCTCTGGGAGCCCTGCAAGGAATTAAAAGAGGTTGGACTCGATGATCTTAGAGGTCTTTTCCAGCCTAAATGGTTCTGTGATCGGGGGTGCTGGAGTCTCAAGGCAAACACAGGCTTTCGCTGCCGGCTCTGGAAACAACAACTGTCATTTTCTTTTTTTGGAAGGAGTCAGGACAGCAAAAATCTGTCTCCCCACAGAGTCTGGCAAGACTCACTCCAGCCCTGCTGAACAGAGATCATAATAATATCTGAAACTGGAACAGAACTGCGGGAACTGGAACAAAGCAAAGGGCTGGAATGAGGGCGGGAGACCCCCCGGGAGCGCTCCGGGATGCGGCGCTAAAACCGGTGACGGGTTTCGCCTCCGGGAACACTTGCAGGGAACCTGCTCTGGTTTTTTCACCTTTTCCATGCGGATTCGGTCTCCGCACTCAGCCTCCAGGACGTTGTCCATCATGATCAGGTCTTCGCTGGTGATTTTCCACTGCTTGCTGGCAAAGTGGACGACGGCAAAGAGCCGCCCGTACTCCCCGGCGGAGATCAGCCCGTTCACCTTCCGTACCACCTCTGCTGGCAAACAGTGGGGCAGGGGTCAGGGCAGCACAGCCAGAGGGCTGGGAGGACTCACCCAGCCGCCCTATTCTCCCCCCAGCACTCCTATCTCCTGGGAATCCTCAAGCGGGGGATCAACAGCAGCGTTGCTTCCCAGACGTGCGAGCCTCCTTTTGTTAAAATTAATGATTTGTTTGTATTTTGGGCGCTGGCAAAGCCACACATAAGTAAACATCTTGTGTACACTGCGCAGCTTCTCCGTGCTGCCGACCCTCAGCCCATTCCTCAGGCATCCCAAAATGTACTGCGCTTGGGTATAAAGCATTCCAGCAAACAGCTCTTGTCTGTGCATCCTGCATTTGGAGGAAATTCCCTCCGTTTCCAATTCATGTGCAGACAGCCAGGGACTCCGAGTAGTGCCTGAGGCACACAGGGACATCAGGAAGAGCTGGGCAAAGTGCCAGGGAAAAGGCCTCCAGCACAGGGCAAAGCCCGGCTTGAGAACTTGTCCCTGCAGCAAGGACAAGAGAGACCTGTCCCTCGTTCTTTCCCGGGAAAACCTCTTCCCCCGTGACGGAGGAGCAGGATCCCGAAAGCAGGTCCTGCACGCGGACAAACTCCACCCGCTGCGACCGGCCTCCTGGGCAGTGAACCCAAACCCAGCTTTTACAGGAACACCAAAAGGTGTTGCTCCCTGGCACCCTCCCGCTGCCAAACAGCAGCTTCCCACCCTCCCGAGCTGCTCGGGAAAACATATCTTCCTCATTGTCCTAAAAAGTGCCTGAATCCTTTTTTTTTTTTTTTTCCTTGGAATGTGAACAGAACATCCCTTTGGGACAAACAGGAACGCAGCAGCCAGGCAAACCCAACCCAGTCCTTACAGGAATGCTCGGAAAAGGCCCAAGTTCCGAGCCAGAGGATACAAACCTAGAGCTAGAGGTAGGAACACTAATCATCGGCAGGGCAGGAGCTGCCGCAGTTCCCACCGGGATAAAGAGTGGTTGATAACTCTTCCAACACCTCCAGCGCCAGCAAACATCGAGCGACTGCTGGCTCGGATCTCAGCACCACGCGGAGAGACCCATCCTAAAATATCCGGGGCTGTTTCCACAGCCAGCAGGAGACAGGAGGCAGGAGTGGAACGCTCCCACTGCCGTTCCCTACGGATGAGCACAGCCAGCAGATAACGCTCAGCAGCAGCAGGGGGGAATCCAGCAGGGATGGGACCCCTCAGGATGGGACCCCGCTCCCCCCAGGGCTCGCACAGAGCGGTTTGCGGTTCACTGCCGGGTTATTTCACACGCTGGGATGGGCACCCATCTGCCCCTTGAGCGATCCCAGGAGCACGGAGCAGGCAAAAAGCGGGGTCCAAAGAGCCCGGGAGGAGCAGGAGGCTCTCTCCAAAGCACGTCCCTCCGGCAGGGCCATGCTCCAGCCACGTGATGGGGGAGAGCTGCAGGAAGTCGAGCTCAGCTCTCCCTGGCAACCTTGTCCCCAGCCTGGAGCTCTGAGTGCCACGTCCGGGCATTCCTTAGACACCTCCAGGGATGGGGACTCCAACACCTCCCTGGGCAGCCCCTTCCAATGCCTGCCAGCCCTTTCCAGGAAGAAATTCCTCCTGCTGTCCAACATGAGCCTTCCCTGGCACAGCTCGGGGCCGTTCCCTCTCGCCCAGCAGTCCCGGCAAGCTGAGGGGACAGGGACACGGCCGCCAAGGTTCCGTCACGCCGTGTCCCACCTCTGCAGGTCTGTCCTGCGCCCACCACCCAACTGCTCCTGCTGGCTGGGTGCTCTGTTTCGTGCACCAGAACACACCAGCTCTCCGTGTGCCCACCATCCAACTGCTCCTGCTGGCTTGGATCTAGCCGGTGAGTGGGAAATAACTCGTTTCTCCTGCCCAAAATGCCTCTCTCACGCTTATAATTTTTGAAATATATTGTTTCACGCCACACACCGCATCAGGAAAGGTTCCTCTGGGAGCGAGACAAGCTGCCATGAAGCAAGGAGAAACCATATTGTACCCAAATCTCCCAAACCAGCAGCCGGGGCACAATTCCAGCGGCGCTAAGTCGCGCGAGAAATGAACAAAACCGAAAGTGAAGAACACAAAACTTCCAGCTGAAGACATTTCTGCTCGATCAGGCCTCGAGGCAATGCTGGAAGACCAGACTTGAGACTTTTACCTGCGTGATACTTGGCTTCTTCCACTGGATCTGGAAGTTTCACTTCAGGCCACGGGGGCGAAGTCAGGGAAGTTTTGGCAACAAGCCTGTGAAGGACAAGGTAAAATTCACTGCAGCAAACAGACACTGCCAAGAGATGGAAAACAGGGAGAGGAAAGAAGGAAAAAGGAGATGGAATAGAAGTGGATATTAACACCCAACCAAAAGGTTGTTGGATTATAGGTAACAATTAGGCAAGAACCTACAATAGCACAAACCCAATCTTAGACGTGAAGAGGAGGGAGATTTGCCTTGGAAAACTCCACGAGATGGCCACAAAGGTCGTGGCTTGTGAAACCTGAACATTTAGTAGATTTTCTGTAAGTACCATCCCAGAACAAAAAGCAAATGCCATCCCCCCCTCAGGAGGGGGCAGTTCAGGTTTTCCTGTGTGCACAAATCCACGCAGCAACACGGGATGCTCAGACTGCACAAAACATTCAGGAATAAACATGAGATGGAGGGGAAAAAAGCAAAATGGACTCAAAGCGCTTTGCAGTTATCGATTTACTCTATAACCCCCAGCCAAACATCCCAAAGGGCTTTAGTTTGGCAGGAACTCCAAGTACCTGACCACAGGCACCAGGGCCTCACGGGGTTTGGTGAGGATTTTGGGTGCTGCGCCAGCCAGGCAGAGATCCAAGGATCTCTGATCCTAGAGGATGAGCAGGAAGAGGGAACAGCACATCCTGCCGCTCCCCACGGCAGGAATTCTCTGCTCCTGCAGTGTCCCCTCCTGGTCACAGCCAGCAGCAGCTCCGTCTGCGGGAGATCCCGACACGGGGAATGGAACAAAGGCACAACAGGCAGCTCCCACAGCGCTGGGAAAAGCGGAGCCTGAAGGTCCCAGTGGAAGAGTTAGCGCAGAATTCCGGAATGGTTCTGCTTGGAATGGACGTCAAAGCTCACCCGGTCCCAACCCAAGGCAGGGACACCTCCCACCAGACCACGTTGCTCCAAGTCCTGTTCAGCCAGGCCTTGAACACTTCCAGGGATGGGACAAAAAAACCAAAAAAAAAGAAACGAAGGGAAGCATCCTTCTGGGAAAGGTGACTGAAGCAGGCAGAGTCCAAAACACTGGGAAGCCACGGAGTGACCGAGCCTCCTTCCCAAAGGAAAGCCAGCTGGGGCAGGCCAGCATTCCGGGGGGGAAAGGCAAGGTGACGTGTGACATTACCCTGGCTGTGGGGACGAGCTCTGCGAGCTCCGGTGCCGGACCGCAGCCGAAATCAAGGAGGCTGAGAGGGAAAAAAAGAGAATTAAACACAGGCAGCAGCTGCTGGGCTTTTGCAGAATTCCAGAATCATTTAGGCTGGAAAAGCCCTCCCAGCCCATCGAGTCCAAGCTGTGCCCGACCCCCACCGTGTCACACAGCCCGGAGCACTGAGTGCCACGTCCGGGCACTCCTGGGACACCTCCAGGGATGGGCACTCCAAACCTCCCTGGGCAGCCCCTTCCCAGCCCGGGAAGGAGGGGACTGATGAAATCCCTACTCCCTGCCATCCCCTGGATTTTCCTGAAGGGTTTGTGCCAAGGCGGGAAGAACTGCGTGAAGCTGATTCTCCTTCCCGTTAACAAGCCCCGGCTTTCGGGCTGCTCCGAGGCTGGTGCCGGGAAAGACCCGAACCCCTTCCACCTCCGCCCAGGGAAGAGCTCCCGGGCTCACTCAGCAGGTGCATGGCAGGGATACAGCGGGGCCAGGAGGCAGCAGTGGGGACCCTGACCTACTGTCAGCCTCCTTCCTTCCCTCCTTCCATCCTAGCAGCTGGCAGAGCTCCTTGCTTCTTTCTCTCCCTCTCTCCTTTCACCCCAGCAGCAGGCAAAGCACAGTCCTTCCATCCTTCCTTTCTTCCCAGCAGCAGGCAGAGCATCTTCCTTTCCTTCCCTTCCCTCCTTTCCAGCAGCAGGCAGAGCTCTTTCCTTTCCTTTCCCTTTCCTCTCCTTTCCTTCCCTCCATCCCAGCAGCAGGCAGAGCTCCCTCCTTTCCTTTCCTTTCTCTTCCTTTCCTTCCCTCCTTTCCAGCAGCAGGCAGAGCTCTTTCCTTTCCTTTCCCTTTCCTCTCCTTTCCTTCCCTCCATCCCAGCAGCAGGCAGAGCTCCCTCCTTTCCTTTCCTTTCTCTTCCTTTCCTTCCCTCCTTTCCAGCAGCAGGCAGAGCATTTTCCCTTCCTTCTTTCCTTCCCAGCAGGAGGCAGAGCTCCTTCCTTCTTTCCTTCCTTTCACCCCAGCAGATGGAACAGCCAAGTCCATCCATCCTTCCCTCCTTCCCAGCAGCAATCACAGCTCCTTCCTTTTCCTTCTTCCCCACTTTTCAGCGGCAGGCAGCGCACCTTCCTTTACTCTTTCCTTCCTCCCCTCCCTCCCAGCGGCAGGGGCAGGGGCTGCTGTTCCCGGTCCCATTCCCGGTCCCCGCTCCCCTCCCGCCCGCCGCGCTCGCGCCGCCGCCATCGCGGTGACCTCGCGCCGGACGCGGAACCGCGGGGGCGGGGCCGGGGGGCGCGCGCGCGGGGAGGGGGGCG
>VXAZ01008610.1:85583-110884 GCA_013399875.1 Gymnorhina tibicen
GGGGGGGACGGGGCAGGGACGGCCGGGCACACGTGCGGCTGGAGGGGCACGGCAGCTCTGCCAGCCGTGGGGAACACAGAGGGACCCTCAGCTGGGACCCGCTGTCTCCTATGGAAACCCGGAGGGATCCTGCCCTGGGAGCCGCTGTGACCTCCAGGAAACCCTCCTGTCCCCTGTGGGACCGCCGCTGGAATGCCGCGGTTCTAACCAGCGCGGCCCGATAGGAAACCCACCCCGCAGGGCCCTGATCCTGCTCCGCTCGCCCCCTCAGGACCAGGGCACCCTCTTAGATGCCCGTGCCGGGGGTACAGACACTTACCGGCCACCAGGGTGGAGGTGCCGGGAGCCAGGATGAGGCCATTCCACACGGTCCCCTGGAGCCGTGACCCTCACCCCGTGGCGTTCCGTGCTCGGTTCCCAGGGCATGGCAGGAGAGCGTCTCCCTGAAGGAACTGCAGCGGAGAGGCGTCTGCTTGCTCAAGCTCCAGGTCACCAGCCAGAGAACCGGCCTCTACGGGCGTCTCCTCGTGACATTCCAGCCCAGGAAGTGGGATTCGGACACCGAGCTGCCCTCCAACAGCTTTGGGCCTGGTCAGTGGCATTCCTGTCTTTCCAAAGAAAGAGATCATACAGTCCTAGAATGGTTTGGGTTGGAAGGGACCTTAAAGCCCATCCAGTGCCACCCTCTGCCATGGGCAGGGACACCTTCCACTATCCCAGGTTGCTTCAAGGCCCATCCACCCTGGCCTTGGACATTCCAGGGATGGGGCAGCCACAACTCCCCTGGACAGTGACACTTTTGCCCCACCTCACTCTCTCCCTTCCAACCTTTGCAGGGGACATCGTGGGGCTCTACGAGTCAGCTGGGCAGGGGGAGCCGCTGTGCACGGGCGTGGTGACACGTGTCACCCCCAAGGCAGTGACGGTGGCCCTGGAGGAGCCCCGGGACGGGGAGCTGGCCGTGGACCACGAGCGCTCTTTCCGCCTGCTCAAGCTGGCCAACGATGTCACCTACAACAGGCTCAAAAGGTGAGGGCTCGCCCGGGCTCCCTCTGCCCAGTGGGGTGAGAAGCTCCAAGGTGAGTCTGGAAAAGCTCTTCCCAGTTTGGATTTGTCATTCTACAGCCTCACAGCAGCCTCAGTTTACCCACCTGCTGGCTGGTCCTACTCTTCCCTTTCCCTCTCCCGGCTGTGTTTTGGTCCCGTTGCATCGCCTCTGGAGCTCTCTGCGTTCTGTGTAGGGCCTTTTCCATCCTGGCAGGAGGAGTGAACAGCTCCTTGCTGGATAGACATCCTGAAAAAGCACGTTTGGCTGTACCGAGCAGGGAGAATGGGAAAGGGAAGCCTGGCCAGCACAGGGATGTGTGTGCAAGGGTTGGGGGATGCAGGAATTGCGTGGGCTTAGTCTCGTGGGGTAGCATTGTTCGGCTTTGGAATAGTTCAGTCCGTACTCACAGCCCGTCTCTGGGCCCTTGGGAGTCTCCAAAGGAATTCCTGCTGTGCCCGTAACCTGGATATTCCGTTCTTTGGCAGAGCTTTGACTGCGCTCAAGCAGTACCGTGGCGGCCCAGCCTCCGACCTGATCGACGTCCTCTTCTTTGCCTCTGCTCCCAGGGCGTTCCCTGAAACAAGTAAGGATCCTTCTTCAGCAGGCTTTGGGGGCATCCTTGGGAATTGCCCACGGGAACACAAATCCCTGTTTTTATCCACACGTGCAGCCACTTTGCTCCAGAAAAGACCCCAGTGTTGAATGGGAGTCACCAGGGGCGCTGCAGCTGGTAGCATTGTGCTCATACCGGTTTATACCAGAGGGCACACCTCCCTCACGGGAAGACCCTCGACAAAAACTTGGGTATCGGTGGTATCCACTTTGTTGTGCTCCTTTGGAAAAAAACGAAAGATGAAATTAAGAGAGCTTCGCCTTTCGGAGAAGCCACGGGGAGAGCAAAGCCTCTGATCAGCAGCTGTGTCAGATATCAACAGCTGCTGGTGGATTTTATCCCTTGGCAGAAGGGAAGGATCATCTGGGCTGCAAAAAGCAGGGGATGAGGGCTGAGGGTGGGCTGTCTCTAAGCCACGTGCAGAGCTCAGGTCTCTGCTCTCCCCACTCGTGCCACCCATCCCTGCTGGGGTTCTGCCCCTTTTCCTCCCCTCCACAGCTCCCTGCACTGTTTGTCTTCCTTGGATGCCTGGATTTGGCTGCCCACCGTGGTTTGCCTCTCTCTCATGCCCTCCAGCCAGGCTTGGCTTCCAATAGGATATACCAGGGACAAAAAATGGGTGTTAATGAGTGCTATCCCTCTTTCCCTAAGCACGATCCCGGGCTGAGTCAAACCTTTTATCCCTTTGGCTGCCTGGGGACCTTGCTGCACTCAAGGTTTTAATATTAAATAAAATAATCAAATTTTAACCAACCAGCTTCCCTCAACGCTGCTTTCAGCCCTGAGGGAGCAGAACTGCCTGTGATGAAGGAAATCTCCTTTTCACCACATCACTCAGCTGTGCCAGGCTGAGCAGAGATGAATTTTCCATCTCCCCAGCACTGGGAATATGGATGGATAGACTGAGCCCCGTCAGGCAGACAGAGGAGGTGCAGTATGGACACAAAGGCCTTGCAGTTACCTCCTCGCTTCAGAGCTGCTTTCTCTCCAGCTAGAGAGATGCTGTACTGGCCAGGAATTAAGTGATAATAACTTGGGATGAGCCTGCCCTGAGCCGAAGGGCTCTGACACACAAACCTCCCGGCGCTCGGGCGGCTTTTCCGCATCGCGGCCTCTCCTTCCACGGCCGAGCACCCATCAGCCTGGTTTCTTTGGGGACCTGCCTCATCCCATCCGTTACCTGGCTTCAGACAAGCCTGTCAGCAGCAGGCTGAGCCAATAAGTCCTGGACAGCTCGTGAAATTGGCTGTCTAGACACACATCTGCGTCAACGCCGTTCCGGGACGCGGGACGAGCTCGCTTCCGTCAGAAACCAGGGAGCCACGGGGAGGAGAGGGGGTAGAACCCACTCCAGCAGGTGAAATGTGCAGCAGCAGAAGCCTAAATCTGATTTTTTATTTAAGCGGGGAGGGGGGGGGGGGGGGGAAGATGAGAATCCTAATTTTTCAATCAGGGAACCACCTTTTAGGTGGGCTCTGACACCACTGTGCATTTCAGTAATTAATTAGCAGACAGCAGCAGCCCAACCCAGCACGTCACAGCCCAAAACACTTAAAAATGCACCAATAAATCCCCTTGGCATAACCTGAAAGCGTGGGCCAGGCTGTGGGAAGGATAAGCTAAGGAGCAGTCAAAGGGTGAGGAAGGGATAGTGGGTAGCTGGGATCTGCAGAATCCCTGGATTCTACCCAGTGGGTAGCTGGCATCTGCAGCAAGGACTGGGACTGGCACCAAGCACTTCCACACACCTCACCTTGCTGCCTCCAGGAAGGTTCCAGGCAGGAGAAGAATTTTTCCAAAGGGGGCAGAGTCTGAACTGAGCAGGAATTTTGCCCTTATCAGACTCCCTGGGAAGCAGAACCCAGGTGCTCACCCGTGAAGAACGCCCTGCTTGTCTCCCTTCCACCTTGACCTGCACCCGTGCCCCTGCTGGAGCTTCCACACCTGAAACCTCCTCCAAACAATCCTCCCCTGCTCCCAACATCCGTGTGGGACCCGTGCATCCCCACATTTTGGGAATGTGGGGGAGTGGAGAGGCTTTGCTTGCCAGCAGAGGCCAGCATTGCTCTGCTTGCTGTGCTCCTCCAAGCCATCCAGGAGGGACACGGCCCTTTTCCCTTTGGAAAGCAGGTTCTGCCTTACCCGTGCAGGTCACTGACAGCTGCCAGCTCTCTCCTGGGCTGGAGAAAGCGAGGGATGCTCATTTTTGTTCCCAGCACTGGCTCCACAAGGCCTGGCTTGTGTCCAGCTCTGCCCATGGCTGTAAAAACATTTGAAAAGGGAAAGAAGCAGTTAAAAATCCTGGTTATTGATGGCAGGAATGTCCCCAGTAAAAGCCAACATGGCAGCAGAGCACTGGGGAAGCACCAGGGATTTCCAGCAAAACTTGCTTGGCTTTTTGGCACGAGTCACTTGCAAAAACAACCTGAAATGCTCCTCGTCCCTCTGCCCTGTGTCACCTCTTGTCATCACAGGGGCCATGGAGAGGCCCCTGAGGTTCTTGGGGAAGACTAAGCAGCCCAGACAACTCAGCTGCCAGGTATTTCCTCTGGAGAACAGGGAAAGTTCTGATCCAGGCTGAAGTACCCAGCTGGATTTTGTCCAGCAGCGTTGGCTGCAGTGGGGTTGTGCCAGGGAGGAGCTGCCGGGGAGGGTCTGGGTCGCTCTTGGTGAGGAATATACCTTGGAAAGGGCTTCCAGCTCTGGAAAACCTGGGCCCTTCCTCCCAGGAAGGGCCATTCCCATCCATTTGTGGTGCAGAGACCCCTTTCCTGGGCTTGGATATCACCCACCAACCCAGTGCCTCACCAGAGCAGCTGGAACTGTGCAGAGAAGCGTCTCAGTTCCTGGGAATGTTGGGGCACCGACCTGGCTGGCCAAGGAGACTGGGTTTTTAACACTAATAAACAGAGCTGTGCATCGGGGGGCAATTACCCAGCCACCAGGGAGACACATTCCAGGGATTTCTTCATTCCCAGCCTTCCCACACAGCAGCTCCTGGCAGCGTGCGGTGAGCAGGGATGAGGGTGGGCGCACGCCTGGAGAAGTTCCTGAGCTCATCCTCGAGCAAGGAAACATCAATGACTCCCACGTGCCGGCTGTTCCTCGCTGTGGGAAAAGCCTCTCAGGTTTTAAGCTATTCCTGCTTTTTTCCCCAGCCCATGGGATGCTTCCTGGTCTTCTCCTAGTCATTAACACACTCACCCAAAAACTACAGCAAAAAGCACTTTTAGCCCCATTTCTCTCTTCCCCATCACCTTCTCAGTGAGTGTTTTTTGTTTAACCTCACTGAGCGGCGCTGCTTCAAGAGCCACGCACGAGTTCACCTGCCTAAAACCAGAAGAAACTTCCATGTTTTTAATGCAGCCCTCAGTGCAAAGGGAGGGATGAAGCACATGATGCCCGGCAGGGAAGGGTGCCCAGAGACGTGTCTTATATAAGCTTTTGTGGGAACGTTATTTTCGGGAAACCTCGGTGTAATGAGTCATCATCCCCGCTGTAATTAACTCCCATAATGAACAAAGAGATTAGCAGCAGGATTAGAGGGGGGGATGAGAATAAATTTGGGCCTAAATGAGATAAATCTGGGAGGTGAAAAAGCAGCTTTTGAGAATTCGGTCTCTGCAGTGAAACCAATCCTCTTCTAATGCAATTTGCATTTCCAATCCTTTTCTCTTTTTTTCCTCCCTTATTAAAGCAGAAACTAATTTTAGTTTTACCGTTTAAGTTGCTCTTTGTACCTTTTCCTGCCTTCATTCCCAGTCTTGGCTGACCACCACGGGGCTGCTCTGCTCTGCTCACAGACTCTGTAGGGTTTCCTGCTTTTTCACTGGTGCTGCGTTCGGTTTGTTCACTGGCAGTGATTTGTTTGCCAGATCTGCTGCTTGCTCCCCAATTTTCCCTGAAGGTTTCACTAAAGAGGCTGGTTCTCCTGCAAAACAAACCCAGAGCTCCCTCCAGAGCCAGGAAAACCTACCTGTGTGTTGCTGGAGCAGCTAAATGCCTCTTAAATGCTGGGACTCCCACCACTGACTGGCTGAAGGCCAAATATCAGGGCTGGGGAAGCCATGGATGCAGGATGCATGGATGCACGTTTGTTTTGGAAGCATAAAGTGCTTAATTTTACCTTCTGGGGTCTTCCAGCCCCCTCAGTGCCTTCTTCCCACGGTTCTCCTCGGTGTGAAATGGGTTTGGGCTGGCTGCAGAGAGCTCCATGTATTCCTGGATCTGTGCTTCTCAGCCAGCTCCCCGCTGGGGCTGAGGTGCCAGTGACTCTCCCGCTGTCTCCGCAGAGCCTCTGGAGTTCTTCAATGCCTCCCTGGACGAGTCTCAGAGGGAAGCTGTGTCCTTCTCCCTGGCTCAGAGGGAGCTCGCCATCATCCACGGGCCTCCCGGCACAGGGAAGACCACGACCCTGGTGGAGATCATCCTGCAGGCTGTGCAGCAGGGCCTGAAGGTGAGCCCCGGTGCCAGGGCTGTGGTGGCCACCAGTGGCCACCTCTCCTGGTGTGGAGATCTCAGAGCAGCTTTCCAGTTACGGGAGGGGCCTGCAGGGAAGCTGGGCAGGGATTCTTCATCAGGAACTGGGGTGATACCACAAGGGAAAATGGCTTCAGATGGGAAGAGGGGAAATTTAGGTTGGATACTGGGAAGAAGTCCTTCCCTGGGAGGGTGCTGGGGCCTTGGCACAGGGTGCCCAGAGAAGCTGTGCTCCAAGCCCCATCCCTGGAAGTGTTCCAGGCCAGGTTGGATGGGGCTTGGAGCAATCTGGTCTGGTGGAAGGTGTCCCTGCCCAGGGCAGGGGGTGGGACTGGATGATTTTTAAGGTCCCTTCCCTCCCAGACCATCCCAGGTTTCTGTGATTATTTTGCACGCTCCTGGGCTGTGTGGCAGCTGGAGCAGCTCCTGTTAGATCTGTGCTAATGCAGAGCCTGGCGTGGCTGGCAGGGACCAGGGGGGCGGGCACCAGCTCCAGCGAGGTGCTGGCAGAGCTCCAGTTTGGTGTTCTCTGGGGACCCCACACACGTGCTGCAAAGCAAGGAGGGCACTACCTGTGGCGGTGCCAGCGGTTTATTCCCCACAGAAGCTCATTGGTCTCCCTCTCTCCTGCTCCTGCTCCAGCCTTGGGGTGCCCTCAGAGGTGCCAAGGCCGTGTTTGTGCCCGGCAGGTGCTGTGCTGCGCCCCGTCCAACGTGGCCGTGGATAACCTGGTGGAGCGGCTGGCCGGCGGCAGGGCCCGGCTGCTGCGGCTGGGACACCCCGCCCGCCTGCTCCAGCCCATCCAGCAGCACTCCCTGGACGCCGTCCTGGCCCGCGGGGACGGCGCCCAGATCGTGGCCGACATCAGGAGGGACATGGACCGGGCCTGGGTGCGTGGTCCCGCGGGGGTGGGAGGGTGCGGGGCCTGGGGTAAGCCCATCGCTCTGGCTGGAGGTCAGAAGGGCGGGTATTAGGGAGAAGTTCTTCCCTGTGAGGGCGGGGAGGCCCTGGAATGGGTGTCTCAGAGAAGCCGTGGCTGCCCCTGGATCCCTGGCAGTGCCCAAGGCCAGGCTGGACACTGGGGCTTGGAGCAACCTGGGCTAGTGGAAGGTGTCCCTGCCCAAGGCAGGGGGTGGGGTGAGGTGATCCATAAGGTCCTTTCCAACCCAAACCACTCTGGGATTCTGTGATCTTCCTGTGCTGGAGGGCAGAACTCCTTCTGCCTGAATCCCTCATGGAAGTGGGAAAATCCCAGTCCCTGCTGCTGCGTGGGGAGCTGCTGCCCCTCACATCCCCTGTCTGGGCTGATCCATGCTCTCCTCTTCACTAGAGAAACATTCCCATCATTAATTCCCATCCTAACGAGCTGTCTGCCTTGTCCTGACACTCCCTCCCACTCTCAGCCACCTCAAGTAGAAAGCAGAGCACATTTAAAAACGCATCCTTAATTTCTTCTTTCTCACCCTAATTTTCCTAACCTTATAGCTCCGTTACTTGGGGTGAGGATTTGATGCTAATTAGGTTATTTTCCCTCCCTTTCTGGTGGCAGCACTGGCCAAAAGCCATTTTTTTTTCTTCTCTTTATTTTCCATCTTTCTCACTGGTGATTAATTTTCCCTTTCATCTCTTTGGGAGGAGTCTGTCCCAGAAACTGCCCTTGGCTGCAGAGAGCTCCTCTATCTCCATGGTCCTGACCCATCTTTTCCTCCTCCTGCCTCTGTTTCTCCACTGCCACATTCCCTACTTGTCCCTGGAACAATTTCTCCCTTTGCAACACCACGTTTTGCCTCTTCTCCCTCCTTCCCTTCACCCCGGCCCACAGAAGGAGCGGTAACAGAATGAAAACCTGTGCCCTCTGTGGGCATTTCCTACCCCTTTGTGCCTCCTTCCCTCACCTGGCTTCGAGATTGCCAGGAGCTCAACTTCTGGGCACCCCTTGGCCCAGCAGGGTTTCAGCCCCACAGTACCTGAGCGAGAAATGCAGCACAGGGCCGGGGCCAGTCCAGCTCCAGGGATGCTGGGCAGGATCAGGGAACAGTCCAGGAGGATGAGGCAGGGAATCCAGGAGAGAAACCAGGCTCGCTCCATGAGCTGCCCTTAAATAGACTCCCAGACCAGTGGGTGGGTGGGGGAGCCCATGTGAGGCAGGTGGGGACGATTAGAGCTGATATTCCTAACCCCTAACTAGGAATGGGTGGCATCCACACTGACCGTATCCCCAGGGCCTGTGATCCCACCCCGGGAATTCCTGAGCCCATTTCAACCACACTTGACAGACACATGGAGTTTTAAATACCCGTGAGCTCAACCAAAACAGGTGGCTGAGCTGATCCATGTTAGAGCCTGGAACATCCATCCATGCATCCATCCATCCCTCCATCCATCCCTCCATCCATCCATCCCTCCATCCATGGCATGACTACAGGAACCAGCAGGTCTTAGTGTTTTGGCTGCATGTAAGAGCTTCTGTCTGCAGCCTTTTAATCTTTCTCCGGCCATCAGCCTCACCTCCAGGGAAATAATCCCGATTTCCATCTAGGGTTGCTCAGTGAGCCACATCTGAGCTGTGGTCCCGTGCCTGCTGCTCTGGAAGTGCTGGTGCCCAGTGCTGGTGGGTTGGGGTGGTAGGTACATTAAGTACCTGCTAAAAAAAGCCCTGGGCCTGTCTGGATGCTGCTCTGGATCCTTTCCAGCAGCTCAGAGAGGCCAGTTTGAGGTGGCAGAGCTGCTGCTGGGGCTTGGGGAGCCCTCCTGCTTCCAGAAGGGCTCTGCTTCCCCAGAATAAGACAGGAAACCCCAGTCTCTCCCTCAGCAGAGGAACAAGACCCCTCTTGCCCAAACATTCCTCCCTGCTCTGTGCCCAGATGCCTTTGGCTGGTCATAGACACAGCCAGAACTGAGTAGCAGCAGTTGGCTCTATCCCAGTTTTTCTGTTTCCTAGGCAAAAACCAAAAAGGCCCAAGACAAGGGAGAGCGAAGCCATTTCCTGGGTGAGATTAAGACCCTGAGGAAGGAGCTGAAGGAGCGAGAAGAGGCTGCCATGACTGCAGCCCTCAGCCAGGCCAGCGTTGTCCTCGCCACCAACACAGGTGTGAGGTCCTCGTGCTCGGTGTTTTCCCTCCCTTTGCTGGGTGAACCACGTGCCCTGCGAGGCAGCATCCCGCTGGGATAGCTGGGAGGAGCTCGGCAAAGTCTCCCAAACCCCTCCCCAGTGGGGTCCTCCCCGCTGCCAGGCTGCACGGGTCCTGTGCCCACCCGAGGGGCGTGACACGGGACTCCGGGGAGCAGTCCCACGTGTCCCTGCAGCTACGGGTGGGAAGGTCTGGCAAGTGTGGAAGGGCTTTTCTGGCGCAGGGTTTTGGTCCCCCAGGGCCCACTTACAGTCTGGAGATCTGGCTGCTCGAGGGTCATTTGCTGAAAGGAAAGATCAGTAATTTTAGGTCATAAAAAGGCAAGTTACTGGAGTGAAGGTTAACAGAAAGATAAATCCTTCCGGGTCTTAGTCCCTGGGAATTGGCCTCTTCACTTCTTTTAGCTTGCCTGAAAGATGGGGAGATTTCCTTCTCCCGGTAGAACTGGTATTTTTGTTGATCAGCTGTGATTCTCCCTGGGACTGGAGCTTCCCAGCCAGCTGGGGGTCTGTGCAAGTGGCAAAAGTCAAGTTATAACTGTACAACTCACCAGAGCGGATTCCTCCAGGCTGGGACGCAGTTTTGGAAGGAAAGCAGTGTCTTTGATGGCAAGTTGGAACGTCTGAAGTGACGCAGAGCTGTAGAGGCAGCAGGATTTACAGCGGCAAAGCCAAACCCCCGCTCTCAGAGCCACAGGAGCACAGAAGCTCTGGAAAAAACATTTCTGTGGATAAAAGTCCCCTGGTCTGGGAGGCTGGCTTCTTCACCCTGCCCTCCTCCTTTGGCATCCTTTTCCTTTGTGAACTGCAGGGAGATTTGGATGCCCCTGGAATTCAGATTTCTGATCGGGGCATGGATCAGTATCAGTAGGTCTGGGTTAGAGCAGGATGTCTGTAAGGAGACAGATGTTACAAACGGGCCTCTGATGTTAAAGATTAGTCCTTGCTGTGGCTGCCTGGTTCCAGTCTCCTGTTCTTTCCCTCTGCCCAGTGCCACGAGGAGGAGCAGAGGCGTTGGGGTCTCAGCCCATCTGCTCCTCCTGGGGCGTCCCTCAGTTACCAGACAGGTGGATCCCCAATCCCTCACCCTCTCAGTGCCGTGGATGAGGAGTTTTGTTGGCACTGGGGGGCAGCAGGAAGGTGGGTGTTCCTTGCTCTGCTCTGGCAGAAGCACTGGAGCATGTTGTTCTCCTTGGCATCTGGGCTTCGCTGCTGTTCCCAAAGATACTTGGAAGCTTCTGGGCCCAGATGCCAGGGGAAAAAAGGACAAAGAGGAACTGGCAAAAACAATCCTGACTTACACATATCAGTGGATACATGCTTGGCAGGGCTGAATTCCTAAATCTCTGCAAAGAAACATTATTTCCCCTGCCTCAGTCGCTATTACAGCTGGTGAGCTGTGTTTCCAGAGCAGGTTCCTCGCTCCTCTGCTCAGTCGGGAACCTTCTCCTTCCGCCAGGTGCTTCCTCGGACGGGCCCCTGAAGCTGCTGCCTGAAACCCACTTCGACCTGGTGGTGATAGATGAGTGTGCCCAGGCTCTGGAAGCCAGCTGCTGGATCCCTCTGCTGAAGGCTCCCAAGTGCATCCTGGCTGGGGATCACAAGCAGCTGCCCCCCACCATCATCTCCCACAGGTAAAAATCCTGGATCCTCCTGGTTTTTGTGCAGCTTCCGAATCCTGGCGATTGGAGACATTTCGTGACGGGGATCTGTGCTGCCCGCAGGCTCTGTGGAATGAATTCGGGCTCATTCTCGGGCTAATCCAAATCTTCCCATTAATTCTGCTTCCGTGGTTTCCACGTTTATTTATTTAATGTATTAATATGTGAATTGGCCCAGTGAGATGCTGCATTATCACACACCTCAGGGATTATAAAACCTCCCAATCCCTACGACGTGGATAATAAGAACAGTTAGTTTGTAGAAAAGATCTGTGGATAGTGCAAATTGCCTGTGCTTCCAGGGGGATACTGCGAAGAGTACTGAGGAATCTTCGAGCAATTTAAAACATAAATGTGCTCATGTTTATCTGGTTTAGGCAGCTCCAAATCTGGAATTACTGAACCACGGAAGCAGAGAAATAGGGCTGACTTCATAAACATCCTCTCCTGCTTCCAGAAAATAATGAGCAAGACCCATATCTGCCATCTCACTTGAATTTTGAACACAGGAAATGAAAAATCCAAGGCAGGCAGCAGCTCCCAGCACATGGCTGAGAGATAGGGAGAACAACATTCAGGGGCTGCAGCATCCCCTCATTTCACCTCTCTCAGATGCCCATCTGTTCTGCAGCTCTCCGCAGGTGATAAACACATGCTCCACTGCCTGGAGGCGTCCAGGCTGGTGAGCTCCAAAAGCCTCTCCAGAGCCCTCCACCCTTGCTGTTTATTCCCTGTGAATTTTCGGGCCGGCTCTCCATGCCTGGGTTTCCCAAGCAAGGCACTTTTTGGAGTAGCACCTTGTCGGTAGCAAGAAGAAATTGGCCATTTGGTGCTTCTGATTTCAGGGTCATCATTATTTTCTGCCCGCGGTGTGTAAGGTTCCTCTTCTCCTCCAGAGAAACTGCACCGGAGCCCCGTAACGCTCCCCAGCTCCGTAGTGCCCGTGCAGCTGGATCCACCTCAGCAGCCTCAGCCTGGCTCTTCCCCCAGACTGTCACATTAAGGGCAGAACGCAGTAAAAGTCCCAGCCCTGTCGCTCTGGAACGGGGCTGGCGCTCAGCTGATGTCACTTTTGGCTCCCTCTTTTGAGACAAAGGCAGCGCTTTTCTTCACTCCAGAAACATCATAGCAGCTGCTTTTTCCTGCTCTGTCACGGTGGCTGCTGCCAGGAGCCTTGGCTGGAGCCGGCAGCAAAAAGCTCCTCACGTCCTGCAGAGCTCCTGGATCTCCTCCTGCTTGAGGAGCTGTGCTTTTCCCTCCATCAGCTTTGACGTGGTGGCCTTGGCAGCACCACGGGAGCGTCAGGCTCCGTGATCTCAAAGATCTTTTCCAGCCTGGACAATGTGATGCAAATAAATGGGGCGCTGGAGAGTCCTGGTTTGGGTTTCCACATTCCCTGCAGGACCGGGAAGCAGCGCAGAGGCAGATCCCTTCCACCTCCTTCCGTGGGTATTTCCAGAGCTCCCACGAAGGCCCCGAATCACCTGCCACCTCCTCTGTGGTTCACAGGAAGCAAGGAGCTATTTCCAGGGATGATTCATGCGGAGGACTCCAACCCTTCCGCCCACCTTCCCCTTCTCCATTGATGACAGCGGGCCTGGAGTGGGTGGGCTCCTATTTTTGGGGCCACGGGGAAGGGTCTGAAGTTAGCCAGGATGAATCCAGGCTGGCAGGAGGCTCAGCTGTTACTACAGCAGGGGAAGTCAGCCCTGCTCAGGCAGGAAGCCTCTGTCCAGCAGGAATGCTGTGGGACTGTGTTTTTCCTCCGTGGAATCAGCATTTACCTGTCACTATCAGCAGTGACCCCGGCAGGCCTCAGGAACGTTTGGCGGAGAGTGTGAAGGGTGCTCCTCTTCCCTGCTTTCTGACCCACCTGGAGCTGTCCCGGGAGGCAAAGCTGTCCCAGGCAGGCTGTCCCCTGCATCCCCACGCACACCCTGCAGTCCATGCCGGCACATTCCAGCCCCCTCTGGTCCCCCTCGGCAGCTCCAGCCAAGGCTCACGGGCAGCACCTTCCATCTTGGAGGTCCTCCTCCTCCTCCTGCTCCATTTTGGCCCTGTCCCAGTGGGGCACTTGCTGCAGTCTGACAGGAGCATTGGTTTGCCTTGTTGGAGCCCTCATCCCGCCCTTTTCCCGGTGAGTTCATCTCCACGTCAGGGCTCTGATGTATTCATTTGGTTTTGCTCCCCTCAGATACCGGCAGATGTTTGTCAGACCTCTTGCTCTCAACCCATTTCCTGGACAAACACAGGGATATTTTGCCCTCTCGTTTGTCAGCGGTCAGTCTGGACGTCTGCACCATCCCAAATCCACGTGCTGATTCCCACGTCAGGTCCGAATGGACGTGCTTTCACTTTGTCACTGAAGTGCCAGGCCTTGGGTTTCTCTTTTGGTAGCCTCCAAAGCTGGAATGTCCTGGGTGCGCATCCACAAATTAATTACTGTTATCATTAAAAACTCCATTAACGTGGAGTTCCTGAGGCGGGAAAACACAGTGACCTCCTTCTCCTGGCTTTTCCACCCAAATCCAGCGTGCACCGCAGGGATCAGTCACGCCAGCATCTCCTGTCTCAGGGATGAATAAGAAAAGATATGCCATGACTGAGGACACAGCTCCAGTCTTCCATGGGAAACAATTCCCTGCTTTCCTCCTCCTACTGATCATTCTGGGCACGTACAGGGCAGGCTGGCCAAGCACAGCATTTCCTGCAGGCAAAACAAGGTGAAACCAGGTTAGCAACAGATCCTGCCTGCTGTGGGCTGGCTCTGGGAATTCTGCCTTTCCCAGCTCTGCTTTAGCTACTGTAAATTAGAGATTCCCAAGCATCCTGTGCACGGTTCTGCCTGTCCAACCTCTTATCCCAATTTTATGTCTCTAAAGCAATCGATAGGTAGGAAAACATCTGCTCAGGGCACTCAGGATTTTGTTGGCAGAGAAATCAACCGCGGTAGGAATTAATTGAGTGGTAAAATAATAGAAAATTATTAACAGGTGAAATATTCCCAAGCAGATTAATTCCTCATTATTAATTCAGCATATAACCTCCTGCGGATCCCTGCGGTGGGAATGGTGCTGGAAGGGTAGGGAAGAGCACCATTCCTGAGGCTTGTTGTGAGGTTTAGTGGCTGTTCCAGGCACGTGCTTGCACCTGAGTGCTGACAGCTCTCCCTGCTAAATTTCCTTCCCGCCCAGGAGATCCAGGCTCCATGGGCAGAGCGGAGCTGGGAGAGTCAAGCTAATTCCTGATAACTGGAACGCGTCCCCCAACCCCACATCCTGCTCTGCCCCCTCGCCCCACCTCCCCCAGCCCACCTCTGGCAAACTGCTGCCTCCCGAGTCCTGCAGCCCTGTCCCTCCACAGGTTTTCCCCCTTTTTTTCGCCTGTGTGCTGCGTCCTGTGATCGAGCGAGGAGGAGAGCTAATGAGGCCCGGCTTCTTGGAAAGATTTGTCCTTAATTGTCCCTTCTGCAGGTTTAATGACTTGGCAGTCTCTTGCCACATTTCCCAAGTGCCTGTGGTGAGCGTGGCCGGGCCGGCCGGTGCCGCGGCAACCCGCTCGCTGCGGGGCCGTGTAGCGCTGGAGCTCCCCCGGCAGGGATCGGAGGTGTGCTGTGCCCTGGAGCTCGATGGAAGGCGTTTTCCCGAGCCGTTCCCTGCCGTCATTCCATCATCTCCGTGCCGCTTCATTGTGCCTGGCAGCCGCCAGCACCCCTCAGCATCAGCCTCTGTATGAAAAATCTCCGTACGCTCACAGCATCCAAGCGCAGCGACTTCCATCCTTCTTCCTCCGGCAGTGCCTCCCAGCAAACCCTCCGTGGGGCCGGGGGAAAGCCAGTAGGCTCCTGAAAGGCTGAGTTCAGTAGGAACTGGATTAATTTGTGCCACAGATACGAGGAAAGGGCGCTGCTGGAGGTTAAAGGGGGTTTAATGGGTGAAAAAACAACGAATGCGGTGCATCCGTGCGTTAGTCCAGGGCGAGGGGCCAGGGAAGGATGGAGATGCTGGAGCAGCAGGCGTCCTGATGGAACCTGCAAGGGTTGGTTGTGTTGACACCGAGCATTCCAAAATTTGGGGTGGAGCTCTGATCCTAATGCACTGGAGTAACACCAGTGCAGCCTTACGCCGATGGATCGTGGAATCCCGGAATCACTGAGCTTGGGAAAGACCTCCAGGACCACCGAGAGCCCACCCTGTGACCGATGCCCACCTTGGCAGCCAGACCAGAGCACTGAGTGCCACATCCAGTTGTTCCTTGAGCATCTCCGGGGTGGTGACTCCACAGGCCGTGCTGTCGGCATCGCTTGAATTACGGTGGCGGGATCCGCGTCCAGGCTTCTCCGATCTCATGCCACGAGCCTGTCCCTGAGGGTCTGGCGGGCAGCACTGCTGGCACCTGGGTGTCACGGGGTGACAGTGCCACCCCAGGGGAACCACACGAGGGTGCCGAGCAGGGCTGGAGCGGCGCCCTGGGCACCGACGGGCACCGCGCGTGTCGGGAAGGGCTGGCCGAGCCCCGTCCCACCCGGGGCGGTCAGCGGGGGACGGCCGCTCCCACCGCGAGGCGTTTCTCCGTGCAGGGCCGCGGCCGAGGGGCTGTCCCTGAGCCTGATGGAGCGGCTGGCGGGGCACTACGGGGAGCGGGCGGTGCGGATGCTGACGGTGCAGTACCGCATGCACCGGCACATCATGGAGTGGGCGTCCTTGGAGCTCTACGGCGGCCGGCTCAGCGCGCACCCCTCCGTGGCACAGCACCTGCTCAGGTGGGTCACCTGCTCTCCACCGGAGCGGGAGCCGAAACGTCCTTTTCACCCTGGCTTGTCCCTTCCCTGCGGAGTTTTCCGCTCCTCCTGTGGCTGGGGCAGTGTTTTTGTTTCAGCCGTTGCTTCATCGAGGAGACATTACCTGGGGGGGTTTGTCCTTTTTGCCCTGTAAGCAGAAGTGATGCAGAGTTGTCTTCTGCGTCCTCCTTCGCCGTGATAATCACGGAATCCCAGAGCGGTTTGGGTTGGAAGGGTGGAAGCCCATCCAGTCCCATGCCATGGGCAGGAACACCTTCCTACTAGAGCAGATTGCTCCATATCCCCTCCAGCCCGGCCCTTCCAGGGATGGGGCAGCCACAGCTTGTCTGGGTACTGCTGTAACATCAGCCATGGTAACTGGCCCTTTCCCAAATACCTGGTGCAGGGACCTGCCGGGCGTGTCCTCCACGGAAGAGACCAGCATTCCCTTGTTGCTCATAGACACCGCTGGCTGTGGCCTCTTCGAGCTGGAAGTGGAGGATGAACAGTCCAAGGGCAATCCAGGTACCGCTGGCCAGAATGGAGGGACTCAGGTGCTCAGCCCACCATGGGCTCGGCCACATCCCAGAGATGTCCCTGTGGGGAAGGTGGGGTCCCGGAGAGCCTTGCTCAGCTGAGAGATCATTCCCTCCATAAATCCTCAACCTCCAGGGACTCCGAGCTGCGTTGGAGCTCCAGTGACAGTGTCCAGCTTGTGGGCGGCCACGCCGGCTGCCGTGTCCCCTTGCAGGGACATTTCTCCACGCTGAGGGCTGGGACAGGGTGGAGAATGCCTGTGGCAGGTGCTTTACAGCAAGGAAGGGCAAACAGCAGCGCAGGCCTGTTTTGGGAAGGCTGTGGATAGGGCTCAGAATTACCTCCCAGTCCTCTGCTCCTTCCATGAAATCCTGTCTGGCTCTTCTCTGTGGATTTTCCTAGGACACTTGAGTTCCTGCTGGTTTTCACCTAAAAAAATAGGTTTCAATAAGGAGCTTGAGTGCAAAGCCAGGCTGGAAAATGCAAGGGCAGTTTTTACCAGTTTGAACATCTTTTACCTTCTGTTTGACCCCCACCATCATTTAAGCGCCTGGTTTTTCCACGCACCATTCCCAGGGCCCTGCTGTACACAACAGGCTCTCGTTCCCTCGCAGAGAGCCAAAGAGCCTGCTCTGAGAGAACTCAGGGATTTGGAGCAGGGGATTAGAAGCACGTCTCCCCAAATTTGGGAGGCAGCCTTTTGGCACAGCTCACCGCAGAGCCTTGATGTTTATCGCTGTGTTTTGCTGCAAAGCAGAAGCCTGGCCAATGAACCATGAAAGAATTCGTACAGGATTTCATTTTTCCCCTCAGATCCCTCTGAACCAGGCACCATCTTGGATAACCAGTTCGTGGCAGCCTTTCCTGCTGTTTTGGGGGAGGTGGGCACATTCCTCTGGCCTCTATTCCCCGTCACACTCTGTTCCTGTCCCAGGGGAGGTCCAGCTGGTGGGGATGCACGTCCAGGCCTTGGTGGACGCTGGCGTGAAGGCCCAGGACATCGCCGTGGTGGCCCCCTACAACCTCCAGGTGAGCTGTCCCTCTCCTGGCACCCCCCCTCTCCCTCAACGCAGAGCCCCACGAGATCCCAGAGACCTGCAGAGCCAAATTTAACCTGCGTGTGGCACCGGCTCCCGCACCTTTCGGCAGCTGGAGGCCATGGAGGGAAGGGCTGTTAGTCAGGTGTTCCACTCCCAGCCTCAGGAGATGCTGGTGCTCATCCTTGTGGGTTTGGGAGGGAGGGATTTTTCCCCCAAACCAACCCATTTTAATCCTTCTCACCCACGTGTTTCCTTTAAAAGCTCCCCTTGGCCTGTTTCTCAGGTGGACATGCTCCGACAGCACCTTTGCCACAGCCACCCCGAGCTGGAAGTGAAGTCGGTGGATGGTTTCCAGGGCAGGGAGAAGGAGGCGGTGATCCTGTCCTTCGTCAGATCCAACAGGAAAGGTAAGAGCCCGCTGCCCCAGCGCTGCTCCCCGGGGAGGGGGAGGGAATTCGTGTAGCCCAGTGCTGGGGTTTAATTGCACGGCTCCAACACTTGGCTCCGCGTGGATTTACTGGCAGACCCTGCCTTTTCAGCCTTTTTTGTTTAATTAATGAGTATATTTGCTGTCGGGGCTGCAGAGGAGGCTCCCGTGGTACAGCGGGTCCGGGACTGCTCAGTTTGAAGGTTTCCTGGCCCTTGAGGCCTCAGAAATGATTTAAACCAGGGCCCTAAGAATGTCACATCCCATTAGCCGCACATTTAGAGGAGTTGGGGGTAATTTCTTAGGGTTTGAGCCCGTTTTGGGTCAGTTCTCTGCAGAAAGTGAGCAGGAGCTGGCATCCCAAGCCATGCACAGAAAATGCTGCTTTTGGGAGCAAAATCTAGAGCGGAAAATCAAGTTCTTTGCTATCAGCAGCTGCAGTGAAAGTTAATAGCTGGAAAAAAGCTGCTGCCCTGGGGGCACGAGGCTCCTGTGGGGGAGCTGAAGGGTTTTGTGGAGCCAGCTGGGCAGGATCGCTCCGTGATCACATCTGTTCCCTGCTGGGATCAATTCCCTTTCCAAACCCACAGCCCTGCTGCCCTGCCTGTGCTGCTGGAGGTGAAATGCTGAGTGCTGAGGACTGGAAGGGGAAGAAAAGGGGCAAAAGATGCATGGAAGGAGGAGGTGCCTCTCTTTCCAAGCCTAGAGGAGGAAAAGCAGCCTTGTGGGGAGAATGGAGGTGGGGACAGCACTAAGAATAGTCCTGATCCAGGAGTGACTCACCCCTGTGCTGGTGGGAGCTGGTGGCCCCGGGAGGGTGAGTGTCCCACAGCCCCTTCTCCTGCACAGGGAGAGGCCAAAGCTCAGACGTGGGGCAGGAATTGCTTCCCTGAGGGCACAGGGAGGCTTCTCCTTGACCTGTCCCTCTGCAGCCATTCCTGATCTAGCAGGAAACATCCTTCTTTTAAGAGGAAATCCTTCCCTGTGAAGGTGCTGAGGCCCTGGCACAGGGTGCCCAGAGAAGCTGTGGCTGCCCCATCCCTGGCAGTGTCCAAGGCCAGGTTGGACAGGGCTGGGAGCGACCTGGGATAGTGGGAGGTGTCCCTGCCCATGGCAGGGGGTGGCACTGGATGGGCCTTAAGGTCCTTCCCAACTCAAACCATTCCAGGACTCAAAGGAGTTGGACTTGCCCCTGCAGCCGGGTTAAACCTCCTCAGAGAAACTGGGACCTGTTCTCCGAGCCTCGGAGCAGGGAGAGGGGCTCCCCCTCAGCCCGTCCCTCAAAGGCAGCACAGAGGAGGCTGCTGAGGCAGGGCCGGGCTGGGCGCTGCTCCGGCAGAGGCTTTAATCTCTCCCTGCCCGGCCTGCTCGCCCTTCCCCGGAGCTGGGAGCTCGGCACCACCCACGGGCCGCTCTCGCTGCCTGATCCTGCCTGAGTCATCCCGGCACTGCCGGCTCTCGCTGCTGCCTGTGAGCAGAGCAGAACCTCCCCGAGTTCCCAAATGGCTGTTCCTACAGACCGTCCCAGAATTTGGGAGCTCTGTAGGACAGGGGAGGAGTTCTTTACCTGCAGTCGCTTTTCCACGCTGCTCTGTCTCGTGTTTGCTCCCAGCACCAAGCTGAGCTTGTGTCATGGGCCAGACAGGGAGATAGTTCCCCTTTCCATGTGCCTTCCATCCTCTTCCCAACCCCGGGAGCTCAGTGTGGAGCCTGGGGAACACAGGTAGGAAGAGGAGCAGGTGTGAGCAGGGACCAGAGCCCATAAACGCCAACTCCCACCCTCCAGCCAAGAAATCCTCGGATCACTTGGACCAAACCCCTACCTGGAGGCAGCCCCACCCCCTCTGGCATCCCTCCCCTCCTGTGTCCCAGGTGAGGTGGGCTTCCTGGCCGAGGAGCGGCGGATCAACGTGGCGGTGACGCGGGCGCGGCGCCAGGTGGCCGTGGTGTGCGACAGCCACACCGTGGGCAGCCGCCCCTTCCTGCGGCGCCTCCTGGACCACCTGTCCCAGCACGGCCTCGTGCGCTCCGCCTTCGAGTACCTGGACGACCTCGTGCCCCAGAACTACCCCGGGGAGGGCCGGGCCCAGCGCCAACAGGGCCCCAAAGCGCCGGGCCCCCAAGCGCCGGGCCCCAAAGCGCGGCCGGCTCCGGCCGGGAAGCTCAAGGCGGCGGCAGCCGGAGCGGGGAGCCAGAAACCAGGAGCACGGAGCTCCCCGAGCGCCTCCGGGCCTGGCAGAGAGGGCTCGGGGACGAAGGAGGGCGGGGACAGGTTCAGGGCCATGCTGGAGGCCTTCCTGGCGAGCGGCAAGGCGCAGCTGGATTTCCCGGCGTCCCTGAACTCCCACGAGCGGATGCTGGTTCACGTGCTGGCGGAGGAGTACGGGCTGCAGCACCTGAGCTCCGGGGAGGGCCGGGACAGGTACATCAGCGTCCGCAAGAGACTCCCCGAGCGGCCCCCGCTGCCCTCCGAGCCCCTTCCTGAGCCCCAGCATCCCAGCGGGAACGCCCCTGACCCCGCGGAGCCGGGGGAAAGCAGCGAGGGCTCGGGGAAAGTGGACCTGAAATCCCTGCACCTGGAGAGAGTCCAGAGGGAGAAAGCCAGGCGGGAGGAGGCGGCGAGGAAGGGGCAGGAGCCCGGCCGTGGCAGCAGGAAAAAGGACAAGAGCGAAGCCAAAGGTGGGTCAAGCTTTTCCTAACCAGCACAATTAATGCTCTTCCTTGAATGGATCTTAAATCCCGGTGGGTTTGCTCCAGACCTTGGGATTTGTGCATGGAGCATGTGGCTCTTGGGAAGCTGCGGGGAGGTGGGAACTGGCTGCAGCACCCAGGGAGAGGGGTTTGGATAGCTGGAGGCACGTTCCTCAAGTCGAAGGAAAAGCACTGGGGACCCTTTCCCAGGAGAGAGGCTCAGGAGTCACATGGGAGGCTCCCGAGAGTAGGGAGAGGAGCTGGGGCAAGTGCCTGGCCCACGCTGAAGGATGTAAAGGCAGGGGCTGCCCTGTGGCTGCAGGAGGGTGGGTTTGTCCCCGGCCCCAATCCGGATGTGTGCTCACCTTTCCCAGGAAAACCGGCGGTCGGGAGCACGGCCGGAGAGGATTTCGACGCTCTGATCTCTGCCGCCATCGAAGCTGACAGGACCTGTGGCTTCCCCCGCTGCAAGGCCTCTGTCACCACCCTGGGCCAGCTCTGCCTCCACTGCCAGCGGCTCTTCTGCCTCAGCCACCACATCCCTGAGGTAAGGAGGGGCAGGATGGGCTCAGCCCGGGAATTTTCCCTGCGGAGCTCCCCGGGCAGGGTTTCCTCGCAGGGAGTTTGAGCAGAGCCCTCCCTGTCAGAGCCTGTGCTGAGCTCAGGTACACGGGGCTGGCAGGTGCTGGCACCTGGGCTCTGCTCACCTCTTCCTCAGGGCTTTTCTGTTTTCCTCTCCCTTTGTGCCCTTCTTTACCATTTTCTGGCATTTACACGCTCGGGCCGTGTGGATAAAGTGAGGCAGGGAGCAGAAATGGAGAAGCACAAGTTCCAGGCTCGAGCGAGCCTGGACTCAATTCCCAGCTCTTTGCACATTCCCTCTGCATTCTGAGAATGCTTCCCAGCCCTTTGCAGATTCCCTCTGCGTCCTGGGGACAGGTCAGGCACGGAGCAGTGCCGCCTGGCCAGCAAGTCAGAATTCCGTGTCCCTGTTGCTCATCCCGCAGCTTCCGCGCCCCGCGGAGCCTCCCAGAGCTCTATAAATCCTCGGCACAGCTTTTCCCCCTGTCAAGAGCTATCTGTTTCCATGGCAAGGAATAGCTGTGTTTATGGTCACTCAGCATCCAGGGGGATGGAGATTTATTCCCTGCGGAATGGCCTCTCCCTGCTGAATTGTAACGAGGCTCCAAGGGTTGCAGGGATTCCAATCCCCGGCAGCCCCGGGAAGGGCAGTCAGGGCTCGGGGGGAACAGGCCGGGACCCCAGTCCGTGGAAACGTAAATGACTTTGGGATGGGCCAGGAAAAGGGGTCAGATTTTAGGATCTCAGCTGCGGGAGATAATTCCAGTGTTGGACTTGGCTCATCAAAGCAGCAGCTCCATGGTTAAAAAAGGTCTCCTATTCCCCAAAACACCTTTCCCAGTTGGCTGGAAAGGAGGTGGAAGGAACCACTTGAAGCATCCCAAAGGATAATTTACCTGCTGTGCAGGGCCCAGGACCTGGATCTTTGTGTTTCATTCTCTGTGGGAGGAGCTATAAATGATGGTTTAATCAAATATAGAATAATATAAATTAATTATTAATTTTAAACAATAAGTATAAGAATAACCATATAAAAATATAGAATCTAAATATAAAATGAAACCAAATACAAATAAAATGAAAATAAATAGAATAGTTAACAGTGATAAATAAAAATAAAGAATACTAAATTAAACAATACATTTAAATTATAAAAATATGTAAGTATATAAAGCAATAGAACACAATAATACAATAATATCTAACATAATATAATGATGATGATAATAATAATGATAATGGTTGTAAATGATGGGAGGTGATTTCAGGGGGATGCAGAGCAGGTAAAAAGGGAATTCCAGGCTCGAGGGGCGCAGGCCCCCGGTGCCCCCACGGGCGACCCCTGCCCCGCTGCCCGGTGCCCGCTCCCTCCCGCCAGGCCCACGGCTGCGGGGAGAAGGCCAAGGCCCACGCGCGGCAGCGGATCAGCCGGGAGGGGGTCCTGTATCCCGGGAGCGGCTCCAAGGACAAGGCCCTGGATCCCGCCAAGCGAGCCCACCTCCAGCGGCGCCTGGACAAGAAGCTCAGCGAGCTGACGAGCCAGAGGAAGGGCAAGAAGAAAGACAAGGAGAAATGAGGGACCTGAATCCCGCTTCTTTAACCTCGAAGCCGCGGCTCAGCCCCACGAGGACGGAGCTGCTGTGCTGGGCCTGGGTGGAACGGGGGGCTCCGTTCTGGGGGGAAAACCCGGAGCTGGGAGCCTTCCCGAGCCGCAGGGCTGAGGCAGGGGAGGGAGAGCTGCTGCATTGTCCCGGTTATCCGTGCGGACACGGTGATGGATGCGCTCAGGGGCCGGAGCATGCTGCTAAAACGGGCATTAAACACCCAGAGCTGTCACTGTCACTGTCACTGTCACTTCGGTCCCTGCGGCACGAAGATGGATGTCCGGGAGCAGGAACGTGGGAGGCACCGAAAACCCCGGGTGACCCTGTGCTCCGGGGAGGATGACTAAGGAGATGGACGCGTGCCAGCCCGGCAATCCTCCGGCACCGCTCGGAGCTGGAGGCGCCCGGCCTGTCCACACCGCGGCCACTCCCTCCCCACCCGGGCCAGGGGCTCAGGAGGGGGCTCGGCCCTGCTCCAGGTGTGCCTGGGGACGGGAATAGGGATGGGAATGGGGAGACCTCGAGCCCAAACGGTGTTGGCACCAGCACATGGAACCACTTCCCTGGGAGAGCCGGCCCTCCCTGTGGCACTGGGAGGTCTCCATCCTCACTGCTGCCTGTTCCTTCCCTGATGCTTCCCAGACCTGTCCTGCCCTTCCTGCAGAGCTCCTTGGAGGCTGATTCCCACTGGGAAAGCCCGCAGCAGTGACAGCAGGTACAGCCACGTGAGCTTTTCGTGTGGGAGGAAGCCTTGTGTCCCTCCTGGGCCTTTTCCTAACCCCTCACACAGGGTCCATCCATCCGTCCCCCCAGTATTAGCTCCAGCATCATTTTTTGACCCCAGGATGAAGGAAGAAGTGCAGAGGTGCCTCCAAATAGGAATAAAGACCCCTAACCCACACATTCCCCGTCATTTTCGGGCTGAACATCGCAGATTCCAGCACCTGTGGAAGTCGCTGAGCTCATCCCAGGCAAAGCTCGGCAGTTGGCAGGAGCTGCCGGACAGCCAGGGATTTCTGTGTCCATCTTTTCCCAAATACTTGGCTGGGATAGCTAATAAGCCAAATTTTCCCCCAGACCTCGTGGGCTGTGGGTACTGGCTGTGAACAACTTCCCACCAAAACTTCCTTATCCTTCAGAAAACCTCATCCTTCACAAGTCGGTGCCCGGGGCAAGGCCGTGTGTCACCCACGGAGGGATGGCAGCAGCTCCCCTGGCAGCAGATGGGGCAGGGGAGCTCCTGGAGGGAGAGGTGGGGAGGAGGAAGTGTGGGAGAAGGGAATCCAGAGTGGAGACAGGCGGGGGAGGAGCCGGAGCAGAGGGGGATGAGGGAACAGGGACATCACAGCCGTGTCCCAAAGGGAGGGTCAGGCAGGACAGATGGGAAGGGAAAAGTGCCACCAGCTCAGGGGATAACTCACCTCGGAGTCACTTTAATCAGGGAAAAACAGATAAATGGCTCATTCACACCTTTTTCCCTGCTCTGATCATCCAAGCAGCCACATCCCAGCCCGTGCTCATCCCGTGGTGCCGATTTCCTGGCACAAGGCCCCAGACACCCCCAGATTTCCCAGCCTGGCTTCCCACCAGCATCCTGCAGGCAGGGAAAAGCCAAGGCTCCAAGCAAGGAGGGATGTGGCCCCAAGGCATCCTCTGCTCTTCAGCCTGTGCCATGAGGGACTCCATCACCCTGCTCAAACCAGAGTGGGAATCAGCTCCCCAAAAATCCCAAACGTGGCTTGGGCCAGAGCCCACCAGCAGGCAGGATCCACACAGGCTTTTCCTCTCCCTTCCTCCTGAAACGGGAGTTGGGCTTAAAAATTACGAAATTAGGGACCTCCCCCACCTGCCTTGGGTCACAGGGCCAAGATGTTCCTCTCTGTGCCCAAATCTTGGATAAAATGAGCTATGGGATAAGTCACAGCCCAAGTCCATGGATTAGGGGCTAGAAAAAACAATCCCCAGTTGTGAGAGCTGTGTTAAGGAGCAGGAATTTGCTGTCCTGAGCACCCTGAGGGTGAGTTTGGGTTGGAAAAGTGGCTGGGGTTGGGAAAAGCTGCCCCCCGATCCTGCTGGACCTTTAGGGGATGACTCCCGGCTTGGATCTGGCCTCAAACCCCAGAGGCTGGAAACCAAGCGCAGCCCTGCCTGTGCGGCAGTGGGGATGGGCAGGGATTTACCGCGGAGCGGGGGGAACAGACGGAAGGAGAAGCCGTAGGTAACAATTGATTTCCTGCTGTTATTGCTCCCTTTTTCCGTCCTCGCTGGAAACATTCCGACCCCGGCACAGCGCACCACAATGCCTACAGAAGATGCCCTCGGGATCTCCGCCCACGCCAGGCTGGCTTTTACCACCCCCCTCGCGATTCCTGCCCGAAACCACCTTCCAAAGGAACGCCCCCCTCTCCCTCTCCCTCTCCCGGAGCCCGCGCTGGGAGGGTTCCGCGAGTTGCGAGGCCGCCGGGAGCACGCTCGGGAGCCGCGCTCCGGGGAGGTTCCTGCTGGTTTCGGTCCATCCGGGCTCCTTCCCGGCGGGCCCGGCCCGGGACGCGCCCCCGGAGCCGCTCCGGCCGCGCTCCGGCCGTTCCGGGCCCCTCGGCCCTGCGGGTGCCGCCGAGCCCCCGCTGCGGGCCCGCCGGCCCCGGTGTCGGCGTGCGGCCTTAATTCCTGCGGCGCGGGTGCCACCTGGAGACGGGCCTGCGGGGCGGG
>VXAZ01008610.1:111135-152485 GCA_013399875.1 Gymnorhina tibicen
CAGCCCCCACACATCCGCGTCCCTCCAAACAGCTCCCACACATCCGCATCCCTCCAAAAAGGGAGGGACACACATCCCACACATCCGCGTCCCCACACATCCATAACCCCGACAGCCCCCACACATCCACGTCCCTCCAAACAGCCCCCACACATCCGCATCCCTCCAAAAAGGGAGGGACACACATCCCACACATCCGCGTCCCCACACATCCATAACCCCGACAGCCCCCACACATCCACGTCCCTCCAAACAGCCCCCACACATCCGCATCCCTCCAAAAAGGGAGGGACACACATCCCACACATCCGCGTCCCCACACATCCATAACCCCGACAGCCCCCACACATCCACGTCCCTCCAAACAGCCCCCACACATCCACCCCAAACCAGACCCACACGCACACAACCCCCACAGCTCCCAGGATGCCCCCAGAACCCCGCACCCCCCAGGAGGTCCCCACCGGTGGGTTTGGGGAGCTTGAGGAGCACTGGGACGCGTCCCCCCTCCCCGGCCCCCCCGCGCTGGGCCGGACCTGGAGCACGATGGCGGGCACGGAGAAGATCATGGCCTCGTTGAACACGGGGTTGGTGTCTCCCCTCTTCACCGCCGTCTTCTTCTTGCTGATCTTCCTCCCGTCCTGCAGCAGGTACACCTTGACGAAGGGATCTGCTCGGAGGGTGGGAGAGGGATCAGTCTCACGTGTCCCCAGCGATGTGGACAAAGCGGGGGGACCCTTTCTGGTGGCCCTTCCCGGTAGGTCTGTCCCCACCGGGAGCCACTCCTGTGGAGCAAACGAGACGAACCAGGATGAACCCCACCACGGAGCCCCCCTCACCTGCGGTCACCTTCCCGTTGCTCCACACGAGGTTCTTGGCTTTGACCACCACCACCGTGAGCCGCTCGGCCGTGGGCAGGTAGCTCAGGGAGAGCAGGATCTCCCCCACTGTGTCCACCGCCTGCGGGACACAAAGTCCAGGCCGTCACCCCCCGGCCCGTCCCCCAAAACCCCGGCTGGGAGATGGGATGGCCCCGGCTCACCTTGTTGGTGTCCTGCAGGTAGAGCCAGGCGTTGAAGGGGCGCGTGGCCAGGTCCAGGTCGGAGAGCTTGAGCTCGGCCACGCCGGTGCTGACGCTGCGCTCGTCCTCGTCGATGCCGAAGACGGAGAAGCGCAGGCTGTTCTCCTCCAGCGCCGCCGGATCCAGCGGCACCGAGAAGCGCTCGTCGAAGGCCACGGAGTAGGCGCTCCTCTGGATCTGCCGCGGGAACGGGGAGATTGCCCTGGCACCTGCGGGGCTTGGGGCCGCATCCCTGCTCTGCCCCGTTCCATGGGAACTGCACGGACATCCCCAGGGCACCCCCCGCCCAGCCGGGATGCTTTATTCCCGGCCTGACCGCAGCAGCTGCTCAGCAGAAATCAGGGGCAGCAATCAGGGCTGTGGCCTGCCCCAGAGCTCTCAGGTACATCCCACGGCCCCGGGAGCGCGGATGCGCGTCCGGCTGGGCCGTGTCGGGTGCCGGGATTTATGGTCACTGGGCGCAACCCCCGGCCCTTCTCCGAGCAGAACCAGCTCCCGGATGTGCCCGGCGGGAACGGCGCTGTCTGCCTGGCCTTGTCCCTGTGCCATTCCCTGGGAGCAGAGGCGGCAGCAGCTCCCGCGGGTGCTGACCCCGAAGAGGTGGCTGGCGGGAAACTGCTCTGAAGTCATGGACTAAGGGGTGGTTGTTTTCCCCTACTCCAGCTCTGTTTCAGCATCCAAGATGCCCCATGCAAAGCAAGGGGTGTGTCCCATGGGATGGAAAGCTGCAGCCCTGGATAGCGTGGAGCAAAGCGGATCCACGAGCTCCCCAAAGCCACCCAAATCTGGGTGGAGAAGGGACCCCTCTGTGGGGCTCTGTCACCCCAAAGCCCCCCAGGAGAGGCTTCATCACCCCCAAGGACTCTGTCCTGTCTCGGCCTGCTCCTAACCCTGCTCCATCCCTGGGATGAAGGACGCAAAGGTGGCACCTGCCATATCCCCCTTCCCAGTCCGTGCTCTCCCACTGGATCCCAGCAACCTCCAGAGTTCCTGGGGGACTGAAGTTCCTTTGTGGGAAGAGCAGAGTTTACAGCCCTACAGATTGTACAGACTGTCTGTCTGCAGCCCACGCTGGATTTTGGGAGCTCTGGATCGAGCACAGCCAAACAGGAGCTGCTATTTAAAACCCCTCCAGAAGCTCTGGAAAAGCTCCGGCTGGGCCTTTCTCCGTGGCCTTGGGGCGGCCGAGGAGGTAAATTGTGCTGGTGAATTATAAATAACGACACTAAATAATAAATATCTCCAGAGCATAAATAAAGGGCCTGAGATCTGGATGGAAAAATGGTCTAAAAGGGCACCGTGGAAATATTTTGGAGGCAGCAGCTGCTTTGTGCGGATGGAGCAGCAGCACCTCCAGCCCTGTGGAGAGATGCCTTAATGGGATGCAGATTCCTACTCCTTGCTGGAATATCCTGATTAAATCAAACTGGCTCTGCGAAAAAGGAGCTGCTGGAAGAAAACTGAGGCTCCTGCTTTCCAAAAGCAGCTTTTGAGGCCCTTAAAAAGGGAGGTTTTGCCCCAGATCCACCCCTGGCTGTGGCTGTCAGTGCTGCTGCGTGGGTTTTCCACGGCCACGTGGGGAAGAAAAAGCGTTGGGGCTGCAGTGGGAAGGAGAGGGACTGTGGGGACTCAGGGGACACTGTGGGGCCACGGCAAGACCCCGGCAGCACCTGCCCAAACTGCCACTGAGCCCAAATCCCACCCCAGGCCACTTCCTCCTCCTGCCACAGCATCCCCAGGAGCAGGGACTGTCACGCAGGAGAACTTGCCACCAGCCATGCTCGGAGATGACAAAGTCGGCCCAAATCCCAGCCAAGGGGGAGACATTCCTGCCCCTGCCAGGTTTCTGGTGTGCAAACCCACCGGGGATGCCCCCAAAATCCTGTGCCAGCCCAGACCTCCCTGGTCCCAAATCCCATCGCTGCCTTGGGGAGCTGAGACCCCCCAAAATCCCATGTCAACCATATCCAGCCTTGAACTCCATACTCCCAAACCCCACCGCTGCCTCGGGGAGCTGATATCCCAAAAACCCTGTGCCAGCCATATCCGGTCCTGGTGTGCCTGGAGCTCCCTGCTCCCAAACCCCACCACTGCCTTGGGGAATGTGGCCAAGGGGCGCTGCCACCCAAAATCCCAGGGCAATCCTTGTGCACGGGGGTCTGCGGGGGGGTCTGGGTGGGAGCGAGGGGCTCACCCGGGAGATGCCGACGATCTGCTCGGCCGGGAGGAGGCTGATGCGCATGAAGCAGGACTCGAAGCGCGCGTCCTCCTTCTCCAGCAGGTCCTTGCCCTGCAGCAGCGTCACGTGCAGGGCGGCCGCCCTCGCGTCGTACTCCATGCACACCTCCACCTGCCCCACCGTGAAATCCTGCCCGAAGCTGTTCCCGATGGACGAGATGGAGTTGAGGGAGTCGGCCGAGATGGATTTCCGCAGGGGGCCGTAGTGGGCCAGGCCCAGGTCTCTGCCCATCAGCTCCAGGCTGCCCAGCTCCTGGATGCTCTCCAAGGTGTCCTCTGCCCTCAGGCTGCTCTTGCGGGACGAAGAGCTCCGACCCGGCGCCCGCTGCGAGCCGGGGGCCGACCCTCGCTGCCAGGGGAAGGAAAGCGGGCGCTGCCATCCATCCCCTCCCTCCGCGCGGGGCCGGACAGCTGGGCTTCTCCTTGGATGCATCCCGGCCCCTGCCTGGCCTCAAGCTGCCGCGGCAGCGAGCCCGGAGCTTCCCGCAGCTCCCAGCGATCCCCCAAAAGCTCCAGCAGCACCAGGTCGCTGCCTGTGGCCGTTCCCCTCCGCGAGGGGATCCAGGAGAGATTCCCACCCCGTCCGGCGTCCCGCGTGCCGCGAAGGGAAGGAGACAAACCCGACTCCCCCCCTCACCTTGTTCCTGATGTCCGGACACGCCGCTCCGTACTTCTGCTCCAGGTAGCGGTAGTCATAGTTGGGGAAGGGGGAAGGGGCCGGGTAGCTGCCGGAGCGCCAGAGCTTCCACAGGTTGATGGCTGCGATTCCCAGCAGCGCCAAGGCGCCGGCGGCGTAGAGCCCGATCTCCCAGCGCGGCGGGCTGGAGGCCACTGCGGGGGACAGGGGGCTCCGTGAGCGGGTCGCAGCCCCGGGGAGGAGCCTTCAGCCTCGGCTGCTTCCACGCCGGGAGCTCGGCCCCAAGCTCCGAGGACGGGATGGGCCGAGGAGGGGATAAACCGCAGCTCCCACACACCCGGGCGGCTGCAAACGGGTCAGGCAGAGGCTCTGCCGGCCAAAAAATGCCAGCCCTGGCTTGGCTTCCCCGGGAGGTGACGTTCTGTGTCCCGGCCCCGCTTCCCAGCCAGCGGCTGTGTCACTCCCGAGGTGCCGGGGGTCCCTCCGCCAGCCGCGGCTCTGTCCCACGGCCAGATGTGCCCGGCGCACATCTGCATCGCCCTCGGCCCCGCGGGACAGCCCCCGCCGCTGCCTGGGGATGCCAGGAAAAGCCGGGAGCGGGGAAAAAACCAAAGGAAAAGCTGTCGGAAAGAGGCAGAGCCCCGCGGGTGCCGCCGGAGCGAGCGGGGAGGGAGCGCCGGGCTCGGCCGCGAGCGGTTCCTGCTGCATTGCACCAGCCTCCATCACTCCCGCGCCGAACCGGCACCGACCGCTCCGTGCGACGCAGAAAAAGGGGGGAAAGAGAGGATTTCTCGTCCGGGAGCGCTGCCGGGGAGTCCTCCGGCATCATCACGCCGCAGCGCTCCCTCCTTCGGAGCCGGAAAAAGCCCAAAGCCAGGCTGAACTCCCACATCGCATCCGAGCGCAGGGACAACCTGCTGCTCTGCCCCCAGCCCTCCTCCAGCGGGAACAGCGGAAGGAACTGAGAATTCGCATCCAAAACCGCCTGCTTTGGATCCGGGAGCAGCCCACAGGGATCTCCCGGGTTAAACATTGGGGTGGGACCCGGGTCCCGCTCCCTCCACCCCGAGCCAAACCCCTCAAGGGCTCTGCTTTATCCCTGCATCCCGGCTAAGGATGCTGTGGGAAGCAGCTGGAGGCTTCCCGTGCCAGAGCTCCCAGGCTCCTGCTATGGCAGAGAGGCAAAGCTGAGAATAAAATTGGAAATGAAAATAAAAATAGCAGAATAATCTTTCACTGGCCCCTACCTCTGAGGAAGTCCGAGCGCAAATCCCAGCTGAGCTGGAACCTGCTTCCCCCTCACTCCTGCCCGTTTCCGAGGGCTGAGCACTCACGTTGGAAAACTTGGAGGTTTTAAGGGTTTTACCCTTGTTTTAGGAAACAAAACCCCGCGGGCACGCGGAGCTGAGGGTTCTCCCCGTGGGAGGCAGCGAGGACGAGCCATCCCTTCCCCCCGGAAAACCTCGGAGTGAGCGCCAGCAGCTCTGCCCCAAACCCTTCCCGGGCTCCCTGGGGAGGACTCACCGCTGAAGCGGGATCTGCTTACGTGCCCAGTGTCCATGGCAAACGCTCCCGGCGAGCGGGACAGCCTGGAATGCGCGAGACACAGCGTTAGGATGGAGGGGAAGAACTCAGAAGCGGAATGCCTTGTGATTTTCCAGCGGGGATGCTCCATCACTGCTCCCCCTCCATCGCTCCCGGCCTTGGCTCCCCTTCCGGGCGCTGAGCAAACGCGCTGGAGCCTCTCAGCCACCGGCAGGAGCTGAAGGAGGGACAGGAACCCTCGGGAAGGGGCAGAGCCGCTCGATTTACCTCGGGAGCGTTTAACAGGCGACATTCCCAACCCCTCTGTGTGCGGACGTCCCCCCTCCAGGAGCCCTCAAAGCCCTTTGCTGCTTTTCCAGCTGAAACCTTCCTTTGCCTCCTGCAGTTTCCCAGCCTCTCCCGAGGGTTGCCCTGGCCCCAGCCGAGGAGGGCAGCCCCATTCCCCCATTTTGGGGTCACCGCGGGGTTTAGGGGATGCTGGTTCCCCAGGAACCAGCTCCTGCAGCAGGAAAGCCCCGTCGCCTTCCCCCCAAAAAGGGATTTTCCCAGTCGAGTCGAAAGGAAGCTGCTCTGCCAGGCAGGTCCCAGCGCAGGCACTACGGATGCTGAGGGGGATTTATCCAAGGCAGCTGTTCCTGCTATGAAAAGGGGGTTTGGGATCCCCAAAAACACCCAACGAGCAAATCCAACGGGAAGTGCCCAGCACCCCCTGTTCCCTGGCATCCATGCCGGGGGATCGCAGACCACGGGGGGCTGGGGGATCCCACAGACCCCCACGGGGACACCACCTCAGCACTGCGCCCAAAGCCCCACACACCTCCCTCAGAGCCCCCCAGCCCCTCCCCAGAATCCCCAAAGCCCACTCACAGAGCTGGATCGGCCTTGGACAGATGATCCCGCAACATTTGGGCCCCAAATTCCAGCTCCCCTTGGATGCTCCCAGCCTCAGGCAGTGCGGGGGGTGATCAACTCCCCCCAAACCATCCAGGCTTGGATTTCAGCGGGCAAAAGTAGGAATTTCATGCCATGGAACATCAGCTGTGCTGGCCTGGCCTGGCCCCCTCTGCAGGGGCACACGGCCCATCCTTGGGACAACAGGAGGAAGGGGGGCCCTAAGGTAACCCAAAGTGACAGCGATGCTGGCATGGGGCTGGCAGGTGCCCAGCTCCTCCCCACCCTCCTCCCTCTGGCACAAATCCCCCTGGGCAAGGGACAAAACAGTCCTGTCCTGGCTGAGAACCTGCTGAGCTCGTGTCAGGGGCTGAGCCCAGCTCAGGGCACACTTTGCTGTTCAGTGCTGAAAACCGACATCTCAGCAGAGCAACGCGATGGAGATTTACCCTGAACTGCCTCTTTTCACGCCCTGAAAAGCTCCCGTGCCCAAGCAAGGGGCTCTGTTCCTCTCCCTGCTTCCCAATTATTTTTTAATAATGAAAACAGCAAAGTTTTCAGGACCAGCTTTCCCTTTAAATCCCTTTAAACCCCCTCCGTCTCTTCCCAATTTCTTCTGGAAATCAGAAGGAATTTCTAATTTTTCTTTTCTTTCAAGTTTCTCCCCCCAAAACCTCCCTCCCTAACGAGCTCTGAGCAGCAAGTTAAGCAGATTTCCAAGGCATCACCTGGAAAGAGACTGCGGTGCTCAGCACTGGGATGAAACCCAGAGGTATTTTCCTATTAGGAAAACAGCATCAATCTCTCCTGAGCGAGGAAACGGGGGTGGAGGAGCTCGGGGAAGGATTTATGGCGCTTTTTTTTTTGTTAACTAAGCTCTTCCCTGGAGCGTCGCACCGAGCTGCTCTGACATCCCCCTGACCTGCCGCTCAAACCCTGGGAAATCAGGCCTGAGGCACTGGGAAGGGAACAGGCACCGCTCTCCCGCTGCTGGCAGCACAGGGAGAGCTGGATTTTTCACCCACAGACCTCAGGATCAGGCTGCAGAGCCCTGGCTTGGGGAGCAGAGACCCAGAATGGGGGGCAGAGTCCCGGGTTTGGGGTGCAGAGCCCTCTCCATCCATCCCAACGCCCCAATGCCCAGGGCCAGGGCAGCCTCATCTTCCTCGGGAGCTGCTGCAGAGCTCAGGTCCCTTTTCCTGCTTGGAGGGACAATAAAACAGCTCAGTGAGGGAGGGACAAACAGCGTCAAAGCCACCGGTCCCCCCTGGAGAAGGGGGTCCCCCAGCCTTCAGGGGGTTGTCACCACACTGCTGCCAAGGCCCCAGGCACAGAAACCCCAATTTCCGGTCCCAAAGCACCGGGACCAACCCGGCTACGACCCCCCGAGCACGCTGCAGTCCCCAAACGTCCCAGTGCAGGTTCCAGCGGTCTCCCTGCTCATCCTCCCTCCCTGTCCTGCCCCAGACAGCCGTGCCCGGTGAGCCGAGCCCGGCCTAAACTCAGCTCAGCGGTGAGGCCGGTCCCGCAGCGCTGCTCTGCCCCCTCCGCCCTGTCCTGCCCTCTCCTCCCGGCACGAATAAAGACGCATCCCAAACTTCCCGAAACACAAGGATTTGGGCTCTGCTCTCCCCATAGCCCTCCCCAGCCCCCCGCAGGGCGCACATCCCGCCCGTGGGCACCCAAAGCGGCGCCCCCCGCGCTTTACCTGGGCAGGTACAAATCCTCAGGGATCCGCGGGGACCCCCGGGCGGCCCCGGCATCCGCCGAGCTGTGTCCGCTCCCGGGGTGGGGAGGGGACGCTGCGACCCCCGGGGCCCGCCCGGCCGGCGGTGGGGACCGGGCAGAGCCCCCCGCGCCGTCCGGGGGTCCCCGAGCTCAGCCCCAGGATCCACGGATCTCCCCAACCCCGGGATGCTTCCCGGCCGCGGGGACCGGGCAGAGCCCCCCGCCGCTGCCCGGGGGTCCCTGCGGGTCCGGAGCCCCGGG
The DNA here is from genome assembly GCA_013399875.1 of Gymnorhina tibicen. Taxonomy (NCBI): domain Eukaryota; kingdom Metazoa; phylum Chordata; class Aves; order Passeriformes; family Artamidae; genus Gymnorhina; species Gymnorhina tibicen. The sequence continues at coordinate 119,517 of VXAZ01008610.1, forward strand.
ATGCGGGATGCCCCCCCACAGCCGGGATGCTTCCCGGCGGTGCGGGACCGGGAGCGGCTCCGCTCCCTCGCCCAGCCCAGCCCGGGGCGGAGCCGCCGCTCATCCGTGCCATGAGCTGGGCGGTCTCTGCGCTCGCCAGACCCTCCCCGGGGCTCGGCTCAGCCCAGCCCGCACCCCCCGGCAGAGCCCGGGGACCCCGAGGCTCTCTCGCTCTGGTTTGCCTGCCGGGCTCCCAGCTTTCCTGAGGAAGTCGCCATAAAAAAACCCTCAACAAAATTCACCCCAAACCCTGCAAACGCACCCCAAATCCCAGCCGGGAGCGAGGAGGGACAACGCCAGATCCCTCATCCCACACCAGAGGCCCTCTGCCGTGTGCTTGGCCATAGCAGCCTTTCTCAAATCCCCAAATCCCTGTTCCCAGGGACTCCCTGCTCCATCCCACCGCATCTCCGCATCTCCGGCTGCTCCTCCCCGTGGAGCCTGATGAGCGTGTCTCCCCAGGGGATCCCACGTCCCCTCCCCTTGTCCCTCGAAGGGCGCAGAGCCCCTTGGGGTCTCTGGATCACCACCCCAAAGCCGAATCCTCGGGTTCTCCCTTGTCCCAAACAGCTTCCAGCTGAGTGTCCCTCCTGGGGCCGTCCAGAAAGGTCTTGGCTTTGGATGTTCCTAAGAAAACCCATCACATCCTCTCCCTCTGCACCAAAAGGTGGAGCCTTTTGGGATCCGGCCCCAAAAGCCCCTCGGGCAGTTTGGCTCCGTGCCCACCACACCCGTGACACCATGACCACGGGAAAGACCGTGCCTACACACCCTCCTCCCCTGGGATCTTCCCTGTCCTGTCCATGGCTTCAGCCACCTCACCTCACACGCCAGGCGGCTTCCAGGGCAGCAAGGAGCAACTTCAGAGAGCAGGAGAAACACTTTGCTCGGAGAAAATGGAATAACTGGGATATTGGGGGGGGGGAACACCCACACACCCTGAGCAAAGGTGGGGTCAGGGGCCACGGAGCAGCGTGACATTCCAGAGGGCCTGTAATTCCCAGGAACACCCACCACACCCAGCCACAGGGCCAGCTCAACCCCGGCTGCAGGCTCCCTGCTCTGGAAGGATCCAGGGAGGGCAGCGCTGGGAAATACTCCCATGATCTTCCCGGTGGGAAGTTCATTTCCAGGGAGAAAACAGAGCAAGTTCCAAAAGCGCTGCCCGGCTGGGAGAGCCGCCTCACCCTGCAGCCAAGGCTCCTTTCCTGGCTCCTCCTCTGGGTACAGCTGGGAAAGAGCGGGCCCTGGTCCTTCCCCACTTGCCAAAGCTCCTCTGCATCCCCAGGGATGTGGCACATGTCCCTCTGCAGCACTGCCCGGGACCCAGCCCCCTCCTGCAGGGCACCTCAGGGCTCACCACTGTGGACTCCAGGCAAAGGTGGCCCCCAGAGCTGTTCCAGAGGGCATCGGAGCAGGCTGAGGTTCGGAAATCTCCGAGCGCCCCAGCTGGGCACCGGGATTCATCCAGCCTCGCACAGACACCAGCTCTCCTATTAAACCCCTCCTTTTTAAAGCCAGCACTTACCTGTGGCCGAGCTCTCTGTGAAACCAGGGTGACCACAGGCGGGACACCCGTTCCAGGAGAGCTGGGCGCTCCCGTGGTGGGGAGCAGGAGCCTGCCACCTCTGCCCTCTCCACAGGGAGGGTCCCATTTCAGGCCACGCCAAATGTTATCACCACGAGGACTCCCGGCTTCCTTCCACCTCCTCCCGATGAGGCTGCTTTGAGCACTGCCTCGAGATGACCACGACAGGATTCCTAAATCCAGGTGAGTTTGCAGTGACCAGAGCCCACCTTTTTCCCTGAAAACCTGGACATGTTCCTTAGCTCAAGGCCCAGCATCTCCCCACCCATCCTGTGTGCTGGAGGGGACACAGCCCGAGCCCCTCAGCCCCCCGGCTCCGTGTGCGAGGTGACAAGAGAGGACCCATGGGCACACACGTTGTCCCAAAGGACAAACTGGCACACAGAACTAAACGGGCAGGATGCAGACTATCCCTGGGATCCCTCGGATGCAGACAGACGACTCAGCGGCTCATGTATGAGGCCAAAGCTCCCGGATCCTTCTGGATATTCCTCACCAGCTGTGGCCAGCGTAGGTAAGCGGCCCTTTGGTGGGAGTGGGTGCAGGGACAAGTCCCCCCAGGTCACCTGGCCACCTCCCAGCTGGGCATTCCCGACTTCCAGACTGCCCATTGCCCACTTCTCATGGGTGGAAAGCACCTGGGGCACAATAAAGCTGGGAATGTCGGCCGTCATTCCCACACAAGACCAAGCAGGAATAAAACCCCAGCTGTGTGCTGGGCAGCAGCTCTGCAAGCTCCTGCCACTTCCCAAGTGTGGGGCTGCACTCTCGGAACCCTACTGCGCTCCATGTGTCATTTTCTTCCGGATAAACGCTTCCCTGGAAAACAGCCAGACCGGATGAAGCAGGGACGGGGCGACGTCAGGGTCCGGGACGGCGACGCGAGGGCTCGGAGCGGAGGATACAGAATCCACGCGGATTAGCGGAGCTCTCACATTTGGGAATAATGGCCCGGGAAAACAGAGCAGCCCAGGCTTCCCATTCCCTTTCCAGGATGCTGAGTCACCAGCAGAAGCGCTGCCTGGCTCAGGATGCTCCCCGGCTGGGCTGTGCCAGGGACATGCTTGGCCCGGGCCTGCTGCTGGCAGGGACAGGGACAGGGATGGGGGGTGCGACACCGCAGGGAACGGCTTTCCCAGAGACCCCTCACTCTGGAGCCATCCCGGGAGGAATGGGGCAGTGACAACGGGTGGCAGAGCCCGACGTGCCCCTGTCAGACCCCGGAGCCGACCCCCCGCCGTGAGGACAAAGCAAGGAACTCCAGACCGACGGGACACTCCCGGTTTCTGCTTGTGACACGTTTTACTCCGCAGAGCCAAGGCAGGTCAGCCTTCCTCCCTTCACCTTCCCTTACATTTAAGAGATGACCGAGACTAAAAGAGCAATTAAAAATAAGAGCTAAGGAGAAGCTGTCTGTCCCCCCAGAGCTGGGACACGCCACCCGAGTGCCGCAGGCCGCTCCGGGCGCTGGGGTCGGCGGGATGCCCCGCGGAGGGGCTGGACAGCAGCGCGGCGCGGTGCATCCCCGCGTACCCGCCGTCACCTCGCTCAGCGCTTCACCCGGTCCTCCTCCACAGCTCCGGGGAGTTCCGGCAGGAAGAACAGAATTCACTCCCCGTGCCTGGTCTCTGTACGCTCCGGAACAAGCGTTCCTAATGCCCAAGCGCCCCACGGAGCTCTCGGTTCCCTGGGAGTGGAGCAGCAGATCCCTGTGTGCCGTGCTCTGAGCCCCCCGTCTCCACACCTGGTTCCGAGGAAGACGCATGGCACCCGGTGAAGGCCCCGCCCCACGTGCGGGGTCGGCGCTGGCCTCCCTCCGCACGGGCTTCCTCCGGCCCTGCCCATGTGACACGAGGAGAGAGGGGGGCCATGTCAGTGCCATCCTCCCCGAGAGGGTTCCCACACGCTGGAACGCTAACGACGACAATTAGGAGTTAGGTAGGATAAGGTTGGGACCGCGCACCAGGCCCGCTCGGGCACCACGAGTTCCCGTCAGCCCCATGTCCGCGCTCAGAGCTTCCTCTCCCGCAGTTTGCTCCCGCTGGGCTCGTCCAGCAGGGCCGAGTGTCCGTCCCCGTTGCTCAGGCATTTGTCCTTCTCGTGCCTGTGCTCCTGCTTCTGCCGCCGGATCTCCTTGTACCGCAGGGTGATGTCCCTGCAACACACACAGCAAGCGCCATTCCAGCCTGCAGGAAGAACGGCCCGGGAAGCTGCTCCGCGCCAAGCTTCCTGGGATAGCAACTCCCTGGAGCCTCTGGCCGGGCATCTCTAGAGCTGCTGATGGCACTGATTCACTGGCAGTTTGTGCTTCTGGCTGGTGGCCTGGCTCTCCCCGCCCCTGCCACAGCGCAACAGCCAATCCTGCAGGAGCAGCCACTGCTGCACTTCAAACAATCCTGGAATGGTTTGGGTTGGAAGGGATCTTAGAGCCCTTAGAGTCCTGTTCCACCCCTACCACGGCCAGGGACACCTTCCACTATCCCAGGGTGCTCCAAGCCCCACCCAGCCCGGCCTTGGACACTGCCAGGGATGGAGCAGCCACAGCTTCTCTGGGCACCCTGTGCCAGGGCCTCCTCATCCTCACAGCCAGGAATCCCTTCCCCATATCCCATCCAACCCTGCTCTCCGGCTTTGTGAAGCCATTCCCCTCTGTCCTACTCCTCCAGTCTCTGATGTGCAGAGCCCCTCTCCAGCTTCCTTGCGGGCCCCTTCCAGTACTGGAAGGCTGCTAATTCCTGAGGCCCTGTGCAGCTGCTTTCCATGATCCAGACAGGGAACTGCCAGGATCAGGCCCTGTTTATTTCGGGACTTGCACCCACCCAGGAGAGCTGTGCTCCTCCCCAGGCAGTCCTGGGGAGCACATTTGAGGATGGGGGTTGAACAAATCCCGCTAAAACCCTGGCCAGCCTCAAATGCAGCCCCACTCACCGAATGAAGAAGCGCCAGGCCGTCCAGGTGAGCACCAGGATAATCCCCAGGATCCAGCACTGGGTGATGTAGAAGGGCAGGGAGAGGGTGAGCGTGTAGGGATCGTACTTGACGACGATCAGGAACTCCGTGGCAGTAATAGCAGCAACCAGCCAGGCCTGCTGGCCCAGCTTCTTGTGGAACTTCCTGCAGGAGAAAAACACAGACAAAAACATCTCACCGCTGTAAAATCAGGGACGTGGAGAAATCTGCACAAAAAGACAGCTGGGGCAGTGCTTTCATTCTGCTTTGCACGGTGCTACAAGTCTAGCTCAGATCACGCATGCACTAAGGCTCTGCAGGATGACACTTTGACGGTGGTGTTACTTCAGTTCCCTCTCAGAGGCTCTAAAAGCAAGAAAAGTTAAACTTCATCACCACGCAACGCAGGGAAGTGTTCCCATTCCCAGGTCAATCCACACAAAACGATTCTGTGACCAGCCTGAGACCAGCTGATGTTCAGGGTACGGCTCCAAACAGGAGCTGCTCACACACGAGGCCCAGAGCTGTGTTTGACACCAGTGCAGTTCAAGCTACACGAAACCATCCAAATACCCCGGGAAAAAACATGGAATAGATCAAGTGTAGGTGATGGCTGACACAGAGGGGATGAGTGCATTCCTTCTTGAAAGGTATCCTGCCTGGATCAGCTCGGATGAAAGGGCTGCAGAAACTGCTCCAGGTGGTGACAGATTAAATGGGCAGAGACCAGCCCTAACCCACAGGCAGAGAGATGAAAGGAAGCAGCAGATCTCTCACAGAGAATTCCAGCTGCTGGGATGATGAGGGCAGCTTTCTGCTCTGCTGGGCTGCTTCCTCCTCTGCCATCCTTTCCCTGACCACACAATCAAAGGTAACCCCACCACGAGAGCTGGGCAGCCCCTAAGGCTGCCGAGGAAGAGAGCTGGTTTCCTGCCCTAATGCTCAGGAAAGATGTGAAAGATTTTTCTTGTGGTGAAGGAGATAAAAATTCACGGCCTTGATACAGACTCCTTGGAAGTGACAGGAAGACTCCAGCCAGGAATGTGTGACTTGGTCAAATGCCACAGGCTGCCGCATCAAGACATTCCTGGTCAGGAACGCTTCACACACGCAGTCCTCGGGAACCCGGGCAGCACGTGGGTCGGGATGGCAGCGCAGTGTGTGAGGGCTGGAGAAAGCTTCACTCCTCTTCTGGGACCACAGCAATCCCAGGCACTTCAGCCCAAGGTCCTGCGAGCAAAGCCCCAGAACTGCCTGCCGACACTCAGAATCCTGAAGGGCAAAAAGAATTCTTCATGTTGGAATTTCACTGCTTTGTAGACCCAGCACTGCAGGGCTGGCTGGAGAGACCTCATCAGCTCATCCCACACAATCCCATCACCACCAGACAAGGCAGTGAGCCACGTTTCTGTCAAGGAAGGGCAATGGAATATTCCAATCTTTGAGCATTAAGAGTTTCCAAAAGGAAAAGGTCAGCAAGGTTTCCCAGGCGATGTAAGCCAGGAGCCTCTGGTACAGCCTGCTCTTCCCTACACCACCACGGGACGATTCCTGAAGGATCCTCGGCTTGAAACGATGTGCCAGTGAAGCTGGTAAGGGGACTGGTAAGGTACCAGTGAAGCTGGTAAGGATTTGCCAGTGAAGGGGCAGATCCTCTCTGCCTGGATGGCCGGGAACGCAGGAAGGAGTTACAAAACCCTCCGCAGAGAAGGTACCGGGTGAGGGCGGGTGCTCAGCTCTGCCCTTCCGCAGGAGCAGCCTGATGTCAGCTCTGGGGGGCATCAAGCAGAGCCAGGAAGCCCAGGATGCGGGGGCAGCCACCTCCCCCGGCAGGGAAGGCGGCAGGAGGCGGTGGCAGCGGCGGGGACGCACAGCTCGGGATGAGCCGCTCCGGCTGGCGGAAAGAACGGCAGCCGTCGGAACCAGGGGCGAGGCACCGGCGAGGGATGGCTCTCCCAAACTCCAGTGTTAGGCCACGTGCTCGGACAGAGGGCAAAGGAGCTTTTCCAACCCCAACACAAGAAGACGAATGGCGCTAAGGAGAGGAGCTCGGCAGCGAGGCAGAGACTCTTCTTACCTGTGAGTTGGAGGCACGTCCCAAACCAGTAGGTCCAACACCAAGGGCAGGGCATCCTGCCCCTGCGGAATGTCCTGAATCCCGACTAAGCAATGTGGGCTGGCCCTTCTTCCCAGTTCTAGGAGTCAAAGCCTTGCAAGGGAAACTGATCTTCAGACCATGTTGGAACCCTAAATTCTGAACACAGACACTTTTTTGCGTTGGTCAGCGACAGACAATGAACACCCCTGGAAGCCAGACGGTGCCTTAGGCTGAGGATGTGGGCTCAGGCAGGTTGTGACAGTAAAAGAAAAGGTGATTTTGAGAACAAAGCTTTCTCAGCTCTCACATGGTCTGCAGAAACAAAAGCAGCGAGGACAAATATGATGCCGAGGTGGGAACAGTCTCAAGTACATGCACTGCTGTGTGTGGTGCTTCACCTGCAGCACATCCTGCTACCGAGGGCCTCCGACCTGCAAGAGGATGCCAGGAGAGCTCCAGAGGGCCGGGGGGAAGACAGCTCAAGGAAAGAAGTGCCTTTAAGAATCCCATTTTTTAGTCTGGGCCCTGATGTCCCCAGAGGGCACATCCAAGGACTGCAGTTCCTGGCTCTCGGTCTGGACTCGGAGCACGGCGCTCCTCTGCCCACGAGCCAGTGGCACTCCAGCTCATTTCCACACTCCCTTCTCCACAGAGAGACCATTTACCAGACACTGAGGCTAACACAGTGCACACCCAGCGCCCTTCACAACAGCTGCTCTCTGACCAGGGGGAGCGAGAGCTCCAAAACAAAGGAGCACGAAGCGGGATGCTTTGGGATTAGGCCTTTTTTGTCCCTGACAAGCTGAACTGGTGCCCGAGATGGATGCCAGCAAGCTGGAGCAGGTTCAGAACAAAGCACGTGGAGCTCGACATGGGAAGTACAGAGAGCTGGGGCTTACGGGTCGTCCATGAAGTCGTAGATCTCCCTCATGGCCACTCCTCCCACGTTGACAAAAAACACGAGGCGTAGCAGCACCAAGTAGTGTTCGGGGGGCATCCACAGCACAAACTTCAGGTAAAACGTGTTCAGCTCTGCCAACAAAAACTGGGAGAAAGGACGTGTGAATTACATTTGGAGAATTCCAGCCGATGAAGCCTGGAGCGTCCCTCTCTCCCTGCAGGGCTCCCCCTGCCCAATTCTCAGCCCTGCCCAGTACCACGGAGTGAACCACCAGCACCAAACCAAAACCAACTGGGTTCTTAAACACTTCCTCTACGCTGGAAGAGGCACTAAAAACCACAACAAAAAGCTGCGTGAGCAATACCCTCAAATTTAAAACAAGTTTGTGGACTTCAAAGAAAGAGCCTGGAGTAGCTGCAGAAGCACTGAGGACGAATCCCAAAAGCACAGCTTTTCCTTCCCCTGTCCCTTAAAGCCCGGCTGAGGGAGCCCCACCACAGCAAGAGGCACGAGCTGCACGTCCCGGGGGGCTGGGCTGGCTTGTTTTCCCTCAGTTATGCAAACTCACCCTCAAAGCCAGCCTGGGAAAGTTGATTATAAACGAAGAGCAAAATGTTCTCCCGAGCAGCTGCCCTGGCAATGTGCTTAAAGGAGCAGAGAGACACCAGACTGTCACTTCAAAAGAAGTGACAACAAAGGGCATTAAGCATTGCTTAAGCCCAAGGAGCGAGCCAGAACCTGAAGCTGCTTAGAACCTGTCAGCTGAAGCTGGGATGTGCTAAAAGAAACATAATCCCACAGTCCAGTATAAATTCACTGGGATCTCTGGTGCAGCAGCACCTAAACACCCCAATTTCTTCAGGGTGCAACCAGCAAACTCTTGGGGAAACATCTCTTTTATTTATCCTCTTTTACTCCTCCCACAAAGCAGGCCTGGCGTACCACGTGAGCTTGGCCAGTGTGTCCTGCAGCAGGGATCGGGCGCTGGGAGCTTGTTCTGGCAAAACACAGAGTTCTGTCCTGTGCCACAGAACCTGGCTCACGCCCAGCGCCTCTGGATCACCACAAGGGCCACGGGGATGGATTTAGTTACATTTCACAGCTGCTGGGTTGAAATAAGTTTGAGTTGCCCAGAGCAGAGCCAAGTGACATCCCACGGACGGCACAAAGGCCAAAGGCCCCTGGCTGGCAATGGGGCAGGAGTGGGAAAAAGGCATTTAAACTGCCCAGTTCACCATCCCTATCAGTGTCATGTGGGTGACAAGCTCTGTTTCACAGGCACAGGTATGAATTTCAGATGCTGCACTCCCAGCATGAAACAATTCCACCCACTCAGGTGCTGTGTGTGCAGCAAAACATTAAAAAAACCCAGAAAAATCTAGGAGAATTGAATAATTTAAGGAGATCTGTGCTTCAGGAGTGAGCTCAGAGGCGCCCGAGGCCCTGGATACAGCCCTGTCCAGCTGTAAGGCGACCTGTACCTGCATAAAACCGAGGGATTTGAGCTACTTTCACCCACAGTCGGTGCTTTGGGGAGCGGCAGCTTGCTGAAAACCCAAAGACCCCAGTTTATATTGCTCCCCTTGCCAGCAAGCAGGACAGCCCTTTCTGTGGTGAACACATCACCTGTCCCAGAGACACGGACACGGCCCCTGCTGTTCTGCGGGACCGGGAAGGGATCCCCGCCGGCCTCGGCTCCGGGGACGCCCCCAGAGCTGCAGCCCGAGCTCCAGGAGCTGGAGCCAGAGGACAGGAGGGCCAGACAGGCGTCCTCACCACGAAGATGATGCCGCAGACCGCGAGCCACCTGCGCAGGCTGGAGGCCGGCTTCCACTCGAACTTCACCCAGCTGTACGGGGTGAACTGGAACACGATCCTCTTCATCTTGCCTCTGGGAAAGAGCAAAATACCCACTGCAGCTTGAAGGAAAGGCAGGCAAGAGGCATCTGCCAGCGTTTCCATGTGAGGCACCAGACACGCAAAATGCCTCCGTTTACTCCCTTAAAATCACGACTTAATGAGATTAGCTCTGAGCTTGTTATTTTAATTATCAGTTTAGCTTTTATACTACACTCCGTGCTGTAAGCAGTTCTGCTCTGCTCAGCAAAGGCACTACAGAGCACGATGGGTCATTATTGGTACACGACTACAGGGATTTATTAAATTTTAATTCCCAGCGTCCCAGTTCCTGTGAAGTTCTGGTTACTAGGGAATGCAAAAAGACCAAACAGATCCTTGCTGTGAATGATGATGCCAGCTTGGATTCCTGCACCTCCTCCAACCATTTCATTAAACAAGCTCACTTCCACAGGATGCCCTCGCTCCCAGCCATCAGGCAATGTCTGGGACACACAGGTGTACTTCCAACAGTCCCATTCACAAGGTGACTAAAACTCTCCAACAAACCTCCCTGCAGCAGTAAGGCACTGGATCCTGGAGTCACCCGAGCACCCAGGAATTCTTTAACCCACACTAACCCACACAGAACAACCAAGCTCTTCAACAGGGGCCCACCCTTTGTGCCGCGCCTGTGGAGCTCCCTCCTCCCCAACTTACTTGTAGGTCGGAATGTTCCAGAGCCCTTGCCACTTGTAGGTTTTCAAGGAAAGCCAGGACAGGGTCTTCATCCCGCAGTAAATTCCTAACCCGTTACATAAGATCACATCCATTATCCACTGGAAGGAGAAACACACGAGTGATGCTGGGGAAGGAACACTAGAGCTTGGGAAAGGGAATCGGCGTTCCAAGGAGAGGGACAGAGCGTTAATTCCACAGGTTTTCTGAAGGCTAAATAGCTCGGCTTGATGTCTCTAACAGTGCACTGACTTTTGTAAACACAACCACGGAGCAAATCGTTCCAAGTTGGGAATTTCCCAAAATCCATCCAAACACAGCCCCAGAGCTGCGTGCCCTGACTGCGGGGAATTCTGATCGCTCTGGCACCGACTCGCACCTCACAGGAAAACCAAACAGAACTGTAAAAGGGTGTCCCTTCAAGCTCACACCAAGTTTGGCCTTCCCCTGAATTTCAGACTTCACGCTTTGCACCGTCAGCAAATATTTGGAAGCGTTCGGGTGCAGCTTTAGATTCTCCCTCCGGTGTGAAATGAACCCAAGCAAATATTCAACCACATCCAAGAGTTTGTAACCCACAGAACTACAGGAACAGTGACAAGCACCTTACAAACCCAACAGGGAGCAGTCTCATACAACTCAGCTCTCCCCACTTCCCAGCCCTCCCTGCAAAATCTGCCTTCCCAAGTAAGCCCCGATCCCCGCAGTACGCACGTGATCCCACCAGCACTCGCTGAAGTTCGGGAGCTGGTGCTCCAGGCTGTACTCCAGGAACTCAAACATGACGCTGATGATCATGCACATCCACCAGTCCCGAATCATCAGAGTCTGAAGGGAGAAAAAAGTCTTTTAAACAGCTGCTAAAAACCACCTACAGCTGCAGATCTTGCCACCAGTATCCAGAAAAGGATCAGGAAACTCAGGACAGCTTTATTTCCACGATGTGATGGTCCAAGGCCTCTCAACTTACCAGCATTTCCAGCACAGGAGGCAGGAAGGACAGTGAAGAAAATCACCTCTACCCCAGCCACCACCAGCACAGGAATACAGATTATGCTAATAATCCCGTCACACGGAAGAACAGAGAGAGGTAAAATGGGATTCAGCAGGAGGGAGATGAGTTAATGCACGGAATTACTGGGTGCTCAAGCACCACAGGCAGCACCCTCCTAGCAGTGCTCAGAAAAGGCTTTTCAGAGCCTTTTATGGGCTCTAAACGACTCCAAAGCCACAACAATTTCTGATGAATGAGGCCCATTCATTCTCAATATTGCCATCCTGGTGCTTTGAGATTTGGGGAAAAAATCCAAACACTAGCCCATCTCTGTTTATTGAGACAACACACTCAACCTCCTGCTTTTAATAGAGAAATGGGTCAATATTTAACATATTTAAGAGAAAAATATGCTGTGGCCCAGAGGAAATCCAGCAGCCTGTTTCCTTCCAGCTGGGCAGCCCAGTTTCTACTGCAACTCTCTTGGGAAGAAAAGGATCCAAGTTTCCCAAATTTACAACTCAGTTCATTAACAGAATAAGCCGAAGTCCAGGTCTCCCCACGCCCAGCAAATTCACCTCTGGTTTTGAGGGATCCCCCAAACCACTCACAGAACACGTCTGCACTTCTAAATGAAAATACAAACCAACAGCCCCGGGTTGTTTTTAAAACTGCCGAGCTCTGTCAGTTTGTTATTTAAACAGCAAACCCAAACAAGGTCTGCAGGGGGCAAAATCGCCTGAGTTAGTCAGTCTGCTTGGGTTAAAAAAGGTAATGTTTAGACCAAAGCAATCAGCAAAACGCTGTTGAATGTTCTGCCAGAGACAGGCACGGCTGGAACTCCTCCCACAGTTGGTTGATCCCGACTAAAAAGTAACGAGAATTAAACCACTGCCCATTTAATGGTTTAAAATGCCGATCTGATGCCACCCGGGCAAGCAGCAGCAACATCTGTGTTTGGGAATATCGCCGTCACTGCCCGCCCCACGCTCCACTTCCAAAGGGCATTCCAGCATTTCTGTTGCTACAGGAATGAAGTCCTTTATTGATCTGAGCCCAGAACGAATCCCTGTGCAGGAAGGAGGGAGCCCGTTGCTGTAATAAAGCTCTGGAAAGAAATGAGGTGGCCTAACACGGGCAGGAGACAGAAAAAAAAAGGAGAAAAAAGGCTTTTCACGTATTTACATGTATTTTTATGTATTTTTATGTATTACAAAGCCTGGTATAACTGACTGTGGTGGTTTAGGCACTGACTGTGGCTTGGCACCGCAAAAGCAGCAGCAGCAAGGCTTTGTGAACAGAGCAGCAGAGTCCCCAAGGTGAAATGAGCCATTCTTACCTTCAGGTACCACCCAAAAAAGTGAGCAGGAACAAATCCATCCAGCTTGTCCTGCAAACCAGGAACAGAGTGAAGGTCACAGCCTTTTTTTTTGTTTTGTTTTTTCCCCCAAAGAAAAATGCAGCAATAAACTTCTGGTTTTTCCACACATAAATACTCGCATTGCTTCATCAGGAAGGTATTTTAGCAGAGCAACTTAAATCTTACCAGCCCTGCCAGTCCCTGGACACAGCGGGCCTTCCCCTGTACTTTTATAAGATCCCAGTTTTCCCAGTCCCTGGTGCACTGGAGATTTACAGGGCAGACCCAAAGGACTCGGCGCTCCTCACTGCGTGCAGGCAGGGAGCCGTAAATGACCATCTGTAAATGACCACCATTCCCGTGCCCTGGAATTTCTGCCAGCGAGAAACAACAACCTGATGGTTTTCAGGACTCAGAAAAGTGCTGCTGGAGCAACCTGGACTAGTGGAAGGTGTCCTTGCCCATGGCAGGGGGTGGGACTACACCATCCTTCCAACCCAAACCCTTCTGGGACTCTGTGGTGCAGCTTCCGGGCTTTGTGCCTCAAGGTGACCGAGGAGAAGAGTCCTCAAAGAGCACACAAAGAAACCCAAACTCTGAGGGGAAAACTGGCACCAAGAACCTGAGAGAGAAGGGCTGTTGAACTGTTCACCCCTGGGCAGTCGGGTATTTGGGATCCAGAGAGACACATCCCCATCTGATGGGCGGGGAAGCTCAAGAGAAGAGAAATAAAGAGGCTGAAGAGCCAGGCTGATTCAGCACTCAGCCAGACTCACAACTGCACTCCAAAGAGTTCAATTAAGCAGCTTTTTACCCCAGAACAGCCTCCCTAGCGAGTTTTCTCCTTACCCAGACGTTGTGGAAGGGATCAGTCCCGTTGCCAGGGTCATAAATCAGGCAGTTGCCGCCGTAGTCTCTCTCCGGCAGAGGAACCCCCAGATGGGGGTCGATGTACTTCATGAACTGCCTCCCGTCCTGCACGGTCTGCAAGGGAGCACAGACACCCGGCATCCCCCGAGGACCCGCACGCACAGGGCACAAGCGCAGCCGAGGCCGACACCGGCCTCCAAATTGACCTTTTTTGCAAATCTGCTGCGGAACAATCCTTGAAATCAAGCCAGGCCTCGGAGCACCCCACACGCACGCCTGACTTGGAGCCTCTCATCCTAAATATTAAGGGGAAAAATGGGCTACAGAATGACCTTAAAGATGAGAAATCAGTGATCCTTAACCCTTTACCTCCAAGCCACTGCTCTGTGCTCCCCATCTCTCCCAAAAACTTCACACGGCTCACCCTTCCCGACCCTCATTTCCAGTAAAGTCCCACGCGAACAGCAAGAAGAAATTATCAAAATGACCAAAAATTGAACTCATCCATCACCAAATCAGGCACACGCTGCTGAGCATTCGCTTCCCAACGGGATCGCTCAGTGCTGTGGCCAAGGCTTTACCCCGGAACACCAGTGACAGGCAGCAAAGCCGGACAAGGCCACGGTTAATTAACAGAGTAGTAATAAAACTACAGAACGAACCGCTGAAGTCACACGAACTCCGGGACAAGCTTCAGCCACGAGCACGCTTGGATTTGCTGTCAGGAAGCCCAGCCACCTGCAGACTCAGCAGAATTTAACCTGATTTAAACCCGGGCAAGGCAGTGATGTATTTTTAGCCAAGCGCCGAGCAGCAGCAGGGAGTTCCTTAACCACTAAATCTCCGCTGACACCGCGTGCTGCCACAGGCAAGCAAAGCCATCCCGGCCTTTCCTGCTGCAGTTCACAACTACACCGGTACACCCAACGAAAATGACTCAGTCTGACTGCAGCCACTCAGGAATATCATGCTCAAGGATGGCTGGAAAAAGCCAGGGTGACCAGCCCCACTTCTTCCAGCTCACACGACCTCCAGAAGCAAAACTTTAAAAAAAAAAAAAGTGTTCCTCATCCTTCTCTCACGTAAAATGGTTTTTAGAGCTGCCTGATGAGTATATTGCCTCAAAATATTTCATTTTAACTCCTGAGAACTGTAAAAGTCAGAGGGAAAGTCTCAGTTTACTAAAGGGCAAGACATGGTAAAGTGGTGAAAAAAGAACACGGCAAAGACTGTTTCATTTGGAAGCACCAAGGGCACGTCTTGCTGTGAAAAACCTCCTCCTCAGCTCCTGCCACCACACAAAGCTGGGTGCGAAGTTTTGGTTTATTGCAAAAACCCCACACCTACGAAGAACCTGTCGTTCAAGGCAAAGGGCACTTCCAAAGGTGAAACCAGGTGAATCCCCCTGAGTCACACCTGGCCCGGCAGGGACTGTGAAACAGCAGCTCCTGAACACGAACTCCCTCACCAGCTCATCTAAAACCACTCCAGCACGGTGCCTACCCTGGGCTGAGGGTGACTGGAGGTCAGAGCAGGTGAAATATTTTTGTATTATCATTTCCCTCAGCCTCAAAGTCTCTTTAAACAGCCCAGTGATTCCATCTCACAAAAATGAACATCTCCTGTAGTCAGCAGGAAAAAAAACACCACAAAGGAGTTGATCTCCACATGGAAGTGGCCTTTAGGAGCTGGAGGTGTCAGTCACTTACCTGGAAGAGGATGAAGATGAGGAAGAGCTCATAGACCACGCTGACACACAGCCAAAACCTCCAGTAAGCTGCAGAGAGACACAGGGGGGATGTCAGGAGCTTTGGAGCAAACCATACATCAATTATTCATTTACTTCAGTGCCACCAAACATGGAATCCTGGAGCGGTTTGTGCTGGGAGGGACCTGAAAGCCCACCTCCTTCCACCCCCTGCCCCGGGCAGGGACACCTCCCACCAGCCAGGTCGCTCCAAGCCCAGCCTGGCCTGGAACACTTCCAGGGATGCGGCAGCCGCAGCCTCTCAGGGAACCCATTCCGCTCCCAGAGATGCTCCCACCGCGGAATTACAAATCCCAGCTCCCGAGCACAGCGCTCCCCCCCTCTCTCAGGGACACGGCCAGGAAGGATCTTCAGCTCCCACACAGGCTGCTGTGCAAGCCTGCTGGAACTGCTCAGGCACCGACCTGGATCTGGGAGAGGGGACCCGGGTCCGGAGCACCTCAACCCAACAAACTCAGCAGCTAACAAGCGGAAGGAAAGGCATGTGCCCCCTGCAATGCTTTCCAGCGCTCCTCGGAGGGGAACCTGATCCTTCCTGAACTTTCTCCCCGGTCTCAGGTGACCTGACCTGTCCGACCTTGGCTACAGCAGGCACACCCAAGGCAGGCCAGAGCCGCTTCTGGCAGCCCAGCTTTCGGCCTGCGGACAAGGTCGTGTCCCCACGGGGCAGAAAGCATTTCAAAACCCCAAGGATAACTTCCCTTTTACTCGGAATGAAATTCAAACCAAGCGGACCAAAGGTTCAGCAGGTGCCGGATGCGAGGCCTCTGAGCTCACCTGGGGCTCTCCCCAAGCACAGCTCGGCTGCTTCGGAGCCTCCCCAGACGTGCGAGCACAGATCTGCTCGAACCCCAGCGACACCCGAACCCAAAGGGTGCCCTAATTACAGCGGCCGCACACCTCCAGCTCCACCCCGGCACCTCGGCTCTCCTGATGGGCTCGGCCCTCGGGTCACGGGCCGTCCTGGACGGGAGTTCTGTGCTCCACGGGCTCATCCGTGCCCCTGATCCGTCCTGCTGCACCCGGAGCCCGCTCTCTGCTCCGTGCAGTGACTCCCGGGCTCTGAACTCCCCCAGCGTTTCTGTTTCCTGCCCCGAGAGGCCGATGCAGAGCCAGGGTGGGCACAGAGAGCCCCAGCAGTTTTCCCTACCCAGATCCAAGGACTCTACACAAGGGAATTCAGGAAAACTCGACACATTCCGAGTGGGTATTGAAATTCCAGAAACACAGCAACCCCTCTGGAATGGGACCTGCCTTCAGGTGTTCCCTGGTTATCAGTGGAGCTCTCCTTCCTCAGGTCCAGGGGGGTGATGGAGAGGAATCCCAGTGGGGTTTGCCAGGAAACCCAGACCCTCAGGCCTGGCTTGGGAGTTTCTCCCTGTTAATTCCAAGGCAATGCAGGCACTCTGATGTTTAAAGCAGGGCCAGGCATAAATCATGCAAGAATGAAACAAATTCCAGGCTTGCACACAGAGTTATCAGCTCAGAACCTCAAATCAACTCCCCACGGAGCTCCTCAGGAGACGTTTTCTCCCAAAACATGTCTTTATCCAGTTCAGCCTCAAGTAGGAAATAAATTCTTTTTAAAAAACCCCAAAACAACAAAGAAATAATAAGGGAAAAAAAAACAAACCCCAAACCAAAAATACCAACAAACCCCACACGTTTTTAAAAGCAGTCTCTGACACCATCATTAAAACAAGACCACCATGTGGAAGGCGAGGGGGACCTTTTTGCAGCAAACCCGCGAAATTAATTCCACCAAAATCACCTATTTTACACTTCTGGAAAACGAGAAAGAAAAAGAGAAGATAAAAAAGGCAAGGGTGGCCTGGAGAACAGCAGTCCAGAGCTCTGTGACAGCTTTCACCCTCTTTTCTTTCCAGAACGCAGCTTAGGAAAAACCAAACAGCCAAAAAAAAATATCCTCCACTGGTCACAGAATATTTGGAAGAGAGGAGCCTCTTCCCAGGCTGGCACCACGTTCAAGCCAGCAGGGAGAATGAACCTTTCCTCACCACACTTCTCCCACCAGGACTGAGTGGTTTCCTTTAAACGTCACTGCCAGATGCCTGAAAACGCTGTTTTTTCCGACCCACAAACCTCGTACCGGGGATTTCACACTGCTCACAGTCAGCAGTGTCACAGACAGCTCCTGAAAGCGATGGAGACACGGAAAGCAGAGAGATCTAAACCCTCATCTGAGCTTTTATTCCCCTCTGTACCCAGGGCTGTGGCAGCTGCTGGGCAGGCTCAGCGAAAAAAGCTAATTAAAAATTGAGATCTGGTTCTGATTCTGGTTCTGCTGTGGTTTGTCCCCAGCTGGCAGAGGTCCCCGAGAGGTTCTGAACACACTCAGTACCTGCACTCCAAATGTTTGTGGGTCAGAAAAAACAGCATTTTCAGGCACCTGGCAGCAGCATTTAAAGGAAGCTGCCCAGTTCTGGCGGGAGAAGTGTGGCCAGGAAAGGTTCATTCTCAACACTGCTCTCTCTCCTCCTGGGCCCAGCTCAGCTTTCGCTGCAAGGTTGGTTTTGGCACATCTCCAATCCTTGTTTTCCTTAAATTCACTTGCCATTTCGCCTCCCTCCAGTCAGGGCTTTCCTCCTCATTAAGGAAGTCTCCACTAATCACTGACACGCCCGACAACCCAGTGATCCCTGTGAACAAACATCAAACTGCTGCCTTTGCAGGGATTTGGCAACAGGGCATGAACACCCCAGAGAGCCGATTCCAACCAGCCTCTTTCCCTACTTCTGCTCAGAGTTTGGCCCACTCTGCCTGAGGGGCTAAATGAGTTTAAAAAAGCCAACCAAAAATCTGGGTTGTTTGCCCAAGGAAAACACCTGGCCTGGAGCTGCTCCTCCCAGTGCCACCAGCGCTGCCCATGCCTGGTCCCTGCCTGCACGCTCCCAGCTGTCCCAGCCCTCGATCCCACGGGTCCCTCCAGACCCTCAGAGCCCACTCCCCGAACAGCTCGTCCCGTCACACGCCGCGTAGCGAAGTCAAAATAACTCCTGGCAAAGGCTGGGAATGTGAAAAGCTGCTTCTCAGGGCATTTAGTAACTGTCATGGAAAATTTCTCCGGGATGACGACGTGGATGTGTTGTCTTGACAGAGGCAGTAAAGCATCCCTGGGCTCCTACGAGGCCAGGCCCCAGGAAAGGAGCTGGCAGGGAGAAGGAGGAGTATCTCTTACCTGCAAATCCTAAGGAGACAGGCTACTGATGCTGACTGTGCCCAGGATTAATTTGACCAGGAAACGCTCCCCAAATTTGGCTTCCCGTGAAGATGTTTAAGGTCTGTCCCTCCTGCCATATTGTTCCTTGGGGCTAAGGCAGTGCTCCCCCTTTGCCTGAAGGTTTGGGTGGAGCCAAAGCCAGTGCAAAATGGGATAAAAGCAGGGCAAGTTGGTAAAGCCTTGCCTAAACAGTCAGACCTACTTATTTCCATGACAATCCTACCTTTCTGGATTACAGGGAGGCAACTGGTGGCTGTCCATGTAGCAAATTATTAAACTGGAGAAAACGGGGGCTTGTGTGCAATCAGTCAGGAAATGGCCAAAGCTGGATGAGCCCCTGGCTAAAGCTGGGAATGCTGAGAAGGCAGCCAAAAAAAAAAGTAAAGCCACCAGTCTGGACAGGTGCCACTTAGGTGGTGGCTGGGATCAGTTTCTTTAATGGCCTCAGTGAAAAGTAGGTTAATGACACGCGGCAGGGAAGGCAGGGACAGCAGACAAGATGATCCCGAGCGACTGGAGGGACAGAGGAGCTCCTAACACAGCTCCACACTCTGGAACCAGGAATTCGGGAAGCATCACGCTATCACAAGAATCCCCAAAATAACCCTGCAGCTCTGGAGAGGACGTTTGGAAGCAGAAAGCTCAAAACAATGCCAAAATGCTATGGGGAAGTGTTACACTGAGGGCAAGACTAAAAGCCAACCCCCCCTTGCTTTGTTCTAGGGAGTAAAACCAGCCCAGACGAACCCACCGAACCTGGGTGCACCCAAGTGTCACCAGTGTCCTTAAAAGGAGCAATTGCTTTCACAGGAGGAACCACAATTAACTGGAACAGAAGGAAAGACTAAAAGCTGCTATTTAATAAGAAAGGCAAATTTAATAAACCCCCAGGTTTGCAGAGGTGTGCTGAGGGCACCGCTCTGGAACCACGCCTGCCTTGGCTGAGGGTTGTGGGGTGGCTGCTGGGTTACATTTCTGGCATAAAACCCGGCTTTTATTTGGCTGTAGGAGAGCCCAGTGCTTTCAGGAATATGATTTAAGCCTATATGAATTCCCTTAAGTCTTTCTCTTTCAATGATTCACATCTAAAAATCGGCAGAAGATCAAAGACATTTAAATATTTTCATGTTTCTCCTGCTATTACATTACCTGGAAGAGGTTTGTGTTGTGCTTTCAAACGCTCTCAAGGCTTCCAGTCTTACAAGAAACCTTTAAAATCATAACCAAGGGCCACAATTAGCTCCTGTGGATAATGGACATGGAGCTAAGGAAGCGCTCCAGCACTGGATACACAGTCACCAGTGCAGTCCCAGCACAGAGAGGAGAAAAAAAAAAGAGGATAAACAGGGGAAGTTCAGGTTTAAGAAGGTGGCAGTTCTCACAGAGCTTTTTAGCAACACCAGGAAGCCACGCCAGGGAGATCCGAGCAGATCTCCAGGGAAGCCCAGCGGGATGGTTACGGAGGAGCCTCCGCGATCCGCACGCAGCGCTGAGGAACCCCTGCGATTACCAAAATCACAACTCACCTGCTCCCCAGGCAACACAAACATTTACCTTCCCCACGCGCCGGGCGGCTCCTCGGGAGTATCCGAGCGAGCCCAGCGAGGTGAATTACCTGGGTGAGGTCTGGAGAACGGTCCATCCTTAGCTTGGGTCACCCCGAAACACAAGAAAACCAAAATACTGGCGACGATTCCTCTGGAAGGAAAAACAGAACACCCTGGTTTATTGCCTCATCCTCCTCTCGGGGCTGCAAATTACGTTCCTTGGTGTGAGAAACGTCTGGCCCTTGTTGTTTAACTGCTGAACGTGCCCATCTTAAACGGATCCAGACACCATCCAGGAAAACCAAACAAAGAAAGGCTGAGGATCACAGCGAGTCAAACACTTGCCAGTGCCTGGGAGTAGCTTTTATTCCCACTGGCTCACAAAGACACGCTGGATTTAGCAGTGAGACAGCTCTCACCAGATTTCCATGGAATTTAAAAAGGAGCTGTCAGACTTGTCACCACTCCAGAACAGCTTCTTAACCAACTAAAGACAAGCAGGAGCTCTCCAGACCACACCGGCACTGCTGCTATTTCAGGAGCTGGAACCATAACACAGAGCCTAAGGAACACAACAGAGATTTTTAAATAAAAATAAATTATCAGACCAGGAGCCCAAATACACCAAAGACCCACGACCCAGGGCATGTTCCTGTAGCTTTAATGGATTAAATGGCACAAAGCAATCCAAAAATGCTCTTTTTACTACACCTCAACTCCCACTGGATCCTGCTTGCTGCCTCACATCATCTGCTTAAGAGCTGGCTGAAAGGATGGACGACTGGGAAAGAGCTCACTCCACCTTTGCAGTAAATGATGCAACCCCTGACTGCAAACAAAATGGCTCAGTCTGCAGGAGCCACACAGAATACCCAGCAATTTTGCTGGGTTACAAACCAGAAGCAGCGGGAGACTGCTTGTGCTTTAAACACGTCAAAAATTTCTTTCAAAACAGAAAACCGAAGGATTTACAAAAACTATTTTGTAACGTTCACCTCCGAGTATAAATGTCTGTGCTTCCTGAAAATAAAAATGGGGTTTAGTTAACAGATGTAACTCGGTTATTTTGCTTGCTTCAAACACTGGGAAGCACACCAGAATTAGCTGCTGAATGGATCTGTGAATAGACAGTTCCACGGGGATTTCCAAAGATCTGCAGGGCAAAACCCTTTCAGCTGACCTCCAATAATGAGAATATTCTGCATTTTGAGTCCCTGGCTGCATCTGGAAGCTCCGGTGCTGTGTGGTGTGACAACCCATCCCCGCTCAGCCATGATCTGAGGGGTCCAGACCAGTGCTCTGGGCCTTGGGAGGGTTGTTTCCCCAAAGCTGGAATTCCAATCCTGGATCCAAATCGCCACAGGAACTTAGCAGTGCTCCTTCCTCTAAAACCCACTCTTGGCCCAAGAGCAGCTGTGTTGAAATATGCTGGGGCTCCAGATATATTCATTTACTTCAAGTTCACCATGGGAAGTTTGGCAGCAAATCACACATTTGCATAAATAACCACACCAGCTCCATTATGCATTTTTTCTTCTCAGTGGTAACTAAATTTTCCCTTTTATCGTCATTAATCTGCCTCCTTAGGAGGCTTCCACTGCCTAAGCAGCAGCCTGGCCTGAGGCAGGAATGCTCCAGCACCTGAGAGGGGTTCTCCTCCCCTCAGCTGGCTGGACACAGCCAGGGGATTTTCCTGAGCAGCAAATCAGGAAGGCACAAAATAGCAAAGTGTGCCCACTAAAAAAAAAAAAATCATTTTAGCACTTAACCAAATGAAAAAAGGGAGAGCCTGGCAGCAGCTCCGTCAGCACAAACAAACTCTTGTTTGTGCTGGGAGTCGATTCAGACACACAGGACAATGAGGAGCTGTGTATGGCCCTTTGTCCCGGGATTCAAGGAGCCAGCTCCCACTCCCTGTCCCTTCCCCGGGCTGGATCCATGCTGGCACAGCTGGTACAAAACCCCCTCGGGCTACCACAAGCCCTGGCGGAGGGCTCTGGCCTCCGGTTACCTCCATTTCCCTGCGGGTGCTCAGCCACAGCAGCAGGAGATCGGCATGCAAACCCACACATCGCTGGATCTGTCCCCGTGGAAGGCGGGCGTTGCCAAAAGCCGTGTAAAAAAACCTCAGGAGAGACATTTCCCAGCTGGAAATTCAACAACCCTGAAGCACACAGGTGTTTTTAAACCTGAGAGTGTTTTTATGGAAAAAAATTAGCTTTTTTTTTTTCCCCCCCAAGACACCCTGCTCAGCATTCCAAATGTTTGGGAGCTGTGGATTTCTCCCACGGCATGCAGAGGAGGCGCTCAGTGTTTATTTGGCTACTCTCAGAGCTGGAGCTCAGTCCAGGCTGAACAGAGGAGAATGTCACAGCTGTCAGTCAGGATGGGCTATTCCACGGCTGGAAGAACTGGGGGAATAAAGCTCTCGGGGATCAGACAGGTTTGCAGCACGATCTCTCCTTGCCCAACAAAGGAAATGTTCCACTGCTCTTACAACAGGGGCAGTTTGATCCCGTGTGTGATCCCAAGGAGCTCTAACTACATTTACATATAAAGGGCTCCTGTAAACATTAGCTTTAAAAAACCCAATCCTCCTTTAATTGTTTTATTGCCCTGCAAGAGAGGCAAACGCCACTCTCAGCCTCTGAGCCCCGTGAGCTCAGAGGTTCCTGCTCTCATTTGGGTCTTGTCCATCACTTGTCCTGTGAGGGATTCCACGGATCCACCCTGCTCCTGTCAGTGACCGGATGGAGCACTTTTACAGTGTGACATAATCCTGATTTTACAGGGGGAAGGCGGGACCACCACGTGACTCCAGGCCAGGAAACACAGGGCCAGCAAATTTGGCAAGTGCACCTCAATTTACTGCTCTGAGCACCTACTGCAGCTCACAGGGGCACCTCAGCCAGGGCGTGGAAACAAAGGAGGCCGGAGCCTCTGGAAGTGTGCATTTAGGCTTTGCACCTACCCCAGACACTGCTGCACTGTCAGTGTGCAGGAGGTGGAAATAAAACCCCGTGACAGCTCCAGCCCCTGCCCGCCGGTGCCAAAGCCCCTCCTGGTCATTAGGCACCACGTGTCCCCGTGGCACAGCGGCACACAGGGACAGCCTCGTGCTGGACGGGGCTCGGAATCAAACCACAACACAGCTCCACACCGGGACTGGCAAAGCTCTCGGGGCGGGATGAGGGATTTTAGGTTACGGAAGCAAAAATACCAAATCTGTGATAAGCTGGGCTACGGATACGCTGATGCACGCTGTGCCCATCTTACCCTGCTCTGAAATGCCCCCTTTCCTTCAGAGGTACACCTGAATATATGAAACCTGGAATGTTTGGAAGACTGTGTCCAAGCCTCAGGATGCAGCTTTTCAAGGATTTTTGTGCCAAGACCTTGCAGAGCTGCAGGAGTGACCGACCAAAGCCCATTTGCTGCCCCTTCCCCGGCATGATGCTGCAAACTGATTTTAACAACTGGGCACTGGATAAGCAGACAACAACTCGTGTTTCCCGAGAGAAAGATCCACCTGCTGACTAATCTCCCCTGGGTTTGTTTCGGTTCAGGCAGTCGAGGCTCTAAGCCCAATAATAAGATATTCAACTGAGTCACCTTAGCTCTGTATTACTCCCTAAGGATGCGTCATCACTTCTCTTTCAGCTTCTCCCCTTCCCAATTCTGAGTGGCCACTCCGGGCCGCACCACACCTCCAGCCTGGCCTCCCTCCCTAGGACTGGGAATAAAACAGCATTTGTTCACACAGAAGCCTTCCAGAGCCTTTCCCAGCTCCAGACGCCTTCCAGCTTGTCCCATGTCACCCCCACGTGTGAAATCCCAGCCCTCGGCGGGGCGCGGGGTGAGTTCCATTACCCCCAGGCACTGTGGAGGAACTGCCAGAACAACAACCAACACTATCTCAGGAAATACCCCAATTCCTGCGTCTCCGGGACAATGAGTGCTGTATCCTGAGTCACTTCAGAAAGGTACAAAAAGAGGAAAAAACCCTTCAACAGCAATGGGGAAAATTTCATTATATTTAAGAAACCAGACTGGTAGAAAACAATGATTTTCATGCTTCTAGCAATGATGCTTTGCAGCATATTTTTAAAACATACTTAGCTTTTTTAAAACACCACCTTCCTACCTCCTTTTTCTTCCCTACTGTATTTTAAAAGGGAAGAAATTCAACCACATTGGATCAGTTTAAATTACAGTAGGAGCTGACCACACACGTAAGATTCACTCTTATTTCCCCAGAGCTTCCCTCCGGGCTACACGTTCTCAGAGCAACTTTCAACAACAAACAAGGATTTGTATTGAAATCTTGAATTTTACAAAAAGCACTCGAGCCAGAAAAATTTAGTCACAGCTCCCAGCATTTTGAAATGATGGTTATTTTAAGGAAAGGTTATTTTTAAGAAAAGGCTATTTTAAGAAACAGAGGCAGAACCCTTGCCAAAGAAACCCAGCCAGGAGGCTTTAGCGAGAGTCTGTATTTTGTTTTAAATCGCACCACAGAGCAGCCACAGGCCTGACAGTGATGCTAAACCGATTAGAAATTAAATTCAATGATCAGCATCAGAGGAGCTTACGGACTTATGACTGGTTTTGTAACTTCCTAAGGGAACAGGCACTTCCTCGGGGGAGTGCAGGGGTCACTGGAGGGCCCTTTTCCAAAACACACCTAGGAATATTCAGATACTCCTCAGATATTCACCTCTTTGTGTTGTAGGCCGTGTCCTGGGGAGTCTCTTCCAGCAGGGTTACGTAGCCCAGCGCACACGTGAGGATGAACAGGACTGTCAGGGTATGAGCTCTCCTGAAATTCAGAACAGAGAAAAATGACATTAAGAAGCAGGAAAACTCACATCTCCCCCTGCCAAGTGCAGCCTCAGGAGGCCAAAACCACGGCCAGCAGTCAGGAATATTGAGGGCACAGAGAAGAGAACTCAAGAGTGGCACTGCATGCGATCAGCCACAGCTTGGAAAAAACCAGCACCCAGTGCAAACACCCGGATCTAAACAGCTCCAGGTGTTCTCCCCAGGTTTGGCAGGTCCACGCCTGATAGTGCTGCTCTATTTCACAGCCTCCTAATCAAAACTGCAGCTGAGGGAACAGGCCCTTGGGAGCAACCAAAGGGAATTACACAAGAAAAACGAGTCATTAAAAAAAAAAAAAGAAAAAAAAATCTTTAAAGGAGAACAGTTGCTGTTGTAAGAACTCCGATGCCACCTCGAGATGCCAGATTTCCAGGGATTCCTAAAGTTCCAGTGCACTTAGCACCAGGGGTTTCTGTGGGAACAGCCATGTCTGTAAAGCTGGGTGGCTGTTCCATACCAGTAAAACATCCCCATCCACGGGAGTCCATAGGTTTTCAGGGATTTTGGTGAAGCACTCAGGGAGAAATTCTCCTGGCACAGGCTGCCCAGAGAAGCAGTGGCTGCCCTATCCCTGAAAGTGTCCAAGGCCAGGTTGGACGGGGCTTGGAGGAACCTGGGATAGTGGAAGCTGTCCCTGCCCTCGGGACTGGATGAGCTTTAAGGTCCCTTCCAGCCCAAACCATTCCAGGATTCTGTGATTCTATGGAAGGAGAGCGAGCAGAGCACACCCAGCCAGGCGACACCCACACCCTACACCCACTGACCACCACACAGAGAATATTCTTACGAAGTCCACATCTTTTCTTACTTCAACTTGAAAATTGCTTTCCTAATGAGAAGCCAGTTACTGTTTTCATTGGAAAACTCCTCTGGCCCCAGCTGGGAAGCACGGGAACTCTGTCCATGTAAGGCCAAAGGACAAGCCACGGGTTTTGCTTTAGAGGACAACGTCCCTTAACACAAACTAACAAAACAAACCACGCATTAAGAGGAAGCTTAGGGAGGAGAAAACCTGTAAGAGAAAGTGTCTGTACGAGACATATTTGGCTCTATTTCCATTTTCTTTATCTATTCTTCTGTAACAGCAGCTCACATGCCATCTCCGTGTCATGCCAAGGTTTGTATACTCAGGTTGTGCGGTGCACAATAAACCCTGGAACTTCCAAACCGTCCACTGGCTTGCCTCTAAACAACCCCCCAGTAACCCACCTAAAACTGCTCCCAAAGTCAAGGAAAGGGCACTGCTGAACGGAAATTCCATCCTGCTCCAACCCCCAGTATTCCACAGCACCCCTGCAATCCCACTGGGAACACACGCAATACCTCATAAGCGGACTCAATCCTCTTCCGCCCCTGCCACAGCAGAGTTCGGCACTGAAGGCTCTCCCTCCTCCTGGTCCCGAGGACGCGGACCACCAGCTCCAGGAGGAAGACTCCTGGGCCCACGAGTACTTCCGGAATCAGCAAGGAATCGGCGTGCCAAAACCCAGGGAGAGGCCGGGGAGCCGCAAGCTCCTGCTGGGCAGCTGCATGCTCCCAGGTGCCGGGACAGGTGATTCAGCCATCGGCACTCACGTGGGGCCTGCCCCAGATCCCGCGGGGGCTGGAAAACTCAGCCCCGGCCTCTCCCAGGAGGCAGGACAGCAGGCGCGGGACCCACGCTCCAGTCACACCCCGCTCCTGCTCGCTGCCTTTACGTGTGGGTATAAAGAATGGGTGCTACTGCCACCAGCAAAGAGGCCACGGTAACTCAGGGCTGGCTTTGTACCTTACGCCTTGTTTTGTCGTTTGGTTTTGAAACTTACGATCGTGTTTTCTATTGTTACAGTTACACATCCTGCTGTATAGTTACCTACGTTATGTATCACATATCATTGTTTCATCACTGTTTACTTCTGGAGAGGCTACGGAAACAGACCTAGAAATCCCACCTCACCGTTTCACCACCTGAGCACCCGCACCAAGTCAGCTGCTTTTCCAATGCGTCCAGCATCCCATAAATTGGCACAAAATCAGTTGTTACACGTCCTCGTTTGGACAAGCACCTCGAGAAAACCCCTCTACCAGCACAAGGATGATGCAGTTCCCTTCCTCCCCGTGGGGATCTTGTAGCACGGTGAAGGGTCGGTGCTGGGGAGCCCCATGCATCCCATTTCCCATTTATTTTTGGTGCCACAGCCACCAGCCTGAAACCCAACCAGCTGCCCTGTTTAAGGAGAAACGAGAGTCTGCTCTCTCATCACTTCCCTTGTAGCTCAGCTTTCATCTCCAGCTGCTGCCACATTTGCTCATGTTTTCCTGAGGGAAACCCCATTGCAGGTTTTCAAGGTAAAGGTGCTTCCAGCGCAGCGTGAATTCCAGGAGCTGGGATGAAAGACTCTGGGGATGGGCTTGACTTCTGGAAAGAGCAACCTGGCAGCTCTGCCAGAGAGCTGTGAGCGGTGACACAGCAACGAGAGGGAGCACAGCACCACGCAAATCCACCTCAGAGGGGGGAAAAAGGCCAGGAAATATGGATGTACACCATGTCTTCCCACAGCTCGGGAGTCTAAAAATAAAATAAAATTCCACAAAAAGGAGCAGCTCTCCTAAAGGAGGGGCCCATCTGAGTGATCAGGATGAATTGAACAGCACAAGGGGATTGTTTTCATCTCCACACACACTTTAAGATAACACACCAGAGGAAGGCGAGCTAAGAACAACCCAGCAAGGTAAGCAAGGCAGGAATTACACGGAAAGGCTTATGTGCTCCTGGCCTGGAGCCTGGGAGGCTGCAAAGAGCTAAGCTGGGAATCTTCCCCTTGGAGTTACACACAGGAGTTTGGGCAACACGCCCAAAGCAAAGGGGGTACAAACCGCAGCCAGATCTGGGAGGTTTCACATCAAAAACTCTGCAAAGCAGTGCCTGACGTACCTGAGCACAAAAATATCTAAGGCCAGGGAGAGAACTCACAATAAATCCCAAACTGTTAAAAAGCTGGAATATTAAGTGGCTTATTTTTCTGCCTTTCTGCACCACACATTTGGCTCTTTCCCCACTCGAGCCCTGGGAGACTGAAATGAAATAAATCAGGTTTGTTTTCACAAAAGCTCTTGCCCTGCTAATTCAAACACCAAGCAAAGCTCTCCTGCACTGCAGATCACAAAAAAAGTGGGGTTTTTTTTCCCAGTTAATGGGATTAAGTTTGATCCCAACTTCTCTTTCTCATGCTAAGTCATTCTCCCGTCACATCGAGACGCTGCAGGTCTGTCAAGGAAATGACTATGAGCGCTTTGATTTCCCAACTGAAGTCTGTGACAGAAATGCTATAAGGAAGTTGTTTAAGTATCTCATTTTTTGGGAGATTCTGGCAGATCCTTGGGTGGAAAGGAGAGAGTAACACCCAGAAGCAAGGCGGCCCACGGCCTCAATCTCCCACAAATTAAAATCAGCTTAAGCAGGGACCGCACCCTTGTTATCCATGGCTTGTTTGTCACCAGTGATGCAAGGACTCCATTAAGCACAATAACAATCACTGGAACACAATGCAAAGAATTCATTTATTAATATTTTGGTCAGTCCTCTTAAGTGGAACAAAATTCCAGAGGAGAGCCAGTCTAGTTTTCCCCTTGGGTTAAAAAAGTTGCATTAATTGCGGCTGCTGGTGAAAGGATCTGTCAGCAAACCCAATTAGTCCCATCGGTGACTTTTTCTTTATTTAATTCCTTATTCCAAATAATGGCCAATTCATTAAACCATTCCTGAAAGGAAATTTTAAATGGATGCCAAAGCTCTGTACCCTTCATAAACCAACACATCACCTGAAAATTCTAAGAAAACATGCAAAAACTACAACAAACCCTTTCCTCCAAAAGCAGCAGAGGGTTTGCGTGAAGAGTAAGACACAAGAAAACACAACAAAAACTAATACTAATTTAAAACCAACTGCATCTGAAATAAAAACTGCAATTAACAGGCAAACTGCTGGGGATAGACGGAGGGTTTGGAAACCTCCAACTCAAACCCAACCGTACAAATATCCCTGCTGGTGTTAAAATCTGTTCAAACTCCCAGAGTTAATAAAACAGTCCCTATTCTTAGAGCAGTCGCGCATCTTCGGCGCATCCCTGAAGTCACCCGACGCCGATTAAATTTCCGTACGGACTTGTGACACTCCAAAATAGCAACCTGCCTTTTCCTTGCCATCTCCTCAAAGAAGCCCGGGGACACAGACCTCCAGAGAACCAGAACCGCAGGTCAACAGCAGGGCTTCGGCAGATCCAGGGTTTTCCTCCCAGTCAGGAGGAAAGACCGAGCTCCCAAAGTTTCCGAAGTTTCCATCAGTTCTACGGAGCTCGCAAGTTCCACAAATGCCCTATTTCAATTAGTAAAGTTTTTTTTGTTTAAACCTATGGAAATCTGTGTCTCGGGAGTTAGTTTAGAGCAGTTCTGCTGGGACAGCTGACCAGGAATTACAGATAACACTCTCTGAGCACATTTCTCCCTGTTCTCCTTAAAACTCTGGGAATGTGTTTACAAAAAAAAAAAAAAAAAAAAGCAGCAATATAGAGAACTGATGTCCAGGTGGAGCATGGAACTCTCACAGGCCCTCTCCACAAGGATATTCCTTCTGCACTTCCAGCTTACTCGGCAGAGCCACACAACCCCTTCCTTTGAGGAAAGGGCAATGCCACTGCCATAACGCAATTGCCAAGGCACAGGCCCTCTCATCCGCGACCAGCTGGCGATCGTGGCTTAGTGGGATTGCACAAGGCCTGGACGTCCCTGCTCCCTGCCCCGCCCTGGGCATTCCCACAGGCTGGAGAAGCAGGGCAGGGTGACCCAGGACTCTGGAGCAATGATGCTCTGCTCCAGCACGGCGAATCCTGAGTGGGCACGGCCCCATTAAAGCAGGGAAAAATCCCGTGTTCAGTGCCCAGCAAACTCGGGGAACGCTGCCTTGGAAGTGCCACGGCCATCCCTCAGGAGAGGGCACAGAGAGCAGCTCCCGCTGACCTGCGGGTATTCAATCTCCCTAATCTCTCTTCCGGATAAATCCCCACCTCTTCCTCCAGGCTGCCCTCAGCAAATCCCGGGAGCTATTTCAGAGATAAGAGCAATCTCCACGAGGAATGGGTAAGGAATGTTTCGGGTTGAGTACCAACCCCTTCTTTCCAACACCAGCTGCTTTGCCCACACATATCCTCATTTCCCAGGCCATCTGGGAAGACTCACAACACCGAACACACTGAGAGGAACATGCCAGCAGGGGCTGCCTCTTCCTCAGTGCAAATTCCACACTTTTTGCACAAAAAAGTGGAAGTAATTCCTACAAACACTGCCATTAGCCTACAGAATCACTGCCATTCCCTCTTTTTTAGTTCTTTTCTTATTAATTTTAACGTCCTGAGCTCCACAGATCTCTGCTGCCACACCATGACCTCAGGAATTAATATCACATCCATGTGCTGGCAATACGGGATTATTAGCGTAAGAGATAAAACACGTTAATAATCAAAAGGTGACATTAAAGCTAATTAAATTCAAATTAAAGTAAGGCTTTGAAAAACCAATTAGCCCACAGAGTCACAGTGTGGTGGCAAAGCTGCATCTGGCACCTCCCTACACCCTCAAACCAACACTGGATGGACTGGATTTTCCTGGAAAATCTTTGGTTAAAGACAAGCTACGAAATATCTACAGGAATTTTAGGAGAACATCACACACAATATCCAGCTAAATGACCCCGAAACAAGAGGGGCTTTGTGTGAAAGCTCCTGCTGGAGGCACCCAGACAAGAACAATCCAAGGTGCTGGAAACAACAGGGAACACGCTCCAGTGGCTTGCCAGGCGGGCCTGGCATTCCCAGCTCTCCGCTAGGAAATCAGTTCAGGGATAAATGATACAGAAACCACTGATCTGCCTCAGAAAGCCTCCTCCTGTTCCCTTCCCTTGGCATTTCCTAATGGCGAAGGGAGCTGCCAGGCTACGCTGACTGAGCAGGTTCCCACAAGAGAGTATTTTCCAGCTCCGAGTCATTTATATGGAGTAAGAGCACAGACATTAGCACTCAAGTGGTTTTCCAAAGTTTCAAACAGATTTAAAAGAGCAGGAAGCCAGCTAGGAAAGCTCCACCTTTCCCAAGGATCACATTCATAGCAGGACAATCATCTCTACAAACTAAACTACTCCTGGAGTGATTTCTGTGTCCACAGATCCCAAATCCTCTCATTTTCCCAAAAGGAGCAAGACACGTGAGTAACCTCATCCCTAACTCCTGAACTCCAAGGAGAAGGTGCATTCCGTACTTTTCCAAAGTCAGAGGGCAGCCACTTTTAAAAATTTCCTTTTCCCGTGGCCACCTCCACAGCAGGAGAGGAGTCCCAAGGGTCAAAGGAAGAAAATCATTCTTCTGGGTAATCTTTATTCTTGGACACAGTAGGAACTGAGTCATTGCCAAAGGATACTCTAACATTTACAGGGTAAAAGTAACACGAGGAAAAACCTTGGGACTTTTCCAGGTGTCTGAACTCCTGGCTGCCAGCACAAGCTACTAGGGAAAAGAAAACTGGATAAATAGGGAAGTTAAGGAACACGCTTGTCCACGCTGCCCTCCTGGAAGGGGCCACCGGACACAGGGAAGCTCCTGAGAGAACAAGGCACATCCAGATTCCCAAAGGAACAATCCACGCGGGCACACTGACCGCACTACAGCATTTCCTCCGGGGCGCCGGCCCTGTCACCGCCACAGAAAGGTGTGACGAGGCGAGATTCTACAGCAAAACCGGGTATTTCAAGGCTTCGCAAAGCGGCTGGCGGGAGCCACCTTAACGAGGGAGCAAGGAAAGGACGGTTTTACCCATTTTCCATTTAAAGGCTGGCACCGGGATCCCGCGATTCGCCCAGCCTACGCGTGGCGTGCCCGCCGGGAAAGGTCCCTTTGTCCCCGAGAGCACGACGTCCCCTCGGCTACACCCGCGCGCGTCAGGGCTCCGCGGTGATCCCGCCGGGATCCGGCAGCATCCCAGCGCTCCTCCGCAGCTTGCACTGGCAGGAATGTCACCTCCTTCACCGGGATCAACACCCTCGGCTCTGCTGCTGCCCAGATTGGCAGGGTGAGAGCCAAGTGCCCTCCCCTCCCACTCCTCCATGCCAGGCTCCAGCCAAATCCCATCGCCCTCGGCTCGTATTCCAAACCGGCGTCTTCAGTGTCAGCTTGGTTTCCTTCACGGCAAGGGACGCGTGTTTCACGCACGGAAAAAGCCCTGTACCTACACACACGCCTGCTGCCGAGGGGATTTGTGGAACAACTCCAGCAAGGCCGGGATTTAGGAGCACTTTTCCAGGTACAAACACACCTCTTCCTGCAAGGACTGAATCTAACAAAAAAGCTGGTTTTCTCTGCTGGCCCAAGGCCACCAGCCGTGGGTTTCTGCACCCGTTTTACAGACCGAGACACCCAAAAATACACAACACCTGCTCGGCAGGAGTGGGGCACAACAACTTCAGCTTCCTGCCAGCATCACTGGGAAGAACACGGACGGAAGAAGCCTCTTCCAAGATTAAGGGAGAGGAGAGAAGGAGGTGGGGTCCGTACAAACAATGCTGATAACTGGAGTCAGGCAGGAATGCTTGCCCGACCACGGTGGGCTCCCAAGGTGCTGGAAAACACCTCCAGAGCACCCCCCAGGCAGGACAGGCTGTCGGGGTCAGCCCTAAGGGACCTGCTCCTGGAAAGGTGGGGACCGGGACCGGGAAGGGAGCTGCCACCGCCAAAAGCCAGCCCTGAATCCCCGTTACACCGCCAGGAAACAACTAACGGTAGGGCCACACCGGGAAAACACTTGCAGCCCATTCCAGCACCGGTGTCGGCGACAGAAGAGACACGTAAACAAGATAAAGGGGAGCGGATAACTCGGATATCCCATTCCTTCGGGCCCCCTCCGTATCCCATTCCTTCGGGGGCCCTCATATCCCATTCCTCAGCCCCTCCATATCCCACTCCTTAGGGCGCCCGCTGGCCCACGCGGAGCCCCGAACGGGCTGGGGGCCATGCCCGGCGTCTCTCACCAGAAGAACGTGTTGGTGCCGTCGTCGTACACCTCGGACTCGGTGCTGCGGCGCGGCCCGGCGCCGTCCCGCTCGGCCCCGGGGGCGCCGCCGTTGGGCTGCGCGGGG
>VXAZ01008610.1:152611-169893 GCA_013399875.1 Gymnorhina tibicen
GGGGCGGGGCGTCCCCGCCGTTGCCGTGGCAACCGCGTGGCCGCCAGGCGGCGCCCTGAGCGCGGAGGAGCCGCCGCCGCCCCTCATGGCGGGGAGACCCCGAGCCCCTCGGGGCAGCCCCAGAGCGCTAATTAAACAAAACGCCGTCATTCTGCGCGCTCTCTCCGGAACTGTGCAGGGAAAAGGGTCCTTTGCCAGGCTGCCGTGCTGCTCTCGAGTACCCCACGTTGGGGATTCCGGTTAGTCCCGTCCCTGATGGCCGTGGCTGTCCCGATTCCCGCGTCTTTCTGCGATGAAACGCTAAATACCTGTTCAATATCTGCGTTTCGCTGACAAAATAAACGTGTGTTTTGCTTGGCAAAGGTTTTTGTTCCCACCCGGAGGGCCTGGCCAGGGCTGGGGGTGCCTGCAGCGTGCCCTTGTGCCCTCGGATTTGAAGAATTCTAAAATTTCTCAACCCTTCACAAATTACCTTGGTCAGGCTTCTCGTCCGGGATGTGCCATGCTGATCCTGGATAGCAGGCGGGGAGCTCCGGCTCTCTGGAAAGACCCGGCCATGGCAGCAAGCAGCAGGGATGCTGCACGGAGGGAAGGGAAAGTCCTACGGGAGCAGGGAAATGAAACGGGGAAAGAACTTGGAGCAAACATTCACAGGACTGCAAATAAACAAGACGACCTTTAAAGGTCCCTCCCGACCCAAGTTATTCCATGGTTCTATGAAACACTGAAAGGGAGCGGGGGTAGATGGGATATTGGGAAGAAATCCTTCCCTGTGAGGGAGGTGAGGCCCTGGCACAGGGTGCCCCTGGATCCCTGGCAGTNTTTGCTTGGCAAAGGTTTTTGTTCCCACCCGGAGGGCCTGGCCAGGGCTGGGGGTGCCTGCAGCGTGCCCTTGTGCCCTCGGATTTGAAGAATTCTAAAATTTCTCAACCCTTCCCAAATTACCTTGGTCAGGCTTCTCGTCCGGGATGTGCCATGCTGATCCTGGAGGGCAGGCGGGGAGCTCCGGCTCTCTGGAAAGACCCGGCCATGGCAGCAAGCAGCAGGGATGCTGCAGGGAGGGAAGGGAAAGTCCTGCGGGAGCAGGGAAATGAAACGGGGAAAGAACTTGGAGCAAACATTCACAGGACTGCAAATAAACAAGACGACCTTTAAAGGTCCCTCCCGACCCAAGGTATTCCATGGTTCTATGAAACACTGAAGGGAAGCAGGGGTAGATGGGATATTGGGAAGAAATCCTTCCCTGTGAGGGAGGTGAGGCCCTGGCACAGGGTGCCCCTGGATCCCTGGCAGTATCCAAGGCCAGGCTGGACAAGGCTGGAAACAAC
Source organism: Gymnorhina tibicen (assembly GCA_013399875.1). NCBI lineage: Eukaryota > Metazoa > Chordata > Aves > Passeriformes > Artamidae > Gymnorhina > Gymnorhina tibicen. The sequence goes on from VXAZ01008610.1 coordinate 153,940, forward strand.
CTGGGATAGTGGAAGGTGTCCCTGCCCATGGCAGGGGGTGGCACTGGACAGGCTTTAATGTCCCTTCCAATCCCAACCACTCCGGGACACTGGCATTCTGTGGAATAACGGAGCTGGCCACAGGAGGGCAGCAGCGGGCTGGGCGAGGAGGGGCCAAAGCACAGTTGTGGGATAGATAAGGGACATTTCTGGCTGCTGCACAAACCCCGGCCTCCCCCGAGCCCGAAACACTCTCTCCTGCACATCCCACGATGCTTTATGAGAGCTGGAGGCACTCACCTTGTCCCGAGAGATCACAGATTGTCCCGAGTTGGAAGGGATCCATAAGGATCAGCCAGCCCAGCTCCTGCCCTGCACAGACACCCCAACAATCCCACCCTATGCCTGGGAGCACTGCCAAGCGCTCCTGGAGCTCCGGCTGCCTTGGGGCCGTGACCATTCCCTGGGGAGCCTGTTCAGGGCCCGACCACCCTCTGGGGGAAGAGCCTTCTCCTAACACCCAGTCTAAGCCTTCCCTGCTTGGAATGAGCACCCAGTACTTCAGTTACAAGCAGGGCTTCACCCCAAACCACGTCCTCTGCTCTAACGTATTGACTGTAGCTCTGGGGATAGCAATGGATCCAAACAGACCAGGATGTGGGTGAAAACTTCCCCACTTTACAAGAGAACACAGACATCTGCTGCCACTTTAGCACCATCCTGAATCAGTGCCTTTGCACCCTCGGAAGAGGAGCTCCCTGTCCAAAAGCGTTGCTGCCAGGCGGGAGGTGGACGGGCAGCCTCTATCCAGCCGCAGTGGTTTCACACACAAAACCCTTCAGCAGTCTCCTCAGGTGGGAATTACCACCTCCACATCCAGCCAGGACTGACAGGTCAGGGAGTGCTCCTGGAGCTTCCCTGCCAACACTCGGCGCAGGTCAAACCGCTGCCCGAGGTGGCTGGAGCCCAGTGGGTTTGGGTGCGCGGCCAACCCAGCAGCCACGGAGCTGATCATATCCTGAATAATTCCCTCTGCTCACGCAGGGTTCGCGTGGCTGCAATACCCTGGCACAGGTACAAGCCAGAGCTCCACACCACCTTGTGTCTCAAGAGGATTTTTCACAACAGCCTGGCAGGTGCAACATCTCCCTCCCCAGTTTCAGCTTTTCCCGCTGCTGTCCTCAGCCCCAGTCACCCACCCGAGAGCAGCAAATGCAGAGAGGCAAGCGCTGGAAGAGGGACAGCATCGACCTGCTCGCCTGCCTTGCTGCAAAAGCAGCTAAATCCTGCCCAGGCAAAACCAAATTCCTCCCAAACAGGAGCAGCAGCAGCACGGTCTCCTCTGAGTGCCACAAGAGACGCTGCAGGGGCTGGATATACCTCGGACAAAGCCAAGCTGCAGGCACAGGCTCACCTTCCCCACTGGCTGGTGGCACCCATGGGCTTTCGGGACTGCTGCTGGGTGCACCAACTCCTGGGCTGCCCGGAGAGCCGAGCCTTCCTCAGGAGGGAGAAGCAGGAGCGTGGGAGGAGCGCCAGGGGCTGTTCCTCCCACAGGTAACCCCGTTTCCCTGGCACATGGCAGCGCTCCCATTGCAAAGGCCTTTGCTCTGCTGTCGGGTGGAAAGCACCACCTGGCAGGGCTTCACTCTCTCTGGGTAAACACCACATGCTCCCAGAGACAAAGCCCATTCTCTGCTCCCAGCCCGTGGATCACCCCTGGAAGGCTAAAGGTCTGCCCACACCTTGGTTGCACACACAGCAGGACATTGGGAAGACAACTCTTTTTTTTTTTCCCCTGATAATCCCCAGGTCTGGTTGGGCACCTGTTCAAGGCACTTGGCAAAGCCGCAGGGCGACGGTGGCTTAACTGGGAGCACCACTCTGAAAATGCTGGCTGCCTTTCCTAGCAGGACACAGCTGGATTACCACCCCCAGGACTTAGTTTATTTCATAGCAGCCCACAGGAATGCTGTTGGAGGGCACAAGGGAATCCAGAACAGTTATTGACCCTCCTGTTATTCCCAGGAAATGCTCTTCTTATTTGTAAGCGCAAGCAACAACCCCCCCAGAAAACAGGTGTAAGGCAAGACCTGGCTTACACACAACCTTTTCACTCACTTTATAGTAAGAGTTATTCCCTGTTCCAAGCCATAGGTCCAGATTGGAGGGGATTCTTTCCCTCTGCTCTGCTCAGGTGAAACCCACCTGAAATCCTGCATCCAGCTCCGGGGTCCCCAGCACAGGAAGGACATCACCCTGTTGGAGAGAGGCCAAAGGAGGGGCACCAAGTTGATCAGAGGGATGGAGCAGCTCTGCTATGAGGAAAGGCTGAGAGGATTTGGATTGTTCAGCCCAGAGAAGAGAAGGCTTCGGGGTAACCTGACTGCCCCTTCCAGTACCTGAAGGGAGCCTGCAAGAAAGCTGGAGAAGGGCTTTGGACAAGGGCCTGGAGTGACAGGATAAGGGGGAATGGCTTCCCACTGCCAGAGAGCAAGGTTAGATGGGATATTGGGAAGCAATCCTTCCCTGTGAAGGTGGTGAGGCCCTGGCACAGGGTGCCCAGAGAAGCTGTGGAAGTGTTCAAGGTCAGGTTGATAGCGCTATTACACATGGGGGGAAAACAGCACATGGCTCCCACAGCTGTTTTACCAACCAGTGAGGCGTCAAGAGGAGATTTCTAGAGCTTTCCAGAGCTTTCCAGAGCTTCTGCTAATAGCTCCTTTTGGCCCCTGTGTGGCACCTCTTGGGGATGTCACAGGGTACAGCACACAGCCCTGGCACCACGGGGGGCACAGGGGGAAGCAGAGCCCTGGGGCTAGCAGGAGGAACTCGGCACTGTTGCCTGCGCTGGGCGGTTCTGGGCTTGCCACTCCTCCGGGCGAGGGTGAAGGGCAGCTCCCTCACCTCCTCCCAATATCTGCCCACTGCCAGGCAGAGGCAGCTCCCTCCCAAGGCAGGCACGAGTCCCACACGGAAGTCGGTTCACATGAGACCTCTGAGACCTCGGGCAAAGGAGCTGGGGAAGGAAACCACAGCGTGAGAGAGCCCAGGAGCCTCCGGCCCGTTCCTTGGAGATCTGCTCCGAGGGGCTCCAGGAGAGAGGGGCACTGAGGAAGGCTCTCCGCTTCACCATGCAGGTAGGAACAGACACTGCCCCGACATTCCCAGGATGCTGCTTTTCAGCACCTCTGAGCACCTCTGGCTTGGAAACACGGGATACACTAACCTCCAGTCTCTACCACTCATCTGCTTTCAGCCTTTAAGGTAAAAAATTCCTACCACAAGTGTGTGACAGGGAAAGCAGGATGTGCTGCTGGTCCCATGCACCAGCCCAAGGTGCAGTGGGGTCGCACTGGCCCCACATGTTGGCCCCAGAGTTCAGAGGTGCTGGAGCACGGATCAGAGAAGGATGGTATGGGTGGAGCTTATGTAAGCCTAGGAATGAGCACCGCAGAGGTAACAGCCCCAGGTGTTCCAGGAGCACCTGGAATACAGCAAGGGCAGAGGGAGAGCTGTGATCTTTTTCTTCTCTAACTTGGAAGAAAAAGCCAGGCAAACTCTCCAAGGTCAGAGCAGGTAGTAAAGGCACAGGTCTGCCTGTCCAAGCAAAGGCTGTCCCACTTCTCAGGAAGCCATGGGCTAAGGTGGAAGTGCTCCAAGGGAAGCTGTGCAGAAAACATCCAGAGATAAGAGCAATTTGATCATCTCAGTGTGGGCGATGGGAACCCCCCAACCCCACACCAGTCCATGACTGGAAAGGAAAACAAGGATGCCGGATCCTATCCAGGTCCTTGTCCTGAGTTACCCACACGGGTGACTCCGCACCCAGCCCAAGGGTGCCTGTGGCCATTTCCCAGAGGGAACACTCAGGGCAGTGGGTTACCCGGCCAGGGGACAAGGACCAGTGATACACCTGGAGGCACAGAAACCCTCTTCAGCATGGAAATTCCTGCTTCCCATTGTGCCGGTCACTTCTACACCTTTGCACAGTGGCACCTCCACGCCCTGTTCCAAGCACGAGGCAGGGAGGAGTGAAACCGAAACGAGCCTTCCTGAGTCCAGGGTTCATACAACCACTGCAGAGCCCAGCTGGCCTTACTTGCACCCGATCCCACTGCCCTGTGAGGCCAGAGCACAGCAGCCACCATCAGACAGCGTCCCTAATTCCCAGGAAAAAACAATTAGGTGTGAGAGTAACAGTGATCCGAAGTCCCTGTCCTCTGCGGCTATCCCTGCCCAGACATCCCTGCCTTCCTATCAGGAACGGCAGTGGCAGGACAAGGGGGATGGCTTCGAACTGACAGAGGGCAGGGTTAGATGGGAAGAAATCCTTCCCTGTGAGGGTGGGGAGGCCCTGGCACAGGGTGCCCAGAGAAGCTGTGGCTGCCCCTGGATCCCTGGAAGTGTCCAAGGCCAGGCTGGACAGGGCTCGGAGCACCCTGGGACAGTGGAAGGTGTCCGGGCCCATGGCAGAGGCTGGAGCTGGACAGGCTTTAAGAATCCCCAAAGCCACTTCTGGGATTCTATACACACCCCATACAGCCCCAAAAGCAGGCTGGGCACCTGCATGGCAGCCTGAGCCCCAGCAGCCACTGGGATGGATCCAGCATCCCATTTGTGAGCCCACCTTGGTAACCTCTTCCCAAGGAAGTGAACATGCTGGCTGGGATGCTCGGACTCCCATGCAGGACTGTGCCTGCAGGTGTTGGAGCTGAGAGCCACTGGGGAACAGAAGGTGTGATGCCAGCAGGTCCCTTCACCTCATCTTAAGCTCTACTGGGGTCAGCAGCAGCAGGGAAAGTGCGCCAAGGTGGTATTAGGAACACCCCAAAACGTCCACGTACCCAAAGGATGGCTTCCCGTCCACATCCCCATGATCACAGGCGGCACCAGCAGGGAATTGCTGCAGGATGAGGCTGGTGCACATGGAGGCTGAGAGAAACCAGCCAGGCAGGAATGAGCCAACGTGACGGCGGAGAGCGTGCCAGGCCAGATTTGTGCCAGCATCAGAGCACTGGCAGTGGGCAGATCCCAGAGAAGCTCCCACTCCCTCCCCTGTGCCCAGAGAGGGGCTCAGACAGGGATACAGGGAACTGCTGCACCCAATCCTGCCCCCTAAACCTGGTTAGAGCAGATGACAACACCAGAACCCTCCCTCTGCCTCTTGGATACCTTTTATCCAAGAGAAGTTCTGGCTCTTGTCACAACAGCACCTCTGGGGAAGAGCATCCCTCTTCTCAAGGCTTCCCACTTCTCCTTCTTGTCAATCAGTCTCCTCATGGCTCTTGTGCTTTGGCTGATCCACGTGAGTGAGGATCTGGCAGAACATTTCAGCCCTTTCCTCATCCCGGCTTCTCTGCTCCCATGGCCTCATTCTCCAGTGAAAGCTCGGGATCCAGATCTTACACCAGGACTCAGTTGCACCACCACAGCTCTGCTGCCAGGATCACAGCTGGAGGAACCCGTCTGGCTGGCCGCTCTTTCAGGTCACAGTGTCTCTGGTGACACTGCGTGACAACATTCCCATCCTTGGCAGCTCCTTCCCGCTGCTGCACTGCGTCACCTTCCCTCGGGAACAGCGGCGTAACTGTTTGTGGGGACACCCCATGAGTCACATCAAAGGGTGGAAAAAGCCCCCACAGGGGCAGCTGATGGCTTAAGCTGAAGGAGAGCAGGGTCAGATGGGATATTGGGAAGAAATTCTTCCCTGTGGGGGTGCTGAGGCCCTGGCACAGGGTGCACAGGGAAGCCGTGGCTGCCCCATCCCTGGAAGTGTCCAAGACCAGCTTGGAGCAACCTGGTCTAGTGGAAGGTGTCCCTGCCCTTGGCAGGGGATGGGACTGGATAGGCTTGAAGGTCCCTTCCAACACAAACCATTCCATGATACCTGCTTTGTGCTCCCCCAGAGCTGCACCCTTGGATGTCTGAGTGTAATTACCTGTAACCAGGAAGGTGGGAGCTGCACACCTGTTCTTTCCAGAGCCACTGACCTATAGGAGGGAAACAGGGAAAATCCAGAGTTCAAGCAGTGTTTGGACAACACTCTTAGGCACATGGATGCTTGGGGTGGTCCTGTGCAGGGCCAGGAGCTGGATTCAATTATCCTTGAGAGTCCCTTCCAACTTGGGATAGTCTATGATTCCACGACCAGCAGCTCATCCTCCCCTCTCCGTCCCTCGGCTGCAGCCTGAGGCATCCAACATGTTTTCCAAAGACTTTTTCTACCTGCTTTCCTGCAGGGTTGTGACAGCCTCCAAGTGTCCATGCTCCACTCTCCCTTCACTGGAATTTCAAACTTCCTCACCCTCCTCAAAAAGCCAACAGTGTCCTATCTGATAGGAACAACTGGCGAGTGGAAAAGGCTGATTAAAGCCTGTAAAATCCACTGTAGCGTGGAGAGAGAGGGTGAAGGGTGAACACCTCCCCAGTACAAATGTCAGGGCATCAGGTGAAAGAGCTTCGGGAGTTTTTTTCTCCTGGTCCAGATCCCTCACAGCCCCAGGGCACCACTGGGCACAATGAGTTCTAGGGGAGGCTGCACACTCTCCCAGGGCAGGAATCCCTGCAGCATCCCTAAACACGAATCCCCGTCTGGCTCGGGAAGACCCCAAACTGGTGATTAGGAGCATGTGGGAGAAGGTTTCACACAAGTCTCCTCTTACCTTCCTCCTTGGGCATCCCAGGGAGCCTGCTGAAGCCTTCCCTTCACTGGTTTTCTTTTCAGCAGGATGAAATTCTGCTGACCCCCTTGAGGGAATCTCCTGTTGAGGACACAGAGCCCTTTGCCTCCCCGGTAAGCCTTGCTCCTTCTGCACCCACAGCAGGTCCAGCCCAGCTCAGAGAGGGGACAAATCCCCATTTCCCCTGCTCATTCCCAGTTCCCCTCTACACAGCCTCAATGAGGGTCCAAACCTCTGAGAGGCTGGAGCTGGGAAGGAGCGCTCTCAGCTTTCCATCCCTGATAATTCCCTGCTGGTTTTGGGGGCAGAATGAAGAGAAGTGGGATTTTGTCCTGGTGAGTGACATCCACGAAGCGGGCAGCAAGAAGGAGATGAAGAGGAACAAGTTCCTAGATGAGCTGAGCAAGAAGGGCTTCACCATCAAGGTGAGGGGCTGTGGGAGGAAAAGGCAGCAGATACTTGGCCTGGCCTGGGCTCCTGCATCCCAGGAAATGGGAGAGGCCTGAACCACTGAGCTGTTCACCGCATCAGAGCTGGAAAATAACCCACTTGTTCAACCAGCGGAGAGAGACCTCAGCCCCAGGACTCACACAGCCCCCAGCCCTTCCAGCTCTGGCCCTTCCCTGCCCCTCTGGCTCTCTTTTAACAGCCCTTCTCTTCCCCTCACCAGAAAATTGAGGACACAAAGCTCTTTTATGGAGTCCGTGCCCCGCAGCACATCTTCTGGAAATACCAGTGTCTCCAGAGGAAGGCCGACAGCAGGCAGCAAAACTCCAGCACCCACGAGGACGTTGCAGAGGCCACCAGGTGGGTGCTGAGCTGATTTCCAGCACCCTGCACTCACTGTTCTCCATACCAGCATCCATTTTCCAGCTCGGTTCACAGCTGTGCCAGGCTTTTCATTTTCCACAGAACCTTCCTTCACCTTCCACGTGCAAAGCTGGTGGCTTCTCACTGCCCACATTTCTCCCTCCCTTGCTTCCCTGGATTTTAGTGCACACCTTCTCCCTTCTCTGCCCTGTTTTCCTGAGCCACACAACACAAGTCCGTATCCCAGAGCAGCCTCTAACCAGAGTTTCTCCTTGCTCAGGATACGGATCGTGAACTTCATCCTGCGGAACACTGTGACGTCTGACTTAGGTAAGGGAACAGGGATCCCAGGGGTGATGCTCAGGAGGAATCCTGCCACGTGGTGGGCACTGGCATCTCAGATGCCTTGCCATCCTGGGGAGAATAGAAAAGGGATGCTCAGACAAGTCAATTTGCTGCTGCATCCAGAGGCTGGGAGATGTGCACTGCAGGAACCAGCAGTTCCTCTGCTCCGTCTCCCCAAATCCCTAAGCCTAACCCTTCTCCCTTCTGCTCTGCTCCCAGAGAAGCTGCATGACCTGATGAAGAAGAAGGTGTTTGAGGCAGCCTTTCCCCTGCACAACGTGAGGCTGAGCACACAGTGCCTGGGGGGAAATCCAGGAGAGGTGGAGGAGCAGGACGGGGTGGGGGGGACCTGTGGGTGACTGGGGCCGCACCAAGAGCTCGCTGGGTGAAGGGCAAGGCAAAGCTCCCAGAAGCTGCCTCGGAGCTGGGCAGGGCGTTAAGGGTGCCCTGATATTCCTGCATCCAACCGACTTCTCTGCTCTCCAGGAAGAAGACATAAGGGAAATACTAAAGGACAAGTGCGCTCGCTGGAGAGCTATATTTAAGAAACAGCCGATTAAGGAGATCAGGTAACACAGGCACAAGAGGCAGATCTTTCTAACCAAGAGGTCCCACCTGCAACCCGGAGAGCTCAGTGCCCTTTGCCAGGCTCCTGCATTGTCTTAAAAAATCATTAGTTTGAACCTGGCTCTTCTCACAAGCACTGGGCTGCCTCTGCAGCTTCCAAAGCTCCTAGCCTGAGGGCTATCCCTGTGGCTCCAAGCTCCATCTGCCAGTCCTGCAGCATGAAACAACCCCCGCGTCTGTGCGGACTTTAATGAACCCCTTTGGTTTTCAGCCACGTTCAGAAGGCAGGAGAGCTGGGAATGGAGCATCAGTGCTGCACACCCAGCCCGGGGCTGAACTCGGGGCAGTAAAGGCAACATGGGGCTCCTACAACCACATGAAATCCCAGGAAAGAGCACGGCTCTTGTTTTTGAAAACTAACTCCGTGGGCAGGGGCAGGAGGGCAAAAAGAATGTGTTACTTCATAAACCTGCCAAGTGGCTCTGGTAGAGAGGGGAGATCTCAAAATAGAGGTGCACCTCTGACAGCTGGCACAAAGTTAATTCCTTGGGGATACAGGGCTCCCAGTTCCTCAGTTAGTAGGTCATTTCTTATCCATGACTCCAACCTGCTTCCCCCACCATAGAAACTGAGATACTGCCACCATGGGCATTTTCTAGTGACTCCCAAAATCTGATCTCTCTGGCCACATCTCCCACCTCATCTCTCCCCCTAGGCGCTATTTCGGAGAGAAGGTGGCCTTGTACTTCGCCTGGCTGGGCTGGTACACCTACCTGCTGGTTTTCGCTGCCCTGGCTGGGCTGGTGACTGTCGTGGCTGGGACTACTGTTTTCAGTTCCAGCCAGGTGAGGTAAGGCCCTCGGGAATGCCAAATGCACATCCCATTCCGCTCTGCAGGTGGCCCTGAGCCATCCTTGTCCCCCTTGGCTTCCCTCCTCCTTTCTCTCCAGCAAGGAGATCTGTGACGCCAACACCACCTTCATGTGCCCGCTCTGCGACCAGAATTGCTCGTTCTGGGTCCTCTCTGACACCTGCACCTACGCCAAGGTAGGGAACCCCCTTCCCAAGGCAGGCTCAAGGTACAGGATGGGGAAACACTCCCAGCTCGTGCTGATCCCGCACCACTAAAAAGAAACCCCACCCCGGATCACACTCTCCATCACCACCATGGAATATTTTACCAGTGACATGCCCCAGTGTCCATCACCTTCCTGCATTTTGCCCTCCTGCAGCACCTTTACCTGTCTCGGGGGAGATGAGCACAGCAAGACCCTGAGTTGCCACAGCCGCTGCACCTCAGTGCCCCATCACTCCCTTCCTTCATCTCTTCCAGGTCACTCACATGATTGACAATGAGGCCACGGTGGCGTTTGCCATGTTCATGGCCGTCTGGGGTAGGTGTCCATGTCTGGGTGCCCAGCACACGTGGTTGGGAGAGGGAACAGAAGGTGGAAAATGGGACACCAACACAGCTTCACCCTTTGGGGGGGTTTTATATCTCCTCCGCTTCCAGAGCCTTCAGCTCCCCTTCCAGACACAGCAAGAGACAAAACCATCCTGGTGATATCCTCCAGCTCCCCAAATATTCCTTACCTGAAGCTTGTGCTCTCTGAAGCTTTTGCTCAGCACAGCCTCGCCCGAAGCACCCAGCAGTTTTCCGGCAGCTGCCCATGAACGGCCACAGCCACAGGAAGGCGGGGCCTCCAGCCTCCTCCTCCACCTTCCCAAATCACTGCACGGCCTCTTATTTGCCCTGGGATGATGGGATCCCATCACTGCCCTAGTTACACACTCATCCAGCTTTTCCACAGCCCTTTCCTTGACCAGCCACCTCAGGAGTGGGCCGGGTGTCCCACCTGCAGAGCCACGGCACGGTCCTGAGCGTGTCCGTGGGCTGGGTCACACAGGGACACACTCAGGAGGGTCGATCCAGTTAACAGAAGGGGTGGCTGGAATTGGAGTTGGGGAGGTGTAGCCTTGCCAGGGTGCAGTGCAGGACACCCATTCCACCTGAAAAGTGACTTATCCCAAATTCCCTACGGACACTAGAACAGGCCTGACTGCCAGTGAAAGCTCACCTGCACCATCCCCATTCCCTCACTGCTGCCCCTTCCAGGTCACCAAGGTGCAGAGGGGACGGCCTGTCCTTCATGGGCCAAGGGCACTCCGGGCTGGTTTGCCATCAGGTTGGATGTGATGTGACTCTCTGGGAGACAGAGGGGTGGCTTTCAGAGCCATCCCTAAGTGTCACTGCACTTTCTCCTTCCCAATCCAGCCACTGTATTCCTGGAGCTGTGGAAGAGGGAGAAAGCCATGGTGGTCACCAAATGGAACCTGCACAGGTGGGATGAGGACGAGGTGAGGACTTCATCTTTCCTGCTCGGTGCTTCCCTTTTCAGGGCAGGAGTCACCTGGGCCATGAAAAGACACATCAGAGGGGTCCCTTGCCCAGACTGAACTCAATCAGGCTGGGCCATGCTGTTGTGGGTTGGGTGCTCCCCCCTGTCCTTCTTCAGCACTGCTCATCCCATATGTCCACTGACAGAAGGGGCACAAAGCACTGCTGGGTCCTTTCTCTCCCATTTTTAACTTTATTTTTTTTTTTTTGTAAGGAGGAGCTGGCCCTGCAGCTGATCAATAATTTGCAGCACGAACCCCGGCAGTACCAGCACTCCTACTTGCGCAGCGCCATCATCCTCATCTTGGCTCTGCTGCTGGTACGTGCCAGGGGACCATGGGAGCGCTTGGTTTAAGGGCTCATGGACCAAAGGAGCAAAGGCACAGGGTTTTAGGGCAGTTCCGTGCCCATCACAAGGATCCTGGGGCTTCCTCATGCTCACACCTCACTGTGCCGATGGCAGGGGCCACCCACCCTTCGGGGACATGGGCTGAAGGCTCTGCTCTTGCAGTGAGGATCAAGGCAATGACGTGGAGGGCAGGAAGAGGCAAATCCCAATGCGCTTGTCCCCACCGTGGGTCAACGGAGACTGGTTCAGGTGGAGACATAGAATCCTGGAATCACAGAATGTTAAGGGTTGGAAGGAACCTTATCTAGTTCCAACCCCCATGCCATGGGCAGGGACACCTCCCACTACCCCAGGTTGCTCAAGGCCTTGTCCCACCTGGCCTTGAACATTGCCAGGGTTGGGGCACCTGCAGCATGCCTGGGCAGTCTGTTCCAGCATCTCCCCACCCTCACAGGGAAGAATTTCTTCCTAACATCCAGCCTAAATTTCCCCTCTTTCAGTTTGTACCCATTACTCCTCGCCCTATCGCTACACCCACCTCACAAACCTGTCGGCCTCCACCGAAGGGCACTGGTTGGCCTTTGAGGCCACATCCAGAGCCCTGCTGAGGGAGCCATCAGGTGGGATGGAGCACGTGCCCTCGGTGGCTCCTGACCCCTCCTCTCCCTCTGCACAGATCATGGTGCTGATCGGCATCGCCCACATGCTCGTCATCTACCGGGCGGTGGCCATGGCAGTGTTCACGCAGAGCGACGTGAGCCTGCTGAGCAAGCACGCCAACACCATGGCCGTGATGACGGGGGCCGTGCTGCACTACATCACCATCATCATCATGACCAAGGTGAGGAGCCACACGGGGTGCCCGGCAGGATTTCTCCACGGCCAGCCCTCCCTGCTCATCGTATCCCTCTGTCCCGCAGGTCAACCGGCACGTGGCCCTCTTCCTCTGCGACCTGGGTAAGGGAAATGGGGCATGTCCCACCTGCAGCGCACTTTGGTCCCTGAGCACAGCCGGCCTCCCATCCCCTTCACTCCCTCCGCCAGCACAAGGCAGCTCCAGCCAGGGAGGCCAGCAGCCCCCCAGAACACACTCACCTGTGGCCCACACGCTGTCCCACAGCCAGCTTTGCAGGGACAGTCACTGCAGGCCTGAGACCTGGCATGAGCAGGAAGCCACCCCAGCTCCAGGAGTGGTCACAACATGGATTTCCTCCGAGCTCTAAGGCCCCTTCTCCCCCAGCTCATGGCTCTGAGGGACCTCCCTGCTCGGCTGGGCTCACCTCCATCAGAGGGCTCAGGTGGAGGGCAGGGAAGGCTTCACAAGGGGCAGACACCCTTCAGACCTTCAGAGCTGCAGTGGCACCCATGGGGGCACAGGGCAAGGTCCCACTGCTCTGTGACCAAGCCCCTGGGCCTTGCTCCCTTTCCTAGAGAAACCACGGACCTTGTCCCAGCAGGAGAACAGCTTCACCGTGAAGATCTTCATCTTCCAGTTCTTCACAAACTTCTCCTCGCTCATCTACATCGCCTTCTTCCTGGGACGGTGAGTGGGGAACACAGGGCAACCAGGCTTTGGGATGGATGTTGCCCAGGGTGTAGGGACCGCCCAGCCCCTCTGCCCTCCCCATCCGGCACAGGGGCCCCATTTGGGACTCAGGAGGGCCATGACCCCATGGATACCACTGTTGCTTCCTTGCTCAGGATCAACGGCCACCCAGGGCACTACGTGCGCATCGCTGGCCACTGGAGGCTGGAGGAGGTGAGGCACCCACTCTCTGACCCCACAAACAACTGCTCCTCTTCCTTTCCCTACTGCCCAGGAAGCCTCTGGGAAGCTCAGCTTTCTCCCACAGCACCTGCCAAAGGGTCCCAGGTGTGCTTGCAGGGCACAACCCCTGCCTTGTTGTCCCCTCCAGTGCCACCCCAGCGGCTGCATCACTGACCTCTTCATCCAGATGGCCGTCATCATGCTGCTCAAGCAGACCATCAGCAACATCATGGAGTATCTCATCCCGTAAGCTTCCCACACCGACACTTTTCAGAGAGGAACCCTGGTCTTCTTCCTTTTTCCCTTCCTCCAGGGATGTGCCAGCAGCAGCCCAGCCCTGCTGTCCTCCACAGGCAGCCTCACCGATCCCTCTCTCCCACTGCAGCTTCGTATCCCACCAGCTTCGGAAGAAGCGCAAGCGCCCCAAGGAGAGAAGAGTGATGTTAGGAGAGGAGGAGGAGGCAGAGGACCCCTGCAAAAGGCACTGGCTGAACAACTATGAACTCAATGAGGTCAACATCTTCAGCTTGTTCAACGAGTACTTGGAGATGGGTACGTGGGGCAGGGGGCAGATCCACGTGCTCTCCTTGGCTGGGAAGCGACGGATGCTAGGGAGTCTGTACGCAGGCAAGGGAGAGCTCTGAGCCACAGCTCCACACCTGAGAGCTCTGGGACACCAAAATCATTCCCAAAACAGAGAGCAGGCAACTGTGCTGGCCTTGGGCCCTGCCTCGGACCTTCATCTCCTTCCAGGGCCACGGCTGTAACCCCAGGGTGTGCCTGTGCCTGGCTGGCTCAACTATCCCCACAGATCCCACTCTCTGACAGTCCTGTGAGAGCTGGGCGTCCCCAAGACATGGCTATCTCCCCCTTCCACCCCTGCAAACCCCTCTGACCCAAGCCACAAAGCAGGACAAACCCGGGCATAGGGGGACGTCCCCTCTGCAGCGACTTCACATCAGCACCTGGCGTTTCCCCCTGCACAGTGATCCAGTACAGCTTCACCACCATCTTCGTGGCAGCCTTTCCCCTGGCCCCGCTGCTGGCCCTCTTGAACAACGTCATCGAGATCCCCATGGACACCTTCAAGATGATGCGGCTGCAGCGGCGCATGGTGCCCAGGAAGGCCAAGGACATCGGTGAGGGGGGTCCTGCCAGCACCAGGCTGAGCCCCTGAGCAGCCCATGGCCACGGGACAGCACAGGGAGGGCTGTGGGCTGGGGAAGGAGGAGCTGCTTCAGACCTTGCCAGAGGATGAGGGGCGGCTTGGAGGCTCCTTCCTTGACCTGGCCATGCCAAAGCTGTCCCTGAGCTGGAATGGTGGCAGTGAGCAGGCAGAGGGACCTCACCGGCTGCTCCTCTCCCACAGGGATCTGGCTGGAGGTCCTAGAGGCCATCGGCATCCTGGCTGTCATCGGGAACGGGCTGGTGATCGCCATCACCTCCGACTTCATCCCTGTGCAGGTCTACAAGTACATATACAGCCCCTGCACGAGCGAGAACCACACCGGCATGGAGTGAGTTCAGCTCCAGGACAGCCCCTGCCCGCAGCATCCCCACGGCCCTGTCCCCACAGCTGTGTCCCCACCTGCCTCAGTGCCACCACTGCAGGAGCACGAGGCAGCTGAGCTGTCCCCCAAAGTGAGGTGGGGGGTAAATGGGAGCAGGGGAACATTCCCACATGGCATCATCCTCAGCCTCCCACTCACATCATCCCTGTGGTGGGTAAACTGACTGGGAAGGGCAGTGTGTAACACTGGAGAGCTGCAAGATTCCCAGGATGCAGGCACATGCTCTCTCCTGCCCTCTCCCTGTTCCTCCAAGCCTTGGCTGGCTAACCCAGTTCACTCAAACTGGACAGAAGCCTCCGAGCCCTCCGTTTCCACCAGGCTTTGTGAAAGTGGGTAGTGAGAGCCCCAGGTGGGTTCTGCTTCCCCCAAAACAGGAGGGTACAATCCGTGCTCAACCCGGTCCTTCCCCACAGCTGCTCCACCGGGTACATCAACAACAGCCTCTCTGTATTCCGCATCCAGGACTTCGAGCCCCACACCAAGGTGCTGCCGGAATTTCAGGGGCACCAGATCAAGGAGTGCAGGTAAGAGCAGCCCCCGCCCCTCACCGTGACAGCCAGGCTGGAACAGAGCGGCCCGGGCCGGCACTGACAGAGCTGTGCTGCAGGTACCGCGATTACCGCAGCGCCGACGACTACACCTACACCGTCCAGTTCTGGCACATCTTCGCAGCCCGGCTCGCCTTCCTCATCCTCTTCGAGGTGAGTGCCCGGGGAGGCAGGAGAGGGCTGGGAAAGGGGTTGGATCCGTGCCTCGTGCCCGGGCTGGGAGCCCATGACTGCCTTTGCTTCCCACAGCACGTGGCTCTGTGCGTGAAGCTGATCGCAGCCTGGTACATCCCTGACGTCCCCCAGAGGGTCAAGAACACAATTCTGTGCGACAAATACAAGAACCTCCATAACGAGCTGAGGTGGGTGATGCCCTGGAAGGTGCCAGGAGTTGCCAGGTTTCAGGATTCGTCTGCTCTGGAGCCCCTTTTCCTTCAGAAAAAGAAAAGCTCCAAGTTAAAACAAGAAGCAATTTTGCCCAGGGAAGGACTTTGCCCACGTTTTCCATCTAAACTTTGTTTAAAGAGAAAGGATTATTGCAGTGGGAAGCAGAACCATTGTAGCTGCCCCAGTGCTGCTGTCCCACGCTAAGCCCTGCTCTGGGAAGGGCTCAGCCTGACCCCTCTCCATGGCCACCCTGTCCCAGCTGCCACCCATAATCCCAATGGGAGCAGACAGCAGGGTTCAGGAAACACCTGTCGTGGTTTGACACTGGCCCAATGCCAGGCACCCACCAGAGTTGTTCACTCACCCTCCGTGCCACAGCTGGGCAGAGGAGAGAAAAAATTAACAAAGGATTCATGGGTTGAGATAAGGACCCGGAGAAAACACTCCAAGGGCAAAACAGGCTCAACTTAGAAGTACAAAGTGAATTTATTGCTAACAAAATCAGAGGAGGATAATGAGAAGTAAAATAAGCCCTTAAAAACACCTTTT
>VXAZ01008610.1:170295-185624 GCA_013399875.1 Gymnorhina tibicen
CCCTGTGGGTCCCCAGGGGCTGCAGGGGCACAGCTGCTCACCATGGTCATCACCACGGCTTGCAGAGGAATCTCAGCTCCGGCGCCTGGAGCACCTCCTGCCCCTCCTTCTGCACTGCCCTTGGTGTGTCCATGCTGTTCCCCTCACATGTTCTCACCTTCTCCTCTGCTCTGGCTAGCAAAAACACCAGTGCCCCTTTTTGTTTTGATTTTCTTCTGAAATCTGTTATCATGGAGGCATTACCAACCTCTCCTATTGGCCCGATTTTGGCCAGCAGCATGTCCATCCTCAGAGCCATCAGGGATTGGCTCTGCCGGACATGGCAGAAGCTTCCAGCAGCTCCTCACAGCAGCCACCTCCGTGGCTCCCCACTACCAAAAACCAGGCTGTGCAAAACCAACACATCACCACACTGCCACAGCTTTCCATCTCTGCCTTCCTGCTGACTGGGGGATTTCCCACAAACAGGGGTTTCCCACAAACAGCCTGTCATTCTTTCTCCCTCTGTTTTGGGAAAAAGGCCCTGTTCCCACTCGGAGTGCTTTTCCACACCTCCCAACTCAGACAGTTCCCTTCCCAACGCCTCTCTCCTCTCCTCTCTCCCCAGCATGATGGAATATGTCACCGAGGTGTAGCCACCGCTCACCAAGGGGAAGGAGAACACGGACTTGAGCCCCTTTCCCAGCCTGGCAGAGCTGGGGGTGCCGGATGGACCCCACGACGCAGTGCCACATGTCCCATCTGGGACCGAGCTGGACTCGAGCTGGGAAGCGATGACAAGACAGTGGCTTCACAGGAGCAGGCTGCTTTCCGACTCGGGAAGGAAGGATGCTGTGGCAGAGCCAGGACGTGCCTCCCAGCACGGGGAGCGGCTGGGACAGAGCCGTGGCGCTGGGGACAAACCCAGGGGCGGCACCCGGCTGCTGGGCTGCAGGAGACGACCTGGGTTCTTGTCACTCACTTCCTTAAGCACAAGAAACACCACTTACCTCATTCCAGGCTCCCTCTCCAGCCCTTTTTTTGCACTTTGCCCTCTTTTTCCACTGCCTTCCGTGACCTCCCCACTCTCGCACCACCGGGGAACTTGAGTCCCTCTTTGACCACACTCCTCCCCGGCACGACTCCCACGTGGCTGCAGCTCCGCCCTGCTGTCCCCAAGGACGTTGTCACCTTGTGTTCAGCTCCGGGCTCAGCCGGGTCCCGAGAGCTGTTCCTGGCTCAGCTGCCACCAGCCATCGGCAAATAAACACAACACCCACGTGGACACGCAGACCGTCACCTGCTGCCTGGTATTGCTCCTGCCTTCCTCCGCTGCCGTCCCAAATCATCCCCCAAAACTTCTCCTTGGCTTAGTGGGGACAGTCACAGCGGGTGGGAGCTGCAGTGCCCACTGCGAGGGCTGTGTGGGAGCTGGCTGGTGGGACACCAGGATTTGGCCATGCACAGTGGGAACACAGCCTGGTAAACATGCCAGGATAATGGAAATACCTGGGAAAAACGGGGAAAACACAGCAAATCCCAAATGACAGGGTTATCCCACCTCTTCCTTTAGAGACGCCACTGCTGGCTGCTCCCCTGCTCCACACAGAACGGGTTTGTCTGCAGCAGGAACAGGGTGACACCCCAGGGCTGGACAGGTGCCACAGCTCAGGGGGGTCTGACAGGGGATCCCAGAAGCAGAACTGGGGGGCAGCCCCCTCCTTTCCCACCGGTAGTGACCCCAACGTGGCTGGACACCACCGTGACACTGCCCGTGTTCCCTGAGGGTCCCGCCACAGACGCTTCCCAAGGTGTTGGTCCTGGGGGCCGTGCCCTGGAGGTGGCACGCCTGAGTCAGGATTGCAGGGAAAGGCACCAGGGTTAACTCAGCCTCAAAACTTTGCTCCCAAGAGTGTGGAAAGCTGCTAACAATCCCACAGGGAATGGAAAGGAGCTTGCTGAGCCCTCAGGCTTGTCCTGTTGTTGCACCACTGTGACCAAAACGGCCTCTGCTCCTCCGTTTAACTTACCTACCACACAGATAACCCTGATGGACAAGAAGGGTCTTATCAGCTCCTGATTTGCTCCCAAGGCTCCCCACACCCCTGCCATCCCCAGGACCTGGGCTTGTTCCATGCAATCCTTCACCACCCCACAAATCCAACAGATTTACACTGGATTTTGCAGCTGATGCATCACAGTGTCCATGACAGGTGGTCAGCTCTCAGAAAGGGCTGCGCCAACACCTGCTGCCCCAAGCAGACACAGCCAGCCGGTGGCTGTGGGGCCCAGGAGCAGGGGATTCTCCCCAGAGATCCAGCAGGGTTCCCTCCGTCCCTTTCCCTCCCACAACAGGCCAACAGCACTGGTAGTTTATATCCTAAACAACGAGGAGTCAGAGTCGGGGTGTTTCTCCATGGGAACAGGCCCACAGACCTACCTGTGACTGGTACCAGTTTATATATATATAGTTATTCAATATACATCTACATACATTTATCTATTATTAAATATAATATAATATTATTAAATGTGTATATAAAATATATAAAAATACATACACTGCACGCTTGGCCCTCTTCTTCCCTTTTTGGCCTCAAATCGCATGCTGGTTGATGCTTTTGCAGCTCAGGCTGGTGTTTGTCCAGAGGCTGCTGGTGCCGCTGTGACCACGTCCGTGCCCGGGGCGTGCCGAGGCTCTAATCAGCTCCGTGGTAATTAGCACAGGGGATACCTGCTGTCCACCAGCGGCCACGGCCGGATCTGGCTCCCCACGGCCAGCGCCAGCTGGAGCAACCACCTCCAGTAGCCAGCTTCATCCGGCAAGAAGGCTCTAAAGTCACGGAGAGAAGGAAAGGGAGGAGACGGAAACAAACAGGAGACCCCGCGATGCCCACAGGCACAGCTGATGGCAGGTTTCTTCTCGCCCTGACACCTCCGTGGGCTCTTCCAGCCGTGGAAAAACAGGGGGCTCCTCCTTGGCCCCCAAGCCTTGTGACAGCTGCTGGGTGTGCTGCTGTCCCCCTCCGCTTCTCTCTGTTTTCCTCTCTTTTCCCCTCCCCTGAAGCCGGAGCTGTTGCATTTTCCCCCCGCAGGTTCAGGTGGAGGTGGAGCGGTGGGAGGAGGGACAGCCAAGCCCTTCCCACGGCCCTGGCGCCCGGGGATTGGGGCAGCGGGAGCGCCCGGCCGAGGGCAGGCGCTGAACTGGGAGGAGAAAGAGATAAACTATTAAAACAGAAAGAAAAAAAGAGAAATTCCAAGCACTGATCTGGCCGGTCCGGTCGGCTCGAGCAGGAGGCGGCGAGCAGGAAGCCCGCGGCTGGGGAAGCTCCAAAGGTAAACGCAGCTCTGTTCTGCTCCCCTTTCCATGCCGAAGCCACCTCAGATGAGGTCAGCAGGGTTTCACCCTCGCCCCATTCCCTGTGGCTCTCCTCTGGCTCTCCTTCGCTCTCCTCCGGCTCTCCATCCCGCTTGCTCCCTTGGCACACCCACCCCACAACTCCCTGGCCACAGTGCCTCCCTGCCCTCCTCGCTTTCCCCACGGCCGTGCTCCGGGGAATGCTGTGCCCAGCCATCATTTACCACCCCACAACATCCACACGGTCCTCTGCCTCAAATCCGGGGTGTCCCCACCCCAAGATGTGGGAAACGGGAGCCACTGCTGCCCGCTAGCCGGTGCTCCTCCCTCCCGGGCACTCAGCAGCCCCAGCACCCACTCCCTCGTGGGCATCCAGCACTGTCGTTCCCTGGAGCAAAGGGCTCCGGGGGTTTTGGGGCTCCCCACACCCCCTGGCCAGGCTGCAGTTTGTTGGAGCTTCCTTATTCCAGCCATCAGAGGAAATGGCTTAGGAGTGACCCACCCAGGAGCAGAGCCGGAGCATCGCGCCAGGCACAGACAGCCCCACGCCACACTCGTGAGCATCTCCCACCCTTTCTCCATGTGAAATCCAGGTGGGCTGGCTCATCTCCATCCCATCCTCTTCCTTCCCTGGCCATGGAGAAACTCAGTTAATCCTCTAGGTATAAATCACTTCCAGCTGGTCAAGCTGAACACATACCGGGCGTCTCTCGCGTACCTTGATCCCTGGTTCCACCCCACGCCTGGCACCAGGCTGTTCCAGAGGGAAGCACCGTGCCTGCATCCCTGCTCCAAGCCAGGCAGCACCACAGACCTCCCCTTTCCCATTCCACACCAACAAACACGGGGGGACCAGCCCTGCTCCCACCCAAAAGCAGGGTGCATCCAGGAGTGCTGAAGCTCCAGAGCAAAGAGGAGCCTGGGAGAGGCTTTCACCCCTCCTGCCTCCCAGGGTTAGGCCGGGTGTTTACCATGGAAACACCGGCACCGCGGTGTCCCCGAGGCTCCCCCCTCAGCCCCAGCACCCACATCACCCGCAGCAGGCGTGTGGGGACAGAGGAGCCCGGCCTTGCCAGGCCCTGCTCCACCGTCTGCTCCTGGTGTCCGCCTCTTCCCGCGGGGCCAGCGCAGTGACACCGCTGCGTGGGGCCAGCCGGGGGGTCCCTGCGTGCCATCCCTGTGCTCCCCGCTTGCCCGGAATGCCGTGCGGCTGTGCCGGTCCCCGGGCACGGCCACGGGGTAGCAACGCGCCGAGGAACACCGCACCCTCCGGGGAGCTCTCCAGGTGGGAGGCTGCGTTTCCATAAACAAACCAGACCGCTGGTAATTAACAGGTTCAAGGGCACGTCAGGCTGGAGGCAGCTCTGCGGACCAGGCAGGGGGGTGGCGGGTGAAGGGGGTCCCACTGAGACCCCCAAAGCCGTGGTTTCGCATGGCTGAGCTCGTTTCCCCTCCGTGGTTTTGGATTTGGGCCGAAGCCACGTTTTTTAAATCCTGCAACCCCCGGCTGGTCATTAATCGCCTCCCACCCATAAATTCATGGTTGGGAAAGCCAGGCTGGGAGTCAGCGCAGGGCGGGCAGGTGACACGGTGGCCGCCGGGCCGTGGGTGGGACGGGGCTTTGACTTTACCGCAGAGCGGCACCCACCACCCCCAGACGGAATCGCTGCGGGGGCCGACGGGGGTGGCCAGGCCCTCCCCGTGCCAGCGCTCACGGAGCCATTCCCGGTCTGTCCCAGGCCCGGCCCGCCCTGCGGCAGAGGCAGGTGGACTTTGTCCCCCCCGGAAGACGCCGGCACTTGCGATGCCGGCAGCGCCCACGCCTGTCACCTGAGCGTGCCATGGCAGGTAGGTGAAATCCCAGTTCTCCCCTGTTCTCAGCTGGGAAGGGTCCCTGTGCAGGCACAGCTGGGGGTCCTGCTCTGGTGTCACCTCACAGAGAGGGCGAGGGTCCTTGCCAGGCTCCCAAAGCGGCTCAGCCCATTGCTGAACAGCCACGAGCACCACTCACTGCCAGACCCCCATGGCAGAGCTTGTTTTTCCGGGATGGCTACACCACTCACCTGCCCAGCAGGGAGCTGGATCAGCTTTCCCATCCACACCCCCTCCCCTCTGTGCCCCCAGACCTTTGCAGCGTGCCCCCCGAAATCCTGGTGCCGGCTGCCAACGAGACGCTGGACCTGGTGCTGGGGAGCAGGGTCGAGCTGAACTGCACCGTGCGCTGGGCGGGCACGGAGCGCTGCCAGCCCATTCCCGCCTGGAGCAAGGACGGGCAGTGGCTGGGCAGCGGGAGCAGCCAGGACACCGCCTGGTGAGGAGCCTGCCCTGGGGACACCCACCCGTCTGCTTTGGGAGAGAGGGTGTCACCACACGGCCTGACCCACAGCATCCCCACGTCCCCTCAGGTCTGGCCAAAACTCCTCGGAGCAGCTCCTGGCCAGCGTCCTGCAGCTCAACCTCACCCGCGATGCCGATTTTGGGGTGTTTGCCTGCTGGATCAGCAACGCCACGGCCACCTTCACCCTGCGGCGAGCAGGTAGGGACCTGCTGGGGACGGGGGGGGACATCCCATGGAGAGCCCAGGTGCACGGGGGGATTGAGGAGAGCGATAGGGGCCCTGGTGCCTCTCTCGCATCGGGGTGCAAACCTGCACCAAACCCAGGTGCGCTGCTCACCGTGCCCGTCCCTGTCGTGGCAGAGGCGGCGGGGCACGTGCCGGCGGTGCTGGCAGCCCTCCTGGTCCTGGCGCTCCTGGTGCTCCTGGCTGCGCTCTACGTCCGGTGCCGCCTGAACGCGCTCCTCTGGTACCGGGACCGCTACGGAGAGCTGGAGATGAACGGTGAGCAGGAGGTGACAGCCCGCTGGGAGCAGACCCCTGCGCTCCGGGGGCTCTCACAGCCCTGCCCACGTTACCCCTGCTCCGTGGGTCTCCCCAGACGGGAAGCTGTACGACGCCTACGTCTCCCACGCCACCACCCCCGATGACCGAAAGTTCGTCCACTTCATCCTGAAGCCGCAGCTGGAAAACCGCCACGGCTACAAGCTCTTCCTGGACGAGCAGAACATCCTGCCCAACTCAGGTAGGCGCCGCGCAGGGCTGGGCAGGAGGTGGCACGGGGACCTGGGGGCTTGAGACCCCTTTGCCCGCAGAGCCGTCAGCCGACCTCATCATGAACGTCAGCCGGTGCCGGCGCCTCATCGTGGTGCTCTCCGTCGCGTACCTGGAGCAGGACTGGTGCAACAGCAGCTTCAGGTAGGAGTGGAGCAGCTCCCATGGGGGAGGAGAGCGGCTGGCGGGTCCCTCACCGCCCTGTCTCGCAGGGAAGGGCTCTGGAGGCTGCTGGAGCTCTCCAGGAAACCCATCTTCATCGTCTTCGAGAGCCAGTACCGGGAGATCACTCACCCCGCCATCACCCTGCTGAAGCAGCACCGGAGCGCCGTGACCCTGCTGGTGTGGAGAGCCGGCTCCATGGTGAGTGCCGAGCAGGATCCTGAGCCCCTGGGACCCCGCAGTGCCACCCTCCCTGCTGCCCGCTGGGGCTGCCCCACGGATATTGCTGAGCAGGACCCATCCCACCAGCACGCCCCTTCCATTCCCAGCTCCCCATTTTGGGCCAGCCTCCCTGCTGCCCGCTGGGGCTGCTCCCCGGCCTCCAGTGCTAGAGAGCAGGTTAGGGCACTCGCCTTGTGGAGGAAATTTAAAAACCGGCCAGAAGAGCCCTGGATCTGGGAGCTCACCCCCCAAACCTGCACGGTCAGGACCCCGTGACACTCCAGGGTCTCCCCAGCCTCAGCTCCCGGAGTGGAGCTTTGGCCCAGGGCCACTCCGGCCATTTCGGGGCCAGGCTGGGAGCCGGAGCCCTGGGGAGTGTTCCAGCAGGTCGGGCCGGTTTCTCCGCCGGCGCGTGGGCACGGTGCCACGCCGGAGCACAGCCCTCACCTTGGCCAAGCTCCCAGCGCCGAGAACAGCGAGCCGAGCCCGTGGAACCGCGCGGGGCCGTGCTCCGGTGGTCCCGGCCCGGCTCATCCCCTCCCGGCCCCCGCAGACCCCGTGGTCGGACTTCTGGAAGGAGCTGTGCCTGGCCCTGCCGCGCAAGGTGTCCTTCCCGGGGAGCGTGGGGGACCCGCAGACGCAGCTGCAGGAGGACAAGGACCCCATGCTGATCCTGCACAGCAGCTACCTGGACGGCGCGGGAGACCTGGACCCGGACGGGGACCTCGGCACGGGTCCGTGTCCCCGCTGCTTCTCCTGAGGGGACCGATGCACGCTGGACGTCCCTCCTGGCCTTTGCCTCCCGCTCCTGTGGCGGCGAGGGTGGGTCCAGCCCCTTCCCCTGCACCTAAACCCATCTCCCTGCTCCTGCCAGGCCTCCGAGGGCGCGTCTTCGGAAGCCCCCCGCCCCCTCGCCTCGGCGGCCACAGCACTCCCAGGGCTCCAGCAGCCAGCGGGACGGAGGACACGCAGCTGCGGGACGGGCAGCGCTCCGAGCTCGACGTCTCGGATCTGGGATCGCGCAACTACGGCGCCCGCACGGACTTCTACTGCCTGGTGACAGAGGATGACATCTGAGCAGGGCCACAGGTGTCCCCCCTCCCTGCGGGGACACGCAGACCAGGTCGCGGCTGAGGACCCCGGGAGTTAGGATGGGATCAGAGCCACAGCCGTGCTGGGAAAGCAGGAGCTGGCTCCCAGGTGGAAAACTGGAAAACCATCGCCAGGAACACCCTGCCCTCAGTGCCTCAGCGCCACCCCTGGGTGCTGGGCGCTGTCCTTTGCCCGCGTGGGCGGCAGGGACATTCTTCCTGCGTGATGGACAAAGGCTGGGATGGGTGATGCTCTCCGAGGAACAACGTGCCCCGGCCCCAGGGAGTGCCCGACGGGAGCGGCGGCAGCACCTTTGTCCCATGGGAACATATTGTCCCATGACAATAAAAGGCTGCTGCATCCACTGGGTCTGTGCATGGTGGGGACACAGGTGACACCGGCAGGGTGACACGGGGGGGCGTCCCCACTGCAGGCAGCGCTGTGCTCTGTCCCTCCCACGCCAGTGTCCCCGTCACACTAACTGGGAGCCGTGCCGGGCACAGAGCGCGGCGTGGCACCGCGGGGTGAGCTCACCCTGTGCTGGTGTCCCCATGGCACCGGTGTCCCCAGGGCGCTGTCCCCCCTCCCAGGTGCCATCCAAACGCAGGTGCAGGTGGGCAGCACTCAAGGCCTTTATTTCAGGGGTGCACAGGGCGGGGGGGTTGTACACAGAGAGCCGCAGAGCCAAACAGCCNCCAAACCCGCCGGCAGCCCAAAGCCACCCCCAGCCCACCCGTGCGTCCCCTCCTGGCCACCATGGTGGCACAGAGAGCTTTGGACCCGTCTGCACCCAGCACTGGGGATGCCGGGGACACCGGGGGCATCTCCCCACCCACGGGGCGACGCCGCTCAGCAAACACGACCCGGACGGCCCTGCCCGGATCCTGCTCCTGCCGCGCCAGCAGGGCCCAGCCCTGGCAGCAGCTGGTGAGGAGCGACAGCAGCGGCTCTGCCATGCTGGGACAGTCCCCACAGGCTGACACAGGGGCCCCGAGGCCCCCCCCCGGGCTTCCTGCAGCGAGGGCACGGGCAGCCCCACCAGACACAACCCCCTGCCCACTCTCCCTAGTGAAGGGGGAACTGTCACGGCGTCACTTCCCAGCTCCCCACAGCCGCCGTGCCACCCCATAAACTGTGGGAAGCCACCTCAGAGCCCCCCAAGCCCCCGAGCCATGCAAAGCCCCATCCCCACCCAGGCAGGGCACAACACAAGTGTAACCCGCAGCACATCCCCCACTGGCACAGGGCACGGACGCCCCCCGGCCCCGCGGCTCAGGGAGCTGCGATGAAGCACCCCCAGAAGCCCCCCCTGCCCCAGCATTGCTCTACAGGAGCCTTCCCAAATCCCCGCAGCTCCTGCCCCCCTGTCAAGCTGCAGGACAAGCCAAGTTTTGCAGACAGCTGCCTGAGAGCAGGGAGGGACCCGTAACTGGGGTCCCAGTGGGGCCCCACAGCAGAGCCAAAGCAGCAGCTGGGCTTAAGGCTGGGCAGGAGGGAGCACAGCTGTCCCCCTGCCGGGGAAGGGGACCCGGGGGAGGCGCATGGGATGTAGGGATTAGGCTACGGAGCGGGGGTCCGGCGGCGAGCAGCCTCCCCACGGCATGGCCGGCAGCACGGAGCATCCCAGCGGGGCATCCCAGCTCCCAGGGTGTCCTCACAGGCTGAGGAAGTCCTCCTTCCGGTAACCCTTCTGCAAGGAGACAGCCCCATGAGGCACACGGAGCCCCTGTGCTCCGGCACTGAGGGGCCACGCTGTCCCCACCTCACCTGCGCGGGGACAGCGCTCGGGGATGTCCCCACACCTGAGCAGAAGCAGGCGTGGAGCGGGGACCCACCATGTGCCAGGAAGGGTTTGGGTGGTGTGGCTCTCCAGGACGAATCCCCCGGCCTTGATTCCCTTGGGATTCCCCCTCAGGATCCCCACCAGGGGCCCTGCTGGCCACGGGAGGCTCTGGAAAGGGTACGTACCATCTTGAAGTCCCGGTGGAGCTTGGTGTACTGCCACATGTTTCCCAGGAGGCTGGCGGCGGCTCGGGAGGACTTCTCGTTGTCTGAGCTGGGAAAAGAGGACAGGACGCAATGAGGTTTTGGGCACCACTGAGCACGGGACAGTGCCCACCAGAGCCCAGGGAGACCACCCCAGAGGGGCCCGGAGGGACTGGGGGCTTAGTGCGGGTGGGGAGAGGCAGGAGGTGAACATCTGGATCCCACCACAACAGGCAGGAGCAGGGAGAGGTTCCCTGATGGGAAGAGGCAGCTGTGGCAATGCCGGGTTGTCCTTAGGGGGTGACAAAGGGCTGGCAGCTGGCCACGAGGCCACTCGGAGCCGGTCTGGAGACTCCCATCACCACGGCTTGGGAAGGGAGACTTGTGCCCCTCTTCCAGTGTGCTGGAGCAGGGGAGGGAGGGGAGAGCAGGACAGGAGCCCGGGCGCGAGCCGAGGCACGGCAGCTCCCACCTGTCCCGTCGCTTCTTGATGAAGAAGAGCTTCCTGAGGCCGTCGAAGTAGACGATATCGCGGGCGGCCATGGGGCTCTCCACCACCAGGTTGTTGAGCACCGCGATGATGTTCACGATGACGTCGGCGGGCGGGGCCTTGTCCCCAACGCTCCCCGGCAGCTTCTCGATCAGGTGGCTGACCACCTTGGTGGCTGGGGGCAGAGGGCACGTCAGGGCCGGTGGCCAGAGCCGGGGGGGACAGAGCCACATCCGGGAACAGGGGATGGAGCAGCCCACGCGCTCAGCCGCGAGCGGGGACGCGGCCGGCGGGACGGGGATAACGGGAGGCCAGACTGAGGAAAAGGTTGGGAAGCACCCCCCAGTCCTGGCTCCCCCCCGGCACTCACACATCTCGTCCTTGTTGCGGGCGTGGCGGGACAGGTTGCGGATGAGGCCGGTGAGGGAGCGCAGCTGGTGGTGGTCAGCGGTGCGGACGCGGTCCAGCACGGGGTTCAGGATGCGCTCCTGCTCCAGCGCCAGCCGGCTCAGCACGCCCGCCCACTGCAAGGCAAGCACCCCCGTGGAGACTCCACCGGCTCCCTCCTCCTCCTCCTCCTCCTCCCGCTCACCCGGAGCGGGTCGGGGCGAACCCTGCCCAGGTGCCCCCCTTGCCAGCACGGCTGTGGGGCCCGCCCAGCCCTGCTCACCCTGCGGTCCCCGGCCGTGATGTTCTGCAGGGCGCCCGAGGCCGCCTCCGTCGTGTGCTTGTTGAGCTCGCAGCGCTGCAGCAGCCGGTTGTAGATGCCCACGATCTGCGGGTTCCAGAGCCACTCCATGCCCTTGGGGTCCTTGGAGACCTCCGTGAAGGTGACGATGTCCGCGTTCAGGTAGTGCTGAGGGACGGGGGCACTGTGAGACTACGGGGCTGTCCCCTCCGCAGTGTCCCTCGCTGCCAGAGTCCCCTTTTCCCTGCCCGCCTGGCCTGAACTGCTGGGCAGGGAGCTGGCAGGTCAGCCCGGCTGCATCGTGCCCCGTGGCATGGAAAAGCGGGGGTTCAGCACCCTGATTCACCCCAAACACCTGATTCACCCTCTGCTGAGCTCACCCCTGTGTCCCACCCACCGGCCGAGGCCAGCGTCCACCTCCGCCCTGGCATCACCTCCGCTGCCAGCGCTTCCCAGCGCCAGCCCCACCCCGGTGACACGGCCACGGCCACGGCATGCCCCCGCTGACCTCCCGGGCTTTCTTGCTCTGGGGGCTGAAGCAGCCCACCAGCTCCCCCGTCACCGTGCCGCCGGCGTTCCTCCGGTGGCCCTCGAGGCGCTGGAGCGAGGACGGGGGCATCTCGTCGTACAGGCGGTAGGAGAGGTTGCGCAGGACACAGACAGCATTCTCCACGCTCTGGGGGGGACAGGGGACACGAGGGCGTCACCCCCGGGCCATCTGCAGGGTGCGTCCAGCTGGCACCATGGGCAGAGTCGTGACACCGGCTGTGCCCAGCGAGCCCAGACGGAGCCGGGCTGGTTCTCCCAGCATCACATCAAGATGTGCCTTTGCACCACGGGATGGGGCAGCAGCACCTCAGCCCCCCCCAGCACCAGCTCGGGGGCTCACCTTGTCCTCCGACTTCCCCACCTCCAGGGAGCTGTTCACGTAGTGGATCATGGAGTCCACCAGCCCGTGGCACTCGCGCATCTTCTGCCGGGTCTGCTGGCTGGCAGAGCTCAGGTTCCTGCATGGGAAAGGGGTTCCGTCATGGAGAGAACGGGATCCCCCGCAGCCACCCCCTCCTGAGCCCAAAAATGAGCCCTGCAGACCCTTCCTCCCTCCAAACCTTTACTCCCAGTGGGAGGACCTGAAGGAGATACCTGAGGAAGCCTGTGGAGTTATAGAAGATCTCTGCCTCTGAGGGGTTCTGCTGGATGACACCCGAGCCCCCCAGCCCAGAGAGAGGGACCAGGACCAGGTCCGTGAGCTGCTCCAGCGTGTCCCGGGCCAGGCGATCCTTCAGGTTGTCACTGGAGGACAGATTCCACAGGATCCCTGCGCAGAGGGGGACCCTCAGTACCGGAATGGCTGGGGAGCACACCCACCCCAGCGCCCCTCCCCGGGAGGCTCACGCTGGGGACGACGACGCAAAGGGATCATCCCCGCGGAGCATCGTCCCAGCTCCCCTCACGTGAGGGGAGCAGAGCGCCACCCCCGGGGGAGGGGACCCCCGCCCGCCCCGCCGTCGTCCCCAACCTGTGACGTTCTTGCGGAGCTCGTCGTCGGGCTCCCGCAGGGTGCGCATGAGCTCGTAGATGCCGTTCTCCTCCACCAGCGCCAGCTTGTTCTCGGCGTTGTCGTAGATGAGGTTGCGCATGGCGCCGGTGGCGTGGCGCTGCACCTCCTGGTTCGGGCTGTTGAACAGCTTCACCAGCTTGGGCATGGCCTGCAGGCTGCGGGCCTGGGGAACAGCCCGGGGGGTCAGACATGCTGCGCTCCCGGGGCTCCCTCCGGCCCCTGCGCCTGCCCACGGTGTCGGAGGGGCTGGGAAAGCCCCTGCTCCCGCCACTCCCGGGGCTCACCTGCTTCTTGGCGCTGCTGTCGCTGTAGCACTTGTGCTGCAGGTAGGCAGCGCCCAGCACCTGCAGGTTGGGGTCGCTGGCGATCAGGTACTTCACTGCCGAGGGCAGATCGATGTCATCAAACCTGGAACCACGGCCGGGTCAGGGGGAGCCCCAGCAGAGCGTCCCACAGGATCCTCCACCTCTGCGCCCCACCGTGTCCCCCATCTCCAAGGAGCCCCAGCAACCCATCTCCTTCCCACCGCACTCTGGGCATGGGACTCCATTCCCAGGGGAAGGAGCATCATCCTGCCACACCTCAGGATGTGTCCACGGAGGGACCAAGGCCACAGGCAGGACATGCTCAGACATCAGCCCGTGCCGCGGTCCGTAACCGCGACGCCAAACCGCGCCTACCATCCCACCCCTCACACCCGGCGGGAGCTGGAGGGGTTCGCCCTCCCTGGGCAGGTTCCTGCAGCGGGGACCAGGACCAAGACACCCCGGAGCAGCCCCCGGCACTCACCCGCCGGCGTGGTGTCCGAGCAGCGCGCCGTGCCCGTTGTACATCTCCATGGCGCGCGGCTCCGCGAGGTGGTGGCCGGACTCGGCCAGGCTGCGCACGGAGGGGGCGCGGGAGCCGTGCTCCCCCAGCCCCAGGAACGCGCCGCCTCCTGCGGGCCCCGTGCCGAAGGAGCCGGCGCTCAGCCGCGAGCGGTTGTTGCTCTGGAAGCGCTGCAGCGTGCGCATGGCGGGGGCGCGGATGGTGCGGCTCGGCGGCCCCTCGGCGCCGTCCAGCCACTCGCAGGCAGCCTTGGCGGCCGTGCCGGCGCTCAGCTGCCGCTCGAAGGCGAAGGAGCGGCCAAAGCCGCCGCCGGCCTGGCTCTTGTAGAGCTGCCGGTGCCCCGGCACGTCCAGCTGCTCCGACAGGACGCTGTAGCGGTCGTCGGCGAGCGGGAGGGGCCCGTCGGCCAGGCGCAGGGAGCGCAGCGACAGCGTGTCCAGGTTCTGCCGGCAGCGGAAGTTGCGCTCGTGGAAGGAGCTGGGCCGCGGCGAGGCGGCGGCCGCCTGCGAGGCCACGTAGCCAGCCACGTACGCGCGGCCCTTGGCCGGGCCCCCGTTGCTGATGGTGGCCATGCGCTTGTGCGGGGTGAGGTCCACGGCCGAGCGCGAGGACCAGCCGCTGCCCCGCAGCGTGCCGAAATCCTTCTTGGCCAGCGGCTGGTACAGCTGGGGGCGGAACGGCGGGTTAGGCGTCCGTCCCTCCGTCCCCACATCCCCACCGGGGGAGCCCAGAGCGCTCCTCGGCACAGCCGAGGTGGCGGGCAGGGGACGGAGCCCCGGTACGTACCGAGGCTTTGGGGTCCACGCCATTGCTCTGGGAGCGGGAGCTGAAGGAGGAGCGCAGGGTCGAGCCGTACTGACCACCTGCAGGGCAGCGGCAGAGGAGGCAGGGTGAGCGTGGGCAGGGCAGGGAGGGATCTGGAGATCAAAGATCGCCCCAGCCCGTCCCAGGGGGACCCGCTGCGGGAACCGCGGCAGCGCAAGCAGAGCTTGGGGGGACAGAGGGGTGGGAGGAGGCTGCCTTCGCCTGCCCGCTGGCCACGGGGAGCAGAAGTGGCCTCCCCGCCCCGCCCCGTGCCCCGACGGCGAGGGCACTAATTGCCACCTTGGCGGGGACGCCGCGGCTCAGCCCGGTCCCCCCCGCCGCAGCCGGATCGGCAGCCCAGGCATCCCCCACAGCCAGTCCCGGCTCCCCCGCCCTGGGAACGGGACCCTGGCAGGGCCTGAACACCCTAGCGCGCCCCGTGGCACCTCACGCTGCCCATCTGCCCTGCCACCGCCACCGCCCCAGGGCCGCCGGCGGGACGGGACAGGGACAGGGACGCCGCCAGTGCTGGTGGTGCCAGGAGCGTGACTCACGCCCGGGGCAGCCCTCGGGGTGCCAGAGGGGTCTGTGCCCACCACTGGGGTCCCCGGCACGGGGGTCAGGGCTCGGGGGATGCCGGCGGTGCCGGGCGGGGCGGCAGGGCGGAGGCCGCCGGCTCAGACGTTAAATGGAGGAGCTGGAGCCCGGCCAGCGCTGCCGCTCGGGGCCGGGGGGGCTCTGCCAGGGCGGGAAAATCCTCCCCCCTCCCGGCCCAGGGCAGGCTGTGGGACCCCACCGACGCTAAGCCCTCCAAGGGCAGGTAGGGGAACTGAGGCAGGACCCCGAGTGGGGTGAAACGAGCCCGCGCTGGGGCTGAGCTGCCCCTGGTCCCGGTGCCGCGGGTGCTCGGGGGCGTTCGGGGGGGCTCGGCCAGGGTGGGGGGCACCCCCCGCCCCGCATCCAGGGTGCGCTCGGAGTCCAGTGCCGGCCGAGGGGCTCCCACCGCCCGTCCCACCGCGCGTTCCCAGGGGGTCCCGGGGGAAGGGGGGG
>VXAZ01008610.1:193835-206297 GCA_013399875.1 Gymnorhina tibicen
AGCCGACACCCTCGTCCCCAGCCCCCCTAGCACAGGCAGCACCAGGCTCGGGGCTCTGCCCCCCACCCACAGCGTGTCCCGAGTGCAGGGCACAGCCAGACCCCCCCTTCCCTCCCTGGGTCCTGGAAGGGGAGCAGGAGGGTTTGGGCAGCCCCAGTGGGTTCTTATCCCCCTCAAAGCTCAGCTCCCCAGCCTAACACAGGGACGAGGTACTGGGTATTTTAGGCAGGGGTTGGGGGGGAGGGCAACACAGGAAAGGGGCTGCAAAGGGATCCTGGATGCCACAATTCCACTTCCAGTATCCCCAGCCTGGCACAGCCCCCTGGGACCCACCGGCACTAAGGAGTTAATGAATTCATCGCTGACTAAGAAATTAGACCCTTGAGAAAACAACCACCGCCACCCGCCGTGGCCCTCCCCGCTGCCCCCTCCCCAGGAACGCCGCGGCGGGCATTGGGTGCCCCCCGTGCCGGCACCGGTGGTGGCGGGGGACAGGCGGGTGCCGGGGGTCGGTGGCTACGGGCCGGGCTCGGGCACTAGTCCTTGGAGGGCTTCTTGCTGCGGGCGTTCCACATGCCGCGCTTGGAGTGGTAGTAGTGGTAAAAGTTCCTGAGGCGCAAGCGCTCCACCTCCAGCCCGCTCTGGAGCACCCTGTGGACGGACGGACGCGGCTCAGGGGATGGGGGGACGCAGGGACAGGGCTCAGGGATGGATGGATAGAGGGAGAGGGCTCAGGGGACGGATGGATGGATGGATGGACGGACAGACGGATGGAGAAGGCTCAGGAGACGGATGGACAGAAGAAGAGGACTCCCTGCAGATGGAAGAGGGAGGGATGGGGCTCAAGGGATGAAGGGACAAAGGGACAGGGCTCAGGAGATGGAGGAAGGAAGGGATGGGGCTCGAGAAATGGGTGGACAGAGGGACAGGGCTCCGGGTGGACAGACAGATGGACACGGTCCTCCCAAAGGGAAGTTTTCCTCTTCACCATCCCATCACCCAGCCCCCCAGCCAGCTTGATGGATGTGCCCAAATCCCCGTGGCTAACCCTGCTTGTGGGGGTTTAGGGGCTGCGGGACCCCCAGGCTCACCTGTCCAGGAGCTCCCAGTCCTCCCCGCCCCAGCGGTCCCGGAACTCCTCCGTGTTCATCCCTCCCACACGGTCAAAGTCCGACTTGTAGATGCCGAAGAGGCCGAAGCCGTTCACCTCCCAGTAGCCTGAGGGGGAGGGGGGGGGAGCAACGAGGTGAGGGGGGGGGAGGCCCCCAAATGCCCCCTATCATCCCCTCTGTGCTCTCCCCACCACCTGGGAGCCACGGGGATTCCCCATCCCAACCCCTCTTCCCACCGCGGGCCCGTCCCCATCTGCGCCGCCTCCTGCGGAGGTTTTGGGGTGTTCCCAGCCAGACGGGGGTCCCTGCTCACCGTTGGGCTCCCGGGGGGAGCTGCCGCAGCTCAGCCTCATGACGATGGGAGCGTAGGCCAGCTTGCCCTCCACGCAGTGCTTCCGGATGCTGTCCAGGATGTTGGCAGGGAAATGGATGTGCAGGTCGCACAGGAACACGATGCTGTGCTCGTCCTGGGACGGGGCACACGCGGGTCGGGGGGATCAGAGGGGAGCAGCCCCGCGGAGAGAGGCCGCAGCCAGAGCCGGTCCCTGTCCCCGCTCACCTCCACCATGTCCACGCCAGCCTGGAGCCCGGCCGAGCGCTCGAAATTCCCCGTGCGCCGCAGGTACTGGAACCTGGGGAGAGAGGACGGGGCAGGTAGCGCTGGGGACACACAGGGACACAGCCCAGAGGGGGACAGGAACCACCAGCGTGGGGAAAGAACCTTCTCAGGAAGGCCCAGGTGCTGCAGCTCAAGCTGAGGGTCCCCCCGTGGAGTCGCCAGTTTCTGCGCCCCCAAATCCTCATGGAAAAGTAGTTTAAACCCCCAAAAACGAGGCGGAGGAGGCAAAGGGCAGTGAGACGGGCGCTGTGCAGGTGGGGAAGGAGCAGCAGGTTGTGTGAGCACCCGTCCCACACCGGGGAGCCCCCCAGACTCCCGAGGCTGCAGGCTGGGAGTTACCGGGGCAGGCGGGCATCCCGCAGGGCCTTCTCCACGTCCATGTCCTCGCTGTCGAAGTCCACCAGGATGACGTTGAAGTTGGCGTCCCTCGTGGCCCCGTAGAGGCCGGCCATGTCCGCGATGAACTGCTGCACCCAGCGGGCCTGGTTCTTCACTGCCGGACACGCGGCCCTCAGGCTCACGCGGAGGACCCATGGCACCCCCTCCCCGCCAAACCGACCCCTCCCGAGGGGAGCCGACACCCTCGTCCCGCCGGGGCAGCCCGGAGAGCCAAGGGGCCGCCTTGCTCCCGCGGTGCAGACCCCGGAGAGCCACGTCCCGCCGGCGCCTACCCGGCACCACGAAGTGCACCATGACGTCCTGCCGCCAGCTGAGCCGCAGGGGCCGGCACAGGACGGACTTTCCGTAGAGGATGCTCCAGGCGCTGGGCTGGGGCTCGGTGGCCGCCGGGGCCAGCCCGTCGGGGTTGGCCTCGGCGCTGTCGTCCTGCTTGCCCTGGTGCAGGAGGACGTAGACGTACTCGGAGAGCCGCACCGTGCGCTGGCCACGCTCCGCCAGCTCCAGCTCCAGCAGGTAGCGGTTCCCCCGCGCCGTGTCCCGCCGCTTCTCCACGTTGATGATCCTCAGCAGGGTGTAGATCCTACAGGGGGGAAAAAGAGAAGCCTCGAAATTGCCATCGTGAGCTCTGCTTCCCACCCACCCCCACCCCACCAAGTTGCCACCGGCCTCCTGCTCCCTCCGCACCCTCCGTTCTTCTCGTTGAGCCTCTCCATGTACTGGGCCACCACGTCCACCACCTCGCTCTCGCCCAGCTGCAGGTTTCCCGACACGTTGCAGCGCAGGTCGTTCCAGTCGGAGCGCAGCAGCTCGAAGTCCACGGAGCTGACGCTGAACGTCCGCTGCCAGTTGATGGAGTCCTCCAGCCAGCCCTGCTGCAGCTCCCCCGCCTCGTAGGAATAGTCCGACACCTCCTCCTCCTCGTCCTCCTCCTCCTCCTCCCGGCCCTTCCCCTCCTCCTGCTGCGATGCTGTGGTTTCCGGCACCTTCAGAAAGGACGTCACCCGCGTCCCCTCGGAGTGGGCGGCCTCGGATGAGTTGTAGTCGGCAGTGGTCGCCATCCTGCCCGGGGCCGGGGTCGTGTCCTCACGGCTGAAGAGCCCCTCGGTGCCCAGGGCGAGGAGGCCAGGCAGCACCCGCTGCTTGGGCGGCCGGTCCCACCTCCTGCCGCTCTTCCGCCTGGCAGGGTCCCTCTCCCTGGAGATGTTGCCGAGGAGCCAGGGGCTCCGGCGGCCAGGGAGGGCCCGGAGCTTGCTGGGGGTGATGGGATGCTTCTGCGGGGTCCTGGAGCGGAGGTGGACCCTCTTCACGGGCTTTGGGTACAGGAAGATGCCGGGGAAGGCCGGCTCCCGGGCCGCGGCTTTGCGCTTCCCGGGCTGCAGCCGGGTCACGTAGACCTTCTCCTGGGATTTCCGGGGCTTCTTGTCCTCGCCAGGAGCCGCCGGCCTGCCAGGACCCGGCGTCTTGGCTTTGCCGCCGAAGATGGGCACAGAGAGGTGGGGCTGCAGGCCCAGGGCCGGGCCGTGCTTCGGAGACGCCGCCGCCGGCAGCCCCAGCTCGTCCTCCTCGCCCTCGTCCTGGGGCAGCCAGCGGAGCGCCCGGCCCGGGCCCCGCTCCGGCGCGGGATGCTGCTGGGGGACGGCGGGCGGGCTGGACGTGCCCCACGTCCCCAGCTGCCCGGGGGTGCCCGCCTCGGCCCGCGCCCGGCCCCGCTGCCGGCGGAAGCTGTAATAGTCCAGCTCGTCTCCGTAATCCCCGGTGACCGGCGCGGGGTCCTTCCCTTTGGCTCTGGGTGCCGGCCCCGAGCTCTGCTCCTTGGCCTCCCGAGGGGGGTCTGTGGGCTCAGGGCTGTCCACTCCTTCCTCCTCCTCCTCCTCCTCATCCTCCAGGAAGTCTAGGGATCGAAGGCAGAGATTAATACCCCGACGCCAAGACGAGGAGGCGGAGCCCGATGCCAGCAGGAGAGGAACCTGTGCATGGCTGAGGCGAGGGAGCAGAGCTGGGGCACCGGGGGATGCCCACCCAGGGATGCCCACCAGGGCTGGCAGCTCATCCCCACCTCACGTCTCGGCACCAATCCCACCTCATCCAGGAGCAAACCCGACCTGCCAGGGCTTTGCCAAGCTGCAAACTGAGCGGGGCAGGCTCTGAACAGCCTCGGGTTCCCCAGGAGCACCCCCCAGGCTCCACGGACATCCCCAGATTCCACACGGGGCCCGGTTCCTGCTGCCCACTGCCAAGGCCAACCCAGGAGACGTGGGAGGGAGAGCAAATCCCAATCCAGCGTCCTGCTGCCCACGTCCCGCGTCGCCCTGTGGTCACGCCAAGCAGGATGCTTGGAGGGGTGGCTCTGAGGGATGCTGCTCTGCACAGCCCTGCCCTCCCGGAGCCTCTGGCTGGAGTCATCCCGATGAGCCACAGCTCCGAGGGGACGAGCTGCCAGCGAGGACGCCGGGAGCTTGGCCCCGTGCCCAGAGATCCCAGGGACTCACTGTCGGTGCCGAGGAAGAGAAATGCTCGCTGCCGCGGGTCCTCCTCCTCCTCATCCATCTTCATGTACTTGTAGAACCCAAACCTGGGGGTGGAGAGGGGAGGTGAGGGCCCGGGAGGAGGGAGGAGCACGGGGTGCATGCAGGGAGGAGCACCCAGCTGCCAGCGGAGCCGGGGTTCCCGAATCCAGGAACGTTGGAGATGGGGAAAGAGCCAGCCTGGGGTGGCCCTTCCCCGGGGGATGGGGACACGTGGCCGAGGACGCGTCATCTCAGTGCTGCGCCAAAATCCCAGCCCCCAGCACCTACTTTTCCAGGTAGAGGGGGGACTCCCTGTAGAAGCACTTGTTCTCCGTCTCCATGTGAGTGAGGCGCGTGAAGTCGTTGGGATACACGAACGAGAGGTAGACCTGGGGGGGTGACGGTGCCGTGTCACCCCACCAAGCTGGGGACAGCAAAGCGACCCCCGGCACCTCAAACACCCCACGGGGACTTAACCCCGGCCCTCTCAGGCCGAGCCAGGGAAGCTCGGCCTGACCCTCCAGCGAGGGACGCTTCCTCCTGGATTTTACCCGGGTGGGAACACCCCGGCCCCGGGCTCCGCCGTGTCCCCGTGGGAGCGTGGCCCTGTCCCCAGGGAGGGAGACACTTACGAACTGCAGGCCCTGGTAGCGGGCGATGGGGAAATCCTTCACCACGTAGGTGGGGCTGTAGGCACAGGGCACCAGCACGTTCTCCACGCGGGACGCCTCGATGGCGGGGGCTGCGGAGAAGCCCAAAGCATCCCAACGTGCCCCCACAGAGCCCAGCGGAGATGCCTCCACCCAAGAGACGGGCAGAGGGTGGCACGGACGACCCAGGTGCCCACAGCAGCCTTTTTCCTCCCCCGGATCCCACCGGGGATCGGCATGGATCCCTTCTCCGGCGCTTACTGAGGAAGAAGGTGTCCCTGGGGTCGGCCTTGAGCATGTCGGCGCCGTGCTCGTCCTGCTGGGCCTCCCAGAGGTGGCTCCCGCTGTGGCTGGCCAAGGTCTGCGGGATGTGCTCCACGTGGTTCATCTTCAGGGACGACTCGTCTGCGGGACAGGGCCAGGGCTGAACCTCCCGGGCGCCCTCCGAGGGGGCCTTCCCCAGTCCCTCCGGCAGGGCTGGGAGCACCGTGGATCCCCCCGGCCCCCCCAGCCATCCCGCAGACCCCGTGACTAATCAGCCTAATGATTATTGCATCGGCTAACGAGGACGAGGGCACGGCTGATCCCGGCCAGGCCATCCTGCTCCGATTACCGCGGCCTCAAAAACCAGGGAACGCTCGGGGCTTTAACTCCTGAGGACACGGGGATTAAACCCCGGTTGTCCTTCCTGCAGGCAGCTGCGGCACGAGCCGGTGTGGCTCCTGCCCAGGCGTGGGGGTGGCACGTCCCCCTCGGCCACCAGCCAGCCCCCGGGCTCCCGCGGGAGGTCACCCTGCCCCAGTCCCCTCGGCTGTGCTCCAAGCTGCCTCCTAGGAAGCCCTGCCGGCTGCAGAGCCACAGGGAAGCAGGATCCCCCTTCTCGAGCCCCGAATTCTTCTGCTTGTGGCAGGGAAAGGCTTCCCAAATGTGTCCCTGCAGCTGGCTGGGGTTGGGCTGGAGCCCCTGGAAAAGCCCGAAGGAAGGGAGGGAGGGAGGATGGGAAGAAGGAAGGGAGGAGCTCTGCCTGCTGCTGGGGTGGGCTTCCCAGGGGTGACACGGCTTTGCCTCGGGGTGCTGCTGGCTCCGAGGGAGCCGGGAAGCAGGAGGGAGAAGCGGGAAGAGCCGGTGCTGAGGGACAGGGATTTATCAGCACCTCATCCATCTCGTGGGCGCCTGCATCAGCACT
This sequence comes from Gymnorhina tibicen, assembly GCA_013399875.1. Taxonomy (NCBI): domain Eukaryota; kingdom Metazoa; phylum Chordata; class Aves; order Passeriformes; family Artamidae; genus Gymnorhina; species Gymnorhina tibicen. Next base: position 200,309 of record VXAZ01008610.1, read on the forward strand.
ACTGGCACCCCCCGCCCCTCTCCTCCCCACGGATCCCGCCTGCTGCCAGCCCCCTCCTCCCTATCGACACCTTCCAGAGCAGGAATGATGGCCGCTCCCGCGCCGCTGGAGCGCCGGGGCAGCACCCATCCATCAAGCCCCTTCCTGCTGCCAGGGCAGGGGCAGGAAGCAGAAGATCTATAGATTTAATTAAACCTCGTGCCATCCATCCCCGCTTCCATGACAGCTCCTCATAACTCAGGGCCAGGCCCCGGAGCCAGTGGGGTCTTGGCAGCCAGGACGAGGCTGCAGCACCAGCAGAGCTGTGCCTCCACACTGCGTTTGCCTCCACATCCCGTTTTTAGCGGCGTCCCAGCTTGCTCCCAGCATCAGTCCTACCCACTGCAGCCCTTACATCCCCTCCTTGCACCAGGCAGAAGCCCCGTGCAGGGATTCAGAGGCTGAGATCTGCCCCCAGGATCCAATTTCCCAGGTTCTGCTCTCCTTCCCACCTCTCCCGGCACGTGCAGTTCCCGGAGAGCCCACTGGCCGTGGCCGCAGGAGCAGCCTGGCCCTCACCTGTGTACAGGGAGATGTAGGAGGAGTCGATCACCTCAAACTTCAGGCTGGGGAGGAAAACTCGCCACTGGGAAAAGATAAAAGCAGATGGGGAATGAGCAGGAGGGTGGCAGAGGTCGGGATGCAGCTGCCCAACCCCGGCACCCCAGGATGGGTCCTCCCTGTCCGCAGCTCCCAGAGACTTCCCTGCAGGAGAGGAGCAAGAGAGAGGGCTGATCCTGCCCCATTTCCTGCAGGGTTTGGGATTAGCAGGGATCCCTGCAGGGTCACAGAGGGAAAGGCTCCAGCGGGTGGGATACAGGCTCACGCTGCTTCCCTCTGGGACTGTCCCAAGTCCTGTGGCCCAAGGACTCCTTTCCTCACCCCAGTGCTTCATAAAGGAGAGTTTGCCTTGATTTAAGAGGGTCTCCAGAGCTGCCTGCCCTGATTTAACTCCAGCATTTTAAAAGCCAGTCTGGAGCCTTTGTCGGGACAAGTCCTCCAGTGCCCCCGGGGCGAGGCACATCAGGGTCCTGCATTTGTTGTGCAGTTGTTGTTGTTGTCTCTCTCTGCATGGCTGAGAGGTTTCTCTGCACGGCTGAGAGGCTTCGCTCCCTCCCTCCAGCAAAAACACCCCCCCCTCAGAAGCATCTCCCCCGTCTATTTGTTTTCCCCACTGTTTGTTTTTGCCCGAAGAAAGGCAGATCTTATCGGGATGGAGGGGATGGGGAGGAGGGAGGGAGGCAGCCGGCGAAGAAGGGGTGCAGCCTCTGCCGGCCTCCCCGATGCTTTGCTGGCACCGGTTTGACTCCAGTGATTAATGAGTTCTTGGGAGAAAGGAAACCTTTGCTAACGAGCCAACATCTTCCCCTCAGCCAGCCCGAGCCCCTGACACACGCTCCGGGCTTTGCCAGGGCCGCGCTGCCAAGGCAGGCAAGCTCAGATTTGAAACTCGGGGCAATTCCAAGGGGGGAAAAGAAGAAGACAGGGAATCGCCTCGGCCGCCTCTCTCCCACTGCTGGGATGCGGCCAGCGAGGCGGGACCTGCCTGCTCCGGGCTCTCCTGCCCACGGCAGGGGGATGGCAGGGCCCTCAGCTGCCCAGAGACCACCAGCGGGAAAGGAGAGCTCCACGTGTCCCGGTGCTGCAATAACCAGGGACACGGCGACACCGGCTTGTCCCCACCGGCCGGGGGGAAACCGCGGCTTTGCTCCAGGATGAAGCACTCGAACCCACGTGGGGAAAAGCCCTGGCGCTGGCTCTGCGGTCCTGGAAGGAGCCCGGAGTGGGGTGGCGGGGGGGCATCTACTCACCCCAACTTCCACATGGTCCGAGCCACGGTCGTCCTGCTTGTGGAGCAGCTCGAAGTAGTAGCGTCGGGAGGACATGAGGCTGCAGAGGGGAGGGGACGTGGCGGTCAGAGCCCAAGGCCAGCCCGGGAAAGCCTCCCTGCCCCGCCCACGGGTGGGTAACCCCTCCTGGGGCAAGGAGACACGGAGCTCAGGAGGGTGTCTGCTCCCCCGCCCCACTGCTGAGGGGTTTTGTGGCACACTGTGACATCCCCGTCCCCACCTCGGCACCTGCTCCTTCAAATCACGGATTTGGGGGTCCAGCCCGGCCCCACGTGCCTTTTGGGAAGGCGCCGTGGACCTCCCAGCAACTCCACGTCCCTGACTCCATCCCCACGGGATGATCCCTAAGGACACACTCACCGCAGGGGCTTGGAGACTTGGGAGCTGAACTTGGTGAACTCTCCCGGCGCCGTCCACTCCGTGCCCAGCTGGGAAGGAAGGAGGAGCGTGAGAGCAGCAGGACACCACACCAAAGCCCACCAGCTTCCCGTCAGAGGGATTAACCCCAAGAAAATCCAGGGATAAATGTTACACCTCCTAGTCTTTGGCAGCTCCAACCAAGAAGGGACCGAGGGGGCTCCTTCAGAAGCCAAGCCAGGCCTGGCCAGGAGCAGGGATGGGAGCAGGCTGAGACAGCCCGGCATTCCCAGGGGAGCAAAGAAGCCACACGTGGATCCCACAGAGCTCCCTCCCCCGGGAGCAGGGAAAGGAGGAGAGGTGACGCCGTACCTTGCCCACGAACGCGGCCAGCCGGGAATTGGAGGGGCTGTCGTCGGAGCTGAGCCAGAACTCTGAGTTGTCATCCGATGCCACGGAAAACTGGAAATCCCCTGCGGAGAGCCATGGAGAGGGTCACCACGGAGGGGCACGGGGAGCCTGGTGGCGCGGGCTCGGCCCCGCTGCCTCGAGGTGAGACGGGGAAACAAGGATGGGGCCACCCCAGACCCCGTGTCACGGCTCTGTCCTGGATGGGACCAGGGCTTTGTCTCCCTTTGAAGCCACAGAGAAAAGTTCTCGGCTCCAGAAGGACCCTCCTGCCCAGGAGCCAGGACTGGGGACGGTCTCCAAGAGCCCTTCTGTCCTCCTGTGGCCGGGGAGGGGAAGGACACAGCGTCTGCGCGTTGCTGCGCGGGGGGAGAAGGCCACGCTCCGTCACTCACCATCCTTGAAGGGGTGGATGTAGCCAAAAACCCGCAGCCCGTAGTTCTTCCACTTGGGAGACACAGCCAGCTTCCTCACCGTGGTGCGGGTCTGCCGAGGAGACGGGCGGGGATCACCTCCTCCGCGTTACCCCGGGCGCGGAGGGGGCCCCGCCGCCACCCACCTCTCCTTCCAGCTGGGAATCGCCCCCCCGAGCCAAACCCTGCCGGCCGAGGCTTAGAGGACCAGCGGAGGCCCGGGGAGGGACGGGCGGGCCCTCCCGCCGCCCCCTCGGCGCCCGTCCCGGGACTCACGTGGGGAAAGAGCGGGAAGTGGAGGTTCTTCCTCAGGTGCCTCACGGCCCCGCCGCACCAGTCCTCGAAGACGTGCAGGTTCGCCTTCCCCTTGTACTGCGGGGCAAGAGAGGCAGCTGAGCAGGGCTCCTCCTGCTCCGTCCCCCCTGGCTGCTGCCTGCCCACCCACCTGCTCGCTCCAGGGCAACGCCTGCTTGGTCAGGTTGAGCTTGGGGCGGGCGCTGGCCCGGCTGGAACGCCGGCCTCTGGAAAACCAGCCGTCCGCGTCCTGCCCGTCGTTCTGGGGAGGGACAGAGGGAGAGGTGGGGTGGGTGATGGGGCCAGCACGTCCCTGTGCTTGTGGGATGTCTCCCGGCATCTGTGGGGAGGCCCTGGCACAGGCTGCCCAGAAAAGCTGTGGCTGTCCCTGGATCCCTGGAAAAGTCCAAGGCCAGGCTGGACGGGGCTTGGAGCAACCTGGGACAGTGGAAGGTGTCCCTGCCCGTGGCAGGGGGTGGCACTGGATGGGCTTTAAGGTCCCTTCCAACCCACGCCATTCCAGGATTCCCTGATCTAAACACCTCATTCTGAGTGTTGCCAAACCAAGGCAAAAGATTTCCCGGCTCACGGCGAAGGAAAGCAGGAGGAGGCACGGAAATATTGGCAAGCCGTCGCAGGCAGCAGCTTCAAAATGTTCCAGCTCAACTTGTTTCCTGTCCCCTGCCAGAACTTCCCCAAAACAGTGAGTTTTCTGTTCACCCGAGGTGTTTGGCCACTCTTGGGGGCTGCTGGAATTCTGGGCTCCCTCTCCAGAAGAGGCGATCTCTACGTCCTGAGCAGAGGAAGCAGGACGTCTCTGCACTCCTCCTCTTCCTTTAAGGGGGATTAGGTTAATCCCATTGCTTGTATCTCGTAACGTGCAGGGATTAAGTGAGCATTCACCTGCCTCCAGCTCCCGATGGGCGACAAGGAAGAGCCAGGTACTCCTGGAGCCTCCTCCAGAGCATTCCCCTCTTCCTCAGCTGCCCCAGAGCATCATCCCCCTCTTCCTCGACCCCCTGGGGCAGACACAGCGCTGTCACCCCAGCACAGCCCATTTGGATGCACAGCACCAGCGAAATAATTAGCAAACTGCCTAAACAAACTCATTAGAGCCCCGGAGGAGGGAGCAGTACCCTTGGAAGACCTCGCGAGGGAGGCTTTGCTCACTGGAAGGGTTCTGCCTCCTCCCAGGAAAAGCCAGGATGCGATTCCCGCCGTGCCCTCTGTCCTTACCCAGTGCCAGCCTGTGCCTCCTCTGGGCACCCGAGATTCCTCCTTTGCCCGTCTGCCCCTTATTCCTGAGGAGCGACCCACTGCTGGGATAGGGCAGGGAACACCCCATGGCTCCCCCTCCTGCCCTGCTGCGAGGCCTCTCGGTGACAACAGAGTGGACAGGGACAGCAGGGCGTCCTCGTGGCTACAATCCAAGTGCCTCCTGCCTGAAGGCTCCCCGGCCCGGGATGGAGCAGAGCACACGGAGCAGGGTGTGGGATACTGGGGGGGGATATCCCACCCAGTTTCTGTGGGATTTCGGGGGGTGTCCCCACTGCGAGGGCCACTGGGCACAATCAGAGGCCGTGCCCCCCGAGCCCTCGGGTCCCCTCGGGCTGGACGAGGCCTGGAGCTCCCCGCTCTCGGACCGGTGACCCGCGCAGGCCCCTCCCCACCCCGTTACCATCGGATCCTCCTCGTGGCTCTCGCTGGAATCCTCGGCTTTCCTGCGCCGCGCCACCGCCGGGGCCGCCGCCGGCCGCCTCCCAGGATCCGTCACCTCCCCCGGCCTCTCTCCGTCTGCGAGGGCGGCAGAGAGGGGTCAGACCACGGCCCCCCATCCCCGCACCTCTTTTGGGGACACCCCTCTCCGCGGCACCGGGAAGGAGAGGTGCTGGCATCGCCTCCGCTGCCGGGGGACGGGGACACGGAAAGGGGGGTGACGCAGGGGGCCCTGGCTGTGATCCCCCTCATTCCATTTGCACTAAGCAGCTTTGCAGCAGCTCAGCAGCAGCAGGTTTAATTACACCCCTCACAGCTCCCGGCCCTCTCCACAACAGATGCCGGGATGAGCTGCCAGGGGTCTCGCTCCCAGGCCATCCTCAGGGATGCACCCCTACTCCCGCCCCTCCAAATCCCAGCTCTCCCAGAGCACCACCCTGGTGCTCTCCCAGAGCACACCGGCCCCAAACCCCCCCAGATATCACCCCCTCAAACCATCTTCTCCCCACAACACCACACTGACACCGAGGCCTCGCTCCCACACCCGTCAGCTTCGTTACTGTGCTGAGTTAATTATCCCCAGCCTTTGATTCCCCTCTGCAGCTCCTTCTCCTTGGGCAGGGAATTTTAAACTGCCCCCGTTTCCCCCAAAACAATGCTGCAGACTTGGAAAATATTATTTTTGGGGGGGCCACACCCCCTTTTTCTGCCACCCCAAAACCCGGGGGCAGTTTGCGGTTCAGCCACCGCTGCCAGCCTATGGCTCCGCAGTTCAATCCGGAGGCAAGGGAAGCTCAAGGCAATGCTTGGAGAGGTGGGTGTCCAAGAGCCACCTCCACAAACACCTGTGGGTCCCCAAAAACCAGCCACCCCCGCGTGGCAAGGAGGGTGCGCCGAGCAGCGACACCCCCC
>VXAZ01008610.1:213196-243184 GCA_013399875.1 Gymnorhina tibicen
TTCGTCGGAGCCGCCCCCCGACCCCTCCCCCCCGCGGCGGGGATGGTACGTTCCCGCCCGGCAGCGGCGGGGGCTGCAGCGCCCGGCCCGGTCCGCAGGGGGGCGCTACCCGCCCGCACGGACCCCCCGGAGCCGCGGGGATCCCACGGGACCCGGGGCGGGATCCCCGGGATCATCCCGGGAACGCGGGTGCGGATCCCCGGGACCATCCGCCCCGCTGGGCGCGGGGATCCCATGGGGGCTGCGACCCCCCGACTCCCACTCACTGGTTCCAGGAGCCCCATGGCGGCTGGGTTCCCAGGATCCTCCCTGGTGGGTGCCGGGATCCGCAGGATCCCCCTCGCTGGATGCAGAGATCCCCGGGGGCCACGGCTCTGTGCCCCCCGCGCCGGGCTGAGACCGGCCACAACTCACTGCACTGATGTGCGGGCTGGTTCTTCCCTCTGCAGCGCAGGGGTGAAAAACAATGAGACTTTTTCCCTGCTGTCCCATTCCACAGTCTGAGGCAGCGTCCCCTCCTTGCTGCGGCTCAGGCTAGGGGCCAAAACGCGGGAGAAATCCGTTATTAAATGAAAAAATACACTCACGGCTGGGAAAACTAGAGGGCACCAGTGCCCTGGGCTGCGGTTCCCAGAAACCAAATCCCAGCTTCCAGGGCGGGGCCATCCTCGTTCGGTTTGTTTGATCAGAAACATTCCCGGAGTTGGCGGTGCGGTGTTGCGGGACGGCGTGTCCTGCGGATTCCGACGCATTAACACGGTTCAAGCACTTTCGCACCGTGAAGCCCGAGAGGGGGATTCCTTCGAGGGGATGCAGCCCTCGGGAACCGGAGCTTTCCAGGGATCCCAAATGGCATCTCCAAGAACTGCCACCTCCTGGCCTCGCCCTGTATTTGTGGGAGATGGAGGTGGGCTTGGGGATCCAGCCGGATTTTGGGATTCCACAGGCCATGCCGAGTCCCATTCTATCACACGCCATCCCGCCCTCTGCCTGCCAGCTCGCGCCCGCTGAGGCGAGGGAGAAACTTCCTCCAAAAAAAATTCCGGGAGCAGCAACCTGCAATCCCGTCGGCACCGAGAATCCGAGCCCTGGCAGCGGGGGGGGGGGGGGGGGGGGCGGGGGGGGGANNNGGGGGGGGGGGGGGTGCCAGCGGGGGTCCCGGTGCCACGCGGAGAGGACTCTTGTTCAGAGTCTGTTCTCCACGCACCCCAAAATGCTCACGGGTTGTCCCCAGGTGGCCACCTGGGAGGGGGCAAGGAAAGGGACAGGATAGGGACAGGGAAGGAGGGAGGAAAAAGAAGAAGGTATGGAAAGAAGGGGAAAGAAAAAGGGGGTAAAAAACGAGCCAGGGGAAAAAGGGGCAATGAAGGGGGCAAAGAAAGGGACGGGGAAAGAAGTGAGGAAAAAAAGAAAGGGGAAAGAAAGAACAGGGTGAGGAAAGAAGCGGGCAAAGAGGGGACAAAGCAGGGGGAAAGGGAAGAAAGGCACAACTAAGGGAGGAAGAAAGGGGAAAGATTGGGGTGAAGGATGAAGGGGGGATAGGGCGCAAAAAAGGGGACAAGGAAAAGGACGGGGAAACATGGGGGTAAAGAAAGAAAAGGGAAAGAAAACGGTGAAGCAAAAAGGGGGCAAAGAACGGATAAAGATGGCGACAAGGAAAGAAGCGGGAAAAGGGGCAAAGAGAGGGATAAAGCAGGGAACGGGGGAAGCGGTGGGAGGGAAGATGTGTGCTAATGTCTTTACAAACAGTTCGGCGGGTGGAGGTTATGGGTGTCAACGCCTTTGCGATGGGTCTTAATGTCTCTACCGACTTTGGGCAGCAGGTTCTTTATCGGGCCCGCGCAGCCTGGCTCCTGAAACAGACCGGCGATTGCACAAGCCTGAACTTCTGACCTCTGGGATAAAACAGCAGGTTCGAGGCAGGATATGGGGTTGGCGGTTCGGGAAGGCTGCACCTTCCCGGTGCCTCAGCCAATGGGGAAAGGAAGAGGGCACCGTGCGGCCGGGAGTTTGGATATAAAGAGGCTGCACCCTCCAAAACCTCGAGAGAGAAAGCCCCGCGGGGGTGTGCCCCAGCGGCCTCTCTCTTTTTGTTCGAATACAGCTGAAGGACTCCTCCGCCTCCTTTTTGGACGTAAAGCTCTGGCGCCGGTGGATTTTCCCGACGGCGGGTCCGGGATTCTCCCACCGCGGAGGAAGAGCCTCCTCCGCCCTCACAGGGGCGTCCGGAGGGACCGCCCCTTTCCCACTCCGTCCTGAATCTCGGAGAATCGAAACCGCCGCGGCTGCGCCCGCCCCCGGTGGTGCCTGCGCCGCCGGATAACCGCGCGTTCCGCCGGTGCCGCCGCCAGTGTCCCCGCGCGCGAGGGATGCAGCAGTCGCTGCCGCCGTACGAGGTGCTGCCGGCGGAGGTGAGCATGGAGGACCTGCCTCGGAGCACGACGGTGCTGCTGGAGGAGCCGCCGCGGCCGCCCCGGGACCACCTGGTGTGGTCCCTCTTCACCACCCTGTACGGCAACTTCTGCTGCCTCGGCCTCCTGGCGTTCGTCTTCTCCGTCAAGGTGGGCAGCCCGGGGGTGGGCACCGGGGGTGGGGGCGGCCCCGGGGACCCCGCTCAGTCCCCGACCTCAGGGACACCCGTAGAGCCCACTGAGCCCCCATCCCGGGATGCCCCGTAGACCCCGCTGAGCCCCCGCGGACCCCACTGAGCCCCCGGCCCCAGGGAGACCCATGGACCCCAGAGAGCCTCAGTTCAGGGGTGTCCCGTGGGCCCCACAAACTCCAGACCAGAAGGTGCCCCATGGACCCCACAGAGTCCCCTCTTCATGGACCACTGACCCCACGGAGTCCCGGCCGGAAGCTCTGGAGACGGCAGAGGTTTGGGGCAGGGAGGGCAGTGGGCACCTCAGGGTAACGCCGGTGTTTTGGGGGGATTCGGGCCAGTCTGGCACCTCCAGCACCTTTCCCACCCTCCCGCGGCCCTGAGCCCCGCGGGGTGCCCCCTCCAGCGCCACTGACTCTGCCTCTGCCTCCCCCCAGTCCAGGGACCGCAAAGTGCTGGGCGACTACAGCGGGGCGCTGAGCTACGGCTCCACGGCCAGGTGCCTGAACATCACGGCCCTGGTGATCAACATCATCCTCGTCGTCATTGTCGTCACCGTCGTCGCCCTGGTCGTCGTCGGGGTCATCAAAAGCGCGCAACCCCCCCCGTACGGGCCGAACCCTTTCTCCGACCTCACTTAGTGCCGTCCTTGCCCCGCGGGCTGTGCATCCCCCCCGCCCCGAGTTCCCCTCACCCCTCGGAGCCGGGGGGTGCCCTCCGGTGACCGAAACCGCAAGCTGACAATCCACGTGTCCCGCCGGTGTGTCCGTCCCTCTTCCCTCCCCCCTCGGAGCTTTTGTGGCGCCCTCGCCGGAGGTGCCTGGGGGCTCCGCAGGGAGGAGGTGAGCGTCCCCAACCCCGCTGTTGCACGTTTGCTGCTTTGCTCCGTGTCTGGAGCCTCACCAGCTGCCTCAAAATAATCCCGAGGGAGAAGCACCCAATTCAGAGAAACCCCGGGTCAAATAAAGGTTTCTTTCACTTTTGCCCCGCCTTGGTTCCGTATTGTGGGGAAGTGGTTTGAGGTTCCTCCACGGCAGCGCGGCCGGATGAGACACACCATCAGCCCGTGGGATGTGCCTGGGGGAGGGGGAAGCTGTCCCTCACCGCAGAGACGATGCTCAGGGCACTCAGCAGGCTCCAAGAACCTGGATACTGCATCCGCACGGGGTGTGGAGCTCCTGGAAGGGCGTGGGAGGCCAATTCGGCCATTTTTGGTTTGCCTCAACTCCGGCTGTCGGGATTGTCGGGGGCATGGGGAGGAGGGGTGCACGTGTTACTTGCAGGAAGCCGCCAGGAGTGGGGGAAGCCCCGTCTCTGGAGAGACTCTGCCTCGCAGCCAGTCAGGGCAGAGAAAACTTCCATGATAGGACTGCGAGCAGCATTCCCCCCCCAACACACGTGTGCTGGCTGGTGGGGGGGCGAGTGCCCGGATACCTGCCAAAAATGCCCGCCGAAAACGGGCCCGCGAAGCCGAGCTGGGGGAGGAGTTTGGGAGCACATAAAGGCAGCTAGCCACCACACCACGAGGTCTTTTTGCTTTGGGGTCGCTGGNGCAGGAAGCGGCCAGGAGTGGGGGAAGCCCCGTCTCTGGAGAGACTCCGCCTCGCAGCCAGTCAGGGCAGAGACAATTTCCATGACTGGACTGCGAGCAGCCTCCCCCCCACAACACGCGTGCTTGCTAGTGGGGGGGCGAGTGCCCGGATGGCCCGCCAGAAATGCCCGCCAAAAACGGACCCGCGAAGCCCAGCTGGGGGAGGAGTTTGGGAGCACATAAAGGCAGCTAGCCACCACACCACGAGGTCTTTTTGCTTTGGGGTCGCTGGGGAAGGGGGGGGGGTCGGCTTGGCCCCTTCTGCTCCTGCCTTCACACCCTGTTCCCTGTAGTCCTGTTTCCCTGCCCGCCTGCCGGCTCACCTTCACACCTCTCCTGCCCGGCTGCCACTTTGCCCTCTGTCCTTGCCTGCAGCCAGCTTCACCCGCCGTCGCCGCTTGGAGATCGTGCCCAGCTCGCCACGGAGGCCATGCAAGCGCACTGCGATTCGATAAACAGCCAGGGTTCCGTGGTAAAGCTGTTCCCTGTCTTCCATTCCTTCCCTCCCCCCCACCCCTTCTTTTTTTTTTTCCCCTTCTTTTTTTTTTTCCTTCCTTTAATGTTCCCCAGATATAATATTGCCATCTTTATGCTTGATTTTTCGTCAGAGAAATCTATCAAAAGAATCCTCCCCACCTCCTCCTTTTTACAGTGGAACAGGAGGACAAAGGGTCACGCCAAGGATGCGGGTGGAACCTGATCCTTGCCGGGGTGTCACCGGGAGCACCCCCGTCCTCACCGGCCCTCAGGAAGGGCTGGGAGCGAGCGGAGCTGAGGGCAAGCTGGCTTCAGTGGGGCGGGATGTGCAAAGCAGGGTGAGCTGGAATGGGATCGTGAGGGGAAGCGGGGCTGGAGAGGCCCCTGGAGGGAAGGGGGGCGGGTGCTGTGGTTCCATCCCGAATCGCCTCACTGGGGCTGGATTCTGTGGCTCCCCCCTGCAGCCAGGTGATCTGGCAACCTGCTATGGCTCACAGCCCCCATCCCTCTTGCCTGGAGTCTGGTTTTCCCTGGGACAGCTGCCCATCTGCCTGCCACGGGAAGCAGGGAATGAATTCCATGTCTTGCTTCGCTGGCATGCGCGGCCTTTGCTTTCGCTATTAAACTCATCCCAGCCCACCAGTTTCCTCACATTCATGCTCCCTATTTCCTCCTCATCCCACAGGGGAGGGAATTATGGCCGGAGGAAGCCACACCAAGCACCAGCCGTCCCCGTCGCCCGGCTGGAAGGGCTGGCAGCGGGCAGCGATCCTTGCGCCCGCGGGCTGCCACACGTGCCACCCCCTGCCCGGCTCCGGCGGAGCCCGGAGTGACCCTGGCAGGGAATTAGTGGAAAATCCTGGGCGCAGCCCCTCTGGCACAGCCTCAGCTATGCAGCTGGCCCGGCTTCCCCCTTCCCCTTTGCACTCCTCACCCCCGCCAGGCCCCGGTCCTCAGGGCTGGGGCCCCACAAGGCTGGGAACAAAACCCTGTTTTTCCCTCTCCCCACGAACATCGGGCTCCTGCCAAGACACCACGCTCGTAAGAGGTCTGAAATCCCACTCACAAACACAGCGGATATTTGTTGCAGGATCCCTGGCACCGAGCCTCTGATGAATCATTTTTTGCTCTGCTTTTTCCTGGAAAACACTGGCTCCTCACTGCAAACGGGACCTGCTGCCTGCCCGGCCCCAGGTTTGGCCTGCCAAACCCCAGCACATCCAATGGGAACTCAGGACAACAAAGGCCATCGTTCCAAGACCCCCTCTTCCTCCTTCTCCCTGTTTCTATCAACAGCTTCCAGCACAAATCCAAAGGCCAGCCCCACATGGAAAAAATTGACCCTTTCCCAGCCTAAACGAGTCACCGGCAAAGCCTCCCTCCCTCAGGCCTGTGACCACTCCGGGCTGCCAGAGAGAGCTCCCCCCAGCCCATCTGTCACCGAAACTCGGGCAGAGAATAAAAACCCTCCAGGCACGATGTTTGTAGTGACAGAGAATCGGGCATTACTTTGTTCTGGCCAGGATGTGCCATGGAAAGCACTCCATCCACACATAGTTCCTTACCTGACCTTTCCCGTATCTATACACACAAAAACCCAAGGAAATTCTCGTTCACCAGTCTTAAAATTACACAATTCTTAGCATTCGATCTCCTGTTGGTTCTTGATCCCTTCGCCTTCGATGACAATTTGGTCCTCATTGTTCGCTTCTCTCACCGATCGATTTCCCAGCCCAGGCGTCCCTGACCACGCCAGGGGGTGAGGTTGGTTAACATTCGCCACTGGCCACTTATCTCCTCTGTATCTTCTGGCTGCTCCCGACCCGTGGATGTTCCGATCATCGGGCCTCTCCCGGCGAGCAGAATCTTTCCAAGAGAAACTTGAATTCCCCTCCCCCTGGGTGAAGGCGAACAAACCCCTGACGACAGTTACATTAAAAAAAATCAAAATTTGTATCATTTCCAACATCCCCAACTCCCCTCAAGTCCCCTCGGAGTCCCCTCAGAGCCTCCCAAGTCCCCTGAAGCCCCTCCCGGGTCCCCAGAGCTGCCCTGCACCCCCGGGCTGCGGGGGATGGGGGTCCCGAGGGCCGTGCCCCCCCTCCCTCTGCGGGGCGGTGCGGGGCTGGTCCCCCGCCCTGAGCACATTCCGTTCCCGCCCGTTCCAGGCGCTCATTCCCGGTCATGGAGCCCAAGAAGGCGGATGTGTCCATCCCGCTGCAGTCCTCCGGGTGCGGGGCGGCGTCCCCCGGCCCCCGGTCCGACCCGCAGCCCCGGGACTACGTGCTCTGGTCGGTGTTCAATGTGCTGCTGTGGTGCGCTGTAGGCGGGATGGGCTGCCTCGGCTTCCCTGCGCTCGTCTACTCCATCAAGGTGAGGGGGACCCCCACCAGGCACCCCGGATCTAGTCCTGATCGTCCCCACGCCCCCCACCCAGACCGCCCCCCAGCCAGCTCCTCGGGCTCCCCGACGTGTCCCGACTCCCTCCTCAACTGGGGACCCCCCAACCCGACCCGACTCGGACCTTTCCCTCACCTCGGGACCCCCCAGTCCCGTCCCCGCACCCCCAGCCCTCCCTGACACCACCCCGGTCCTCTCCCCGCTGCCCACCCCACTCCAAACCCCTCGCCCATCCCTGCATTCCCACATCCAGTCTCCCATCCTGGACCCCCAGTCTGGTCTCCCATCCCCGACGCCCCGATGCCACCCCACCCTGGGACCCCCAGCGCTGTGTGCCGCCCCCGAGCCTGCACCCCCCGAGCGCCGGGACTGCGGGCCAGTGCCCGGTGGCCTCACCCCTGCCCTGGGTGACGCCTCCCTGGGCTCCCAGCACAACCCTGTGGCCACCCCCGGCTGCGTTGGCCCCCCCGCCCGTCCCCCACACACTGAGCCCCCCGATTGTCCCCCAGGCCCGTGACTGCAAGTTGGTGGGGGACTTGGAGGGTGCCCGGCATCACGGCGACCGCGCCAAGGTGGCGAACATCGTCTGCTCCGTGGCGGTGGCCGTCGTCGCGGTGCTCTTCATCATCGTCGCCGCCATCGTCATCTCCACGCTCAGGATCACCTGATCGCCGCCTGGCCCCATCCGCGGGGCGCTTCCCCCCCCTCCTGCCCCCAAAATGGGGCGCGGGGGCGATAGGGGGTGATCCCCCCGTCCCCTCGCTGTCCGTTCCGCGGGTGTCCCCGCGGAGCCACGGGAGGGGACGGGGAGTGGAGGGCAGCCCCCGCTCTTTGCTCTGCTCACGCACTTCCTGGCACCTGTGACACACCTGTGTCGGTCACCGTCGCCACCAATAAAGTCCGTCCCGCTAAACCTCCTCGTTGTCACCTCATTCATCGCGGGACGCCGCAGAGGGTCCTCGGGCATCTTTGTGGCGTCCTCCTCCTCCTCTTCCTCCTCTCCCTGCCTCCATCCTGCCGCGGAGCAGAGCACTTCCAGCCCAAATCCCAGGGAAGTTCCTTCCCAACACCTTGGGCAGGGCAGAAAAAGGAAATTAAAGCCCCTACGTGTGTTTTGGCTGCCCACGCCCCCCGCCCTGCAGCCCCGGCTCCCCCCCGCGCTGCCGGGGAGCCCCATGGATGTGGCTCTCCCACCTTCCCCTATTAACTTCCCATTTCGCCCAGCCGGCAGCCCAAAGGCGCTGCCCAGGGGTGCCCCGCCCTGCCCAGCACATCTGGAGGGTGGGCTTGGAGGTGCCTGTGCCGGCCAGGGCCGCGGTGCTCCCGGGGTCCGCCTCGGAGTGACCCTCCCGCGGTGTCCGAGTCGCGCCGGAGCCACCCGCGCTCCTCATCCCGGGAGGAAGGCTGGCTATAAAAAGCCCGCGGGCTCGCCATCCCAGCCTTTCTCCCAGCCCGGCCCGTGGGACAACCACACGCCTCAGGGCTGTAATTTCCCAGGTTTATATTTAGCGGAGCAGGGATATAAAAGGGGCGCCGGCCGCGCTGCCTCGAGGCTGCCGGAGCCGCGGGTGCCCCTCTCGGTGGCCATGGACACCTCGTACCCGCGGGAGGAGCGGCCGCCCCCCAAGCGGGGGCCGCCCCCCGCCGCCGCCGCGCCCCGCGACCACCTCGTCTGGGCCATCTTCAACACCCTCTACATGAACTTCTGCTGCCTGGGCTTCGTGGCGCTCGCCTTCGCCGTCAAGGTACCGGCACCGGCGGCACCCGAGCGCTCGGGGGCTCCGGGAATCCCGCCCCGCGCGGACGCCCCGGGAGGGATGCCCGAGGAGGCACGGAACACTCGGGATAACGCCCGGGCGGGCGGGGGCGGGCGGATCCCGACACTCTCCGCAGGCAGGTGACACCTGCGGTGGTGAATCCTCCCTGCTTTTTCCCGCCGCCGATTCCGGGGGTTGTGGGACAGCCCTGGATAACAACAGCCTCCTGCCCACCATCCGAGGAGCAGCTGCTTCATCCTAAAAAGTGCCGTGATGCCTTCAGCCCCCCCGGCAGGAGCAGCTCCAGCTGCGGAAAGATGGGGACAAGCACGGACTGGAGCCAGAGAGGCTCCGGAGGAAGCAGGAGGGGAAATCCCAGCTCCGGCTGGACTAGACCGGGATAGAAAGATGGGGGCGAGCATGGGCTGGAGCCAGCGAGGCTCCGGATGAAGCAGGAGGGAAAACACAAGCGGGAAAGGATGCAGGGCTGGAGAGGAGCAGGAGCAGCCTGGGATGGATGGATGGATGGATGGATGGATGGATGGATGGATGGATGGATGGATGGATGGACGGACAGACGGACGGACAGATGGATGGATGGATAAATCGTGGGTTGCAAGGGGGACAAAGCCCTGGAGCAGAATGGGGCTGCGGGAAGGGGGTTCAGGAGGGAGCTGTGGGAAGGGGGCTGTGGGAAGGGGTTATGGGAAGGGCTATGGAAAGGGGCTGCAGGAGGGGGCTGAGGGAAGGGGCTGCAGGAGGGGGCTGAGGGAAGGGGGTTCAGGAAGGGGCTGAGGGAAGGGTCTCTCCCCGGCTGTTGCAGGCTCGAGACCGGAAAGTGTCCGGGGACGTGGAAGCTGCTCGGCACTTCAGCTCCAAGGCGCGCTGCTACAACGCCCTGGCCACGGCGGGCAGCGTGGTGCTGCCACTCGTGCTCGGTGCCCTCATTGTCACCGGCGTCATCCACCTCTCCAAGCTGGCCCAGGAGTCCGTTGGCTTCTTCACCTACCAGTTCAGCGGCAGCGACGACGAGGACCAGTGATCCGGGGATGAAGGGCTGGTGGAACCTCCTCTGCCTCGCTGGTGGCCCCCCAAAAGGCCACCACCCCTCTGTGCCACCCCGCTCCCCGCCCCGCTGTGAGGGCAGAGTTATTTTTGTTTATCCTGTGGGTTTTTTTACTTCCCGTGGCCCCGTGTGGAGCCCCAGCTCCCGTGGTCGCTGTTTAACCATTAAATGCTTCACACAGTGCCAGTTTCTGCGTGGGGAAAGGGGCAGGGGGTGCCGAAGGGAAAACATAAACAGGGATTTTTGGCTCCCATCGGGCTCCTGGCAGCTGGGTGACACCGTCATCCCCACAGCCTTTAGGGCCACCTCTGGCCTCCAGGGTGAAGGAGGGGAGGAAGCAGAGACGCTCCTGAGCCTCGTGGGGACAGGATGAAGCAAATGGGGTGTCACCTCCCCACCTCAAAGGGGAGCTGAGACCTGCAAACTCATTACAGCGACACAGCCAGCCCCAGCCAGGACGGGGGGCCCCCGCCCTGCAGCCCCNTCCCTACTGCTCCCTGCTCTCTCTGCCTGGGCTGGAGATGGCTCATTTTGGGACTAAAGGACCCCCTTTTTGAGGATAAACCTCCTTTACTGCCAGCTAGCCCTGGCTCCGAGCGGGGCTTTATCCCAGCCCCATCCAAATCCCAGCCCGGGTGCAGCGCACAGGGCTGGGGACAGCGCGGTCCCTTGGTCCTGCCAAGAGCTGCCGCTAATTAGGGCCCGGCGGCTCTGATGAGGCCGAGCAGGACCCGAGTAATTACACGGTGGCGGGAGAGTCCCCGCTCCAGCCCTAAGCATTCCCAGATGCTCCGGGGCATGGAGCAGCCGCGGGGCTTTTTATAAACCGGGCCGAGATTCCTGGGGCTGGTTTGGCCGGGACAGACCCCTTGGGGCAGGGAACGCCTTCGGCACTCCCTGCTTCCAGGAAGGGCTGCTCTGCCCCCGCCAGGGACAGGGAGGATGCTGCGCAGCCCGGAGTGAGGGGCCGGGGGTTCCACGCCGGCCCTGCGCAGGCACAGCAGTTCCTTGGGATTCCTGGGACACCAGGAACGCCCTGAGCAAACCCCCAGCAGCTCCCTGCTCGCCCCGAGAAGACGCTGCCCTTGTCACCCTCTGGCAGGATGATTCCACAGATCACTGATGTCCCGGCTTCCTGCAGCCCCTCAGACGCCAAGTGAGAAAGAATTTCACTCCAAAACGGCTTGAGAAGAGGGGGAATAACCTAGATAAGGGTTTAAAAACATGTGAGGGATGTCACACACCCAGGAACACGAAAGGAGCCGTGTGCTGCCCGCACGGGGCTAAAAGGCTTTTGGCTGCATTTCTCGGAGCAATATTGAGTGCCAAAATATCGCTCATCTGGTGAAACAGCACCAGCTGAGCCTCCACAGCCCTTTGAGCCCACGAAGCAACGCAGGGGGAAGGCAAGGACCAGGGCAGGACATGCCGGAGGAGCTGGAGTCAGGATCCTGGAGTCAGGAAGGGGCTTCCTCACAAACACAGACGTGTTGAGAGCACAAACAACTCCTGGGTGTTTGGAAAACACGTTTGAAATGGTCATATTCGGGCTTGGTTCCCTCTCCTGTGCTGAGTAAGAGACACGTGGAGGGGAGCCGGGGGCTCAGACGTGGTCACAGCTCCGGCCACAGTGACAGCGCCAGCCACCGACACCCCCGGGGCCACAAGGACAGGTGGCACACACAGTTCTGGGGGGGCAAAGGCCTCCTGGCACAGCCTGGGACCCCCTTCCATCCACTGTCACCTTCTCCCGCCCCCAGCATCCCGGATCTGCTGCTCCAGGGGCAACACCTGGATCAGCCAAGGTTTAGGGGGTCCTGCTGGGTGACCTCTGGATCCATCCGGGCGCCGTGGGGAAGGAGACGCTCTGCCCTGCAACACAAAACCCCTTGTGTGACATAGGAGAACGGTTTCTTCCCACATTATTTTGGGGAGTGGATCTGGGCCGAACCTTCCCACAGGGGAAAGCGCTGTCCCGACTGCAGCACGGCTTCCAGGGGAGATGCCGGAGGGTCCCGGGAGGTCTCAGTCACTTCCATCCTGGTCTCCTCCCTGGTGATGGCCACCTCCAGTTTGTTGCCCAAGTAGGAGACGCCGGAGACGTTCAGCTTGGTGATATCGTCGGGAAAGGCGGGATCGAAGAGGAGGCCGGACCTCGTGATCCTGGAAAGGCACGTCAGGGTGGGAACAGCAGGAGCCAGAGAGGAGCCCAGCTCGGGCCGGGGGGCAGCCGCCTCTCCAGGCATCACCACCTCGTGCACCCCAGAGGAGCCCAAAAGGGCCCTCGGTGCATCCAGGGATCCCCGGGCAAATCCCGGATGCGCTGAAGGAGCACCTGGCGAGGAGCTATCGGGGCCGGGATTCCACAGCTGGCCCCGAGGCATTCCTGTCCCATTCCAGTTCCACAGCTGGTGCCTGGGGTTTCCGTAAGGTCGGATTTTGCATTTTAAAAAATGCAGCTGCATTCCCTGCCCCGGGTCAGAGCCTGGCTTCGGCAGCAGCCGTGCCGGCACAGCCCAGGGAATACCCCGCTCCCCTCGGAGCAGGTGACCCCCAGACGCCCACCCCAGCTCCCAGCCCCGCGGGACAGAGGGCTGGGAGCCCGGCACAGCTGCTCGTGCTCCCCGCCCAGAAACAACGGAGCGAACATCCCGGCTCCCCCTCCCTCTGTCCCTGACCCACGGCCAAGCTGCTGCGTGGGCGCTGGCTCCGCGGGGGGAGAAACAACGGCCCCGCTCGTCTCCGACCCAAATCCCGGCGCTCCAGAGCTCTCCACCGCCAGCTCCGGGGCGCTGAGAGGGCTCGAGGGACTGGAGAGGGCTCAAGGGAGGCTCGAGGAGCCCCAGCGCTGCGCGGGATCCGTGTCCGACGGCGGGACGGGCGGGAGCGTGGCTGCGCAAAGTCATCGCCACCTCTGGAATCCGGCCGGAGCCCCAAAGCCGTGGCTTGAGCCGGTGCCACGAGGGGCCTGACACGGCACACACCGGGCGCCTGGAGACCTCCCGGCTCAGCCAGAGCCGGCCCTTCCAGCTGGGAATACCGCAGCTCACACCCAGCCCCGCCGGGGAGCAGGGTGGGTTTCCCAGCAGCTCTGGCCACACACACGGAGTGAAAACACGTACTTAGGGCTGGAAGTTTTCAGTGGGAATCAAAAGGCTTGCTCCAGCCTCAATTAAACCAGGAATAGGCTGGAGAGACGGCGGCTCCAGGGTGGAAACCACCACAGCTCTGAAATTACACGTGTTTTACAGCTCTGAAATTACATGAGCTGCTCCGTGTTTTCCCAGGATATTTTAAAGCCCAGGCGACGCCTGCTCAGCACCTCCCTCCAGGGAGGCTCCCGGAGCCACATGTGAGCAGGGAGGCCACACTGAGGCTGCAGGAGGTGTTCCCCCACCACATCCAGAGAAGACAGGATGATGTTGCTGCTGAGCCAGAGAACAGGCTCAGGGAATGGCATTTTGCTTCCCAAATGTGACCTGGAACGAGCCTCTTACCTGTTCCCACCCTCACTCCAGCCAAACAGGGACATCTGAAGGGACAAGCGTTGCTTGGGGGTTACAAGTGACACAACAGGTCTCACCTGAACCCCGTGAAGCCGAAGAGGACAACCTGCAGGAATCCACCCATCCCCGTCAAGAAGTTCACAGCTCCCGACCCATCCGAGTTCTCCACCCAGACCTGCTCCAGCACGAGGAAGAGATGATGCGGGAGCTGGTTTGGGATGCTGCAGGCGGTTTTGTGGGTTTCAATCCCATTGTCACCCGCCTGGGAGCAGGAGGGGTCTGCAGCCCCGCCGCTCACCTTGAAGGGTTCCGTGATGTTGCTGAAGCACTTTTCCAGCTGGCTCTGGGCTCTCTGCAGCTCCTTCAGCTCCAGCCAGCCCATGGCAAACATGCTCTGCCGGAGAGGGAAAGGTGGCAGCGCGGCGCAGCAGCACCACCTCCGCCACCCCTCCGATCCAGAGTGAACATTCCCGGTGCACATCCCGGCTCTGCAGCCTCCCCTGGATGGGGACACCCCGCGGGGTGAGCCCCAGGCTGGGCTCTGCCCTCTCCTCACCCAGGTCATGGCTGGCCCGGCCGGGTCGGTGACGGGCTCGTACATCTCCAGGTCGTTCCTCCGGACCTCGGCGCTCATGGGGTGCATCAGTGGGAAGCCCAGCAGGACCACGTCGGCCTGTTTCACCGGCTCCCCTGGGGACAGGGCTGGTCAGACAGGGTCAGTTCCCAAGTTTCCTAACTTTTTGAGCCCACTGATGAGAAACCATCCAGTGAGGTGGGAAAACCACCCCAAGCCCAGCTCTCCGCACCGCGGCCACAGCAGGGACTCTCCTTTCGCCATTCCCCAGTCTGAACCAGTCGGAATTCTGATCCTTCCAGGATTAAAAGTGTGATCCATGGCCGCCTCCATGGGCGGCTGCCACTGCCTCCCCGCTCACCTGGGCTGTAGCCGTCATACTCAGGGTGGTATTTCCTCTCCTCATCAAAGGGCACTTTGATTTTCCTGGCACGGTCCTCCCACTCCTCCGGCACCGGGAGCAGCAGGTCCCGAGCCAGGTCAGCGGCGAAATTTAAGCTGGAAAGGAGGAAGAACAAGGTTTTATGTCAGGGATGGGCGACAGTGAGAGGAGAGAGGGGACAGAAGGAGCTGCAGAAAAAGCTGCTGTGGAAGAAGAGGGAGCAGAGACTGAGCCGGGGTGACAGCTTCCACCACAGAGCCGGGAGCCCGTCCCCCTGGCTGGGGGTATCTCCAGCTGGCTGACAGCACAGACACCTCATGGAATGCCAAGGGAGGAGCCCTGCTGCGAAGGGAGGTCCCTCTCAGCCTCACTGGGCACTGAACAGGTCGGAGGAGCCGGGGGAGCCCCCACTCCTTCCTCTGACTACAGAGGGGCGGCAGGGAGAGGGGTGTGAGGAGAGGGAGGGAGGGAGGATGCCCTGCAGAGTGCCGGGCGGAAGAGCAGAGAGCCGGGCCGTGCCCGCAGGTGCTCCCGGGCCGCGTTCCACACGTTACCTGCGCCGGGCCACGGCGTTGGTGTAAGCAGAGTTGTCCACCTGGCTGTGGTACTCGTCCGGGGGCATGACACCTGGGGGGACAGGAGGGGACACCTCGCACCTCGGCACACCCAGGGGCTGGCCTCAGGGACACGGCTGGAGGAAGGGGACCCTCCTGCCCATCCGGATCCTGCTGGCATGGTCCCACACGGCCCCGGTGGGATGCTCAGGGGAGAACATGCGTGGTGCTGGTGCTGAAAGAGGAAGGAGCTGGGATACAGCTCTGGCTGGTGGATGCGGGCACCTCATCCTGAGGGCATCTGGAAGGGAACCTTCAAGCCATGGAACCCCAGGGTGGTTTGGGTTGCCTTAAAGCTCATCCAGTTCCACGCCGCTGCCACGGGCAGGGACAGCTTCCACTAGACCAGGTGGCTCCAAACCTCTGCTTTCCACCCCATTCCCATGGCAGAGGTACCTCTGATGTGGTAGAGCTGCTCCTCCTCACTCCACTCCATCCTGCTGCACCAGTACTGAGCCACGGCTTCCACCAGTTCCCAGCCCCCGTCCTCCCGGAACAGCTTCTGGTCCTGGGGGAAAAACAGGGCCATGAGGAGACTCCGCCAGACCCAAAGCAGCAGGAGGATGCAGAGGAGCTCTGAAGAGATGGAGGGAGCAGGAGGAAAGACTGGCCTGGTTTGAGCCAACAGGCTGCTGAGACACCCACAGGAGCAAGGACAGAGCAGGCAGGGCTGCAGGAAGGAGCCTGCGGAGCAGAGAGAGCAGAGCTCCTCAGGAAAGGGACAGTGACAGTCTCCAGGTGTCCTGCCGCCGGGCCATCACGGGGAGCACCCTCCCTTTACCTGCGTGGTGCAGTAATACTGCTCGAAGGCCATCAGGACATCCCCGGTGACATGGATTTCCTGGGCTCCGTAGATCTCCTCAGGACACACCTCCCGGCCGGTGGCCGCGCTCTCCCACGGGAACTTCGCACCCTGCCGGGCCAAGGCATCCACGAGCACATCGCCTGGTGCTGCGCCCCGCGGACACAGCCCGGGGTTCCCCGGGGACAGGGGCCGGTGCCCCCGGGGACAGGGGCTGGTGCCCCTTGGGGACAGGGGCCGGCGCTCCCCGGCCCGGGGTCCCCGTCCCACCTCGCAGCCGTGCTCCCGCGCGTTGCGCCTGGCGCCCTCGAGCGTGCGGACCCGGTATTGCAGGATGGCGCGGGCAGCCTCGGGACGCAGCAGCAGGAAGTTCGGGAACATCCAGGTGTCCTGCGGGGCCACGGGGCGGGACTGGCTGCCGTGGGGGCACCCAAACGCTCCCGCCAGCTCCACCCTTCAAGGACACCCCCATCCCGACGGAAGGATGGAGTCTCCTCCATCCCTATTGAAGGATAGCCTGCTCCATCCCGACGGAAGGATGGAGCCTCCTCCACCCCACCCCACCCCACCCCACTCGCCGTGCCAAGCCCCCCGGTCAGCACGGCCCCCCTCACCTGGTCCCAGAAGACGTGTCCCCAGTAGTCCTCGCCGCGGGTGCCGTTGGACAAGCCGCCGGGGCTGATGCCGTGGAACGGGGCTCCGGGGCCGTCCCGGGGCGGGATGGCGCTCAGCAGGTAGTAGAGGCAGCCGTGCAGCGCCTGGCGCAGGGCCAGGGGCCCGTCCAGCTCCACGGAGCAGCTCCGGCGCAGCGCGGCCCAGGCGCGGACGTGGGAGCGGTGCAGGGACCCCGCGGCCACCAGGGCCAGCCCCGCGCTGTAGCTCCGCTTCGCCTCCTCCTCGCTCCCGGCCACGGCCGTCAGGAACTCCCAGCACCGCTCCCGCTCCTCCCCGCCCAGCGTCAGCGACTGCGGGATGGGGGTCCACAGCATGTGGACAGCGGGACGGGGGCCTCCCTCCACCTCGGGAACCAGCGTCCGCCCGTAGATGTAGCTGTGGGAGACGGGAAGCAGTGGGGGAAGGTGTTTCTTCCCAATATCCCGTCTAACCCTGCCCTCTGGCAGTGGGAAGCCGCCACAAATGGTCTCCGGTCCCAGGAATCCAGTTCTAAAGGTCATCGCCTCCAAACCTCCCGTCTTCCCCAGCCTCACTTCTCCGGAATCACATCTAGCCCCTGTCACCTTCACTGCTCTCACACAGCAGAGCGAGGGATAATTCTGGAGCTGCAACTAATAAAAATGTTTCTGTGCTTAATTTCAGGGGGTTTTTTATACACCTGCCAGGACGAAGCAGGTGTGCAGAGGCCTCCACACCCCTCACCATTCCAGCCCCACTCCCCTCACCATTCCAGCCCCGCTCCAGCCTTACACCTGCAGTTTATTCCCCAGGGGAGCAGACCCGTGCGCCACAGCCCGCGGAGGGTGGGCTCGGGGCAGGGACCCCCGGCCCCCACACTCACTGCGCTCCCTGGAAGTCCGGCCCTGGGGTCAGGTCCAGGTCCTGGCTCTGCGGCACGAACAGGCTCTGGAGCTGGACGGTGACGGGATGTGTGCAGCCATCCAAGCGCCGGAGGGTGATGCTGAAGGCCATCAGGTGGACCAGGGAGTGGTGGGCGTAGAGCTGGTGGGTGGCCGTGTAGCCAGGGGACTGAATCGTGTGGCTGAAGGTCCCTGTAAGCACAGCCAGAGCCGCTGGCCTTCGGAAACACACGGATTCCCACCTCTGCCCTATCTACTGGTACCTACTGGCCAAGGAATTGCCTTTCCCGGGTCCAGAGCCAGCTGTAGACTGGGCAACACCGCTGACACCGAGGCTGGCCAAGCTGCTGAGGGATGGTCTGTGCCATCAAACATTTTATCGGGCTCCGTGATTAAAGAGTGTCTGCCGAGCCTGGCCCCAGCAGGGATTGAGCTACAGCCCGAAAATCGCTTATTCCCACACAAAAGGGGAATTTCCCGCTTGTTCCAGAGGAACAGCACCCCGAGGTGAACGGAGAATGAGAGGGAAGCTGTGACTGAGCAGAAGAGGCAGCAAAAGCAGAGAGAACCGAACCTCCGGCGGAGCCCGAGGGGCTCCCCGCTCACCTGTCCAGGTGTTGAGGGTGAAGCTCTCGGCCGGGCTGCGGGCGCCGGGCGCTGCCATGCGCAGCCCCAGGGGGCTGGGGACATCGGCGCGGTGCGTGTCCCCCGCGGCCCCGCTGTAGACGCCGGCGGCATGCAGGATGTCCCGGAACGCGCGGGTGCCCAGGAAGGCGTTGGTCAGCGTGGGCAGCAGCCGCGGGTCCCCGGGCAGCGCCGTGGCCGTGAACACGCCCGGGTCGCCCCGGCCATCGGCCATCCCCACCTGCGGAGCGCAGGGACGGGCCGAGGGCTGAGGGGACAAAGGGCTGCCCCGCTCCCCGTCACCCCCCGCCTGCCACCAGCGGTCTCTGTCCCCTCTGGTCACCTCCAGCGCTTTTCCCCCACCCCAGGGGGTGGATCACTCCAGCTTCCTCCCAGCCCCGGGGTGGATCCCCTCCGCTCCTTCACGCCGTCTCCAGCTGTTCCAAACCCCGACACGGGGTTCATCAGTGACGAAGCTCACGGGCTTCATCACTTCTCAGCCTCCCCGCCCTTCCGCTTCTGCTGCCGTGAAGGGATTGCGCCGGTTTCCCCCAGCACACCGAGCCACCTTCCCCATCTGGCCTCCTCTTCCTCCCAGTGCTGTTCCGCGGCTCTTTGAAAAGCTCCCGCTACTTTCCCCTCTCCCAGCTCCCTGCACCCCGCTGCTCCCCCTCGCTCCCGCACCTCCAGCTCGGCTTCCTGGGGCACGACCTTTCTATTCCACTGATTTGTGCGTGAAGCTGTGTTTACGTGTCACGCACAAACACATCTATAACTACACACTGCAGATATGTACAGAGGCACACGCGCGCAAGCAGCCCCCGACAAAGGGAGCTGCAGCTGGCTCCTGGCCGTGCCGGCACAGGAAAAACACAGGAGTGATGAAATGGGGCTCTGAGAGACTCCGAGCGGAGCTGGGAATCCAGCCGGGGTGACACAGGGGCAAGGAGGGTGCCCAGCCCCCAAATCCCTCCCGAGCCTGAGCTGTGAGGAAAGTCCTGCCTTCGGGAAAGTGAAAAAGCCCGACCCAGCCCAAGCCCCGGGGTGCGGAAGGGAGGAGGTGGGTCTTGCCTTCGGTCCCGAGGCCGGGCTGAGCCTGTGCAGGCGGAGAGAGGCTGCTCCAGGGAAGGACGGAAGTTGCCCAGCCGAGAAAGAAGGAAGGAAATCGCTTTTTTTTCCCCCCCTCTCCTTAAAAAGAAATAGTTGAAAAACCGATCCTGGGCACGCAGGTGTTTGTCCAGCTGAGCTCGGTGCCCGCGGAGGCGGCGCGGCAGTCCTGGGGCTGCCCCGTGCCGGGCAAGGAGGAACGGAAGGAGGAAAACCGAGGCGGAGGATTTATGGTCCCAGAGCCGCTGGCACAGAGCCGGGTTAGCAGCACACCCCAGCGACCTCCCGCGTCCCCGGCCACGCTCTGACCCTTCCCCTCGCCTGTTTCCAGGGAGGAAAAAAATTACCTTTTGGACTTTGGACTTTGGCACGCTTTTCCGAGCCCCTTCAGCCGGTCCCGTCGGGCTGGGTCAGGGATCAGGGGTGGAGCTGCAGCCAGGCACCCCCGGCCTCTCCGAGCGGCCGCCGGCCCCGGTGCTCGCAGGGGTTACTTTACTGCCCGCTCCAGCACGTACAGGACTGGCATACCACACCTGTCCTCCGCTGCGGAGCCACGGCAGAGCCCCGTGGAGCCCGGCCGGGTCAGTCCTGCGGCTGCCAATGGCCCAGGGCTGCCCTGGGGGCACCCTGGCGAAGGGCAGGGCCCGAGCGGTGACACTGGCCGCCAGCTCTGCTCCCTTGGTGTTCCAGGCTCTGATCCCACCCGTGCCCCAGCAGGATTCACTTCCCCTGTGGTTCGCTCCTCACTACCAGCAGCCGATTCCAGCACAGGCTGAGCCCGTGGCAGGGGCAGGAATATCCATCCCCCCTGGAGAGCGCCTGGGCATCCACAGGGATTCTGGAGCACCGGATCCCTCTCCAGCAGCCACTGGCACACAGGGGCAAGTGGTTCCTTCCCCAGCTGATCCCAGTGGCACGCACCCCACTTCCTTCCCTTTATCAGAGGAACTTGGAAATAGCCTTTTCCAGAAAGGCCTTTCTCACTGAATGGTGTTTCGAGTGCTATGAAGTTTATAAAAGCCCACAGAAGAGGAGGTCCAAGGAGAGAGGAGTTCTGCTCCAGAGGAAGAGTTTTGCTCCAAGGGCAAAGGCCCCTCCAAGAGGAGGTCTCTGCTCTCCAGCGGAGCACCTCGGTGTCCCCCTGTGCTGCCTGGGGACAGTTTTTGGTCTCACAGTCCTGGGCAATGCCGAGGGGAACAAATCCCAGAACAATTAAGGGAAGAAAAACGAGGCAGAGAGCACTTTAGGAAAACCTTGCCGCGCCAGGCCGTTCCTCCCCGTGCCCCTGGAGCTGTGCCGAGGGGCGGCCGGGGCGGGGTGGCAGCGGTGACAGTGACGAGCTGGGCAGCTGCAGAGCGAGGAGCAGCGGGCTCGCCCTGACAGCGCCATGAGGGCTTTGCAGAGGGGCTCCCAGCTCCTGGCAGCTGCGCTCCGGATCAGCCGGGTCCCCCGGGCACAGCTCCGCTCCCACCCCCCCGAGCACCCGCTCTCTGCCGGCGTGAGTACCCCGGGGGGGCTGGAAAAGTGGGAACGGCCCGGCTGGGGGGGCCCAAACCCTCTGTGTCACAGCCAAATTATTTTGGAAGGGGGTGGAAGCAAAAGGGGAGGGGGAGGAAGAGGAGGAACGTGCCCTCGGGCTCCAGCCCACACCCCCACGGTGCCCATGCTCTGCTCCCCACCTCTGGCTCCTGCTGCCGTTCGATTTCGTCCCTTCAGCCCCTTTCTTAACCTTTGGGGTCTGGGGGGCCCCTGCAGCCCAGGGCAAAGGGCAGCAGTGACACTGGTGGCCCCTCAGGGACAGACCCAGACCCTGTCCCCCTATCCCGGGGCAGTCACCCCAAAGGGGCGTCCCCCACGAGCAAGGACAGGGGCTGCTGTCACCGCAGAGCCCAAAGTCCCTCTGACAATCCCCCTGTGGGGACAGTCCCCCCAAACCAGACCCTCCCAGGCTGGGTGAAACAAGCTGGGAAAAAGGAGCTTTCCACCAAAATCCTGCCTGGTTCCCCCTCTGCCCCTTTTTTAGGGGGGGTTTCTCTCTGCTGCCTTTCCAAGGTCTGCAACAAAGGAGCTGCAGGAGCCTGGAGAGGCTTTTTCCAGGCAAATAAATCAAAGACAGGTGCCAGTCTGGGGACCTGGGGGGGTTAATGCCGTCCTGGTTGCACCAGGGAAACGAGGGGCTGCTGCTGGCTGCAATTCCCATCCCAAAGTCATCTGAAAGTCAGGGACACCGCAGGCCCCGGCCGCAGCCTCAAGGTCACGCACTGCTCCAAGCGTCCCAGAGAAACAGTGAACCTGGAGAGCACCAGCTCGATCCACTGCCAGCGGGAGCAGCTCTGCTCCCCAGACCTCCCCCACAGCCCCCGGGCGGGTCCTCAGGACTGGGAAGAGCACAGGGAAGCGAGCTGGGTGTGCGGTGCGGGACGGCACCGGCGCAGCCGTCCCGGGAGCCCCGTGTGCCGTGGCCTCTGATTCCCGCTCCTCGTCCCCCTCAGGAACAAGCCATCGCCCTGAGCGTGATGTTCGCCGCCTTCCTGCTGCCCACAGCCTGGGTCCTGGCCAACATTCACGACTACAGGAGCAGGCCGGAGTGAGGGGCGGCAGGAGCGGCCTGCTCCCTGCCGAGAGAATCCCGAGGGAAGAGGCCCCGGGACAGACCCTCGCCGGGATGGAACCCCCCGAGCCCGCTCATTAAAATCCACGTTTGCATCCAACGACGGCTCGCTGGGTTTGCTCCATCCCCGGGGGTGTCCACGGGGAACGGCCTGGATCCCTGCCCGCAGCATCCCCTCGTCCCCCCCGTCACCTCTCCCAGCGCGAGCCGGGAAGCCAGTCCGAGGTAAACTCCCGGCAGGAACGCACTCAGAGCCTGGAAGCGACATGAAAAGGGCGCCACGGGCTGGGGGCTGCACACCTGCCTGCCCAGCAGGAAGGGCCTCTCCACCCACCACATCCCGAATTACCTGTGCCGGGGGAGATTTGGGTAGCGAGGGGTACTTCCAGGTTTCTTGGGAAAACCTCTGGAGCCGTCACGGTTCCGCAGATCCGACCCTCATTCCTGGGAGCTGCTCAGAGCTTTGCAGCCAGGAGAGCGCTCCCACGGCACGGGAGCTGTGGGAATGCTCCCGGGAGAAGCTGTTTCTGCTTCCCACAGTGGCTCTCTGGGTTTCTGATGCCGATCTCAAGCAGCAGCAGCCCCACGACTCAGTGACTCCAGTGGAGTTCCCTTTATTCCCTAAAGAGTAGTGACAGCCCTGGGAGCAAGGGCCAGATCCGACATGGCACTGGGAAGGAGACTGTGCTCCTTGGAGCCTTCTCCTGCCCCCAGCTACAAAATAAAGGGAATATTTTCTTGATCAGAACACCTACCTCTTCCACACGCTCTCCTGCAGTCAGTGAAAGCAGCACCAGGAATAAGCCTTGGGAGACAGGATGCAGCAGGAAGTGGGAAAGTCAAACCCAGTGGCTGGGCAGGGAAGAGGCAGGCCCTGGGCACTGAACAACCCCCATCCAGGAGGGAATTTCAGCCTGGAGAGCAGCAGGAGCAAGGTGAGCGGGTAGAGACTCCAGCAATTCCATCTCTTCCCGTTTTCCAAGGTTTGTCTCCCTTGGGTGAGGCATCTCCGTGCCTGCACCGGTCTGGCATCAGCCACACGCTCCCTTCTTTCTCCTGCTGGATTTACACCCTCGGCCAAGGCAGGAAAAGCAGGAAAGTACCAAAATTCCAGCAGTGCCTTTTGTTAATGACACCAGAGAACCAAACTGGTGAGGAAAGCTCCTGAATCCCAGCAGTGGCAAGGCTTTTAAAGGGATCAGCAGCTCAGCTGCCAGGGATGGAGACGACACAGAATTCCCGAAAAGGGAAGGCAGAGACGTTTATTCCGGCAATGCCACTGCACCTCACCTGAGAATAAAGCGTTGGTGAAAGACAACCACCCCCTCAAGTGTACGGACACACCCACTAGCCAGGAATCCCGGGAAAACCCTTGCATGGAGCCAACACTCCCTCTGCTGCAGATGAGGGGGAGGGGGAGGGAAGGAGGGCCAGGGAGGAAGAGGATTTGGGGAATGCTGCCTCAGGCTGCTGCAGGGGCAGGGGGAGAGGGCAGCGGGACAGGCTGTGCCCCCTAAGGCCAAGACCCCTCGGATCCTGCGCCAGGATCCCACCCTCCTGCAGCAGCTGGAGGCAGGAGGGATCAGGAGTGATCCATACCCCTCTGGGATCAGGGATCAGAGCCACTCGTGCCAGCAGAGGGAAAGCCTGGCCCGAGCACCAAAGGGTCACACAGCGAAAGGCCACGTCCTCGTCCTCCTGCTCGCCACATCCCAGGCTGCTCCCGCTCTGCCCACCCACCCCTCCACAGATTCAGTGCAGTCAGTGGTCTGAGTGCTGCCGGCCCCAGGAGCAGCAGGAATCGCTCTCTCCTCTATGTCAGGATGTCGTGGGCTTGGTGCTCCACCAGCATCTCCATGCTCCGCACGTCCGTGCACCAGAACTCCAGGCGATCCTTCATGCCCTTGATCTGCAAGGCAAGGCCACGAGCGCCTCAGCTCCTGGGAATGCCCACAGGCTCCTGCTCACACCTGAGAGCCCAAACCGCTCCTCAAAGCCCCACACACCCAGAAAGGGGGATGCCCCATCCCTGGAAGTAATCCAGGCCAGGTTGGACAGGACTTGGAGCAGCCTGGGACAGTGGAAGGGGTGGCACTGGATGGGCTTTAAGGTCCCTCCCAACCCAAACCATCCTGGGATTCTGGGATTAACAGCTTCTACCAGCAAATCAGCAAGGGTTAAACGGAAATGCACCAAAGAATCGTTTGCAGCTGGAATTCCAGGCGCTCAATTTTGGGTTTAAAGCTAAAGACACCCTGCACAGTCTCCTTAAACGTTACAAGGATGAACTCGAGAAGCTCAACAGCTCTGTTATCATCCTGGACTTCCCCCTTCCCAAGAGGAACGTGCCTCCTACACCCCCGAAACTCCCAGAGGTTGTTTCATGTATTTAGGAACAAGGCCCGGATCCTCCTAGAAAACACAGCCACGGCTCCTGTGTTCCGTGGTGTCGGCGTGGCTTTCCCAAGGGACATGCCACCCCTGTCCCTGTGAAACACACCAGGGCACAGCCAAGCCCCCGAGGTGGCTCATTCCCAAGCCGTGACCCCTCCCGGGTGGCCCCACCCGGAGCTGGTGGCCGCTACCTGCTGCAGGTCCAGCACCCGCGGCTGCACCCACGTCATGTGCACCCTCTTGTCCACCTCGTCGATGCTGCCCTTCACCAGCCCCACCGAGAGTGCCTTCATCACCAGCAGCTCCACCTGGGAACACAGACAGTGCCGGGAAATGGCCCAGCCCACCCCGATTTCCCCCTGAGATGAATAAAACCCGGCATCTTCACACGAGATCCCCTCAGAATGCAGGGCAGCAGCTCTCACACCTGTCCCCTTTCAGGGGACAGAACTGCCTTGAGACTCGGCACCTCAACATAGAGGAGTTCTTCTCCCTGAAACTTTTCCCTAAAACTGGATTTTAGGGTTTTTTAGCTCTTTTGCCCTACAGCTAGGTTTATTTTCTCTTCTCCGAAATCCCAGGAAGAACAAGGCAACTGGAAAAAGCCAACAGAGCCCAACTGTCCCCAAGCAGCAGGTGGGAGTCGGTCTGTTCTCCCAGGGATCAAGTGACAGGACAAGAGGGAACGGCCTCAAGCTGCACCAGGGCAGGTTCAGGTTGAACATCAGGAAGGATTTCCTCACAGAAAGGGCTGGCAGGCATTGGAAGGGGCTGCCCAGGGAGGTTTGGAGTCCCCATCCCTGGAGGTGTCCAAGGAATGACCGGACGTGGCACTCAGTGCTCCAGGCACAGGCTGGACTCGACAATCTCGGAGTTTTTCTCCAGCCTAAAAGATTCTGGGATTCTGTGTGGTTCAGGTCTGTCCAGGCACTCTTAGAGCCCCAGAACCCGGACATTACCAAGGGTGTCCAACCCCAAACTCACCTCGTTGACGGTGACTTTGGCACTCTTGGCAATCTCCTCGAAGGTGAGCTGGCGGTGGTTGGCCGGGCGGGTGAAAGTCATCTGGATCCAGGGAACAAACCAAAAAACCAACCCCCACAGGGTTTTAGGGATTCCCACAGCTCCCAGAGCCTCCCTCATGCTGCCCTGCCCAGCCTCACTCTGCACTGGCAACTGCATTTCTCACGTTTGACCAAGATAAGTCAAACAAGAAGGTTTTACACCAGTGTGGGGCGGTGACAGCAGAGCCGGGGCCTCCCCGTGACAGGAAGGGACTGTTTCAGGTTATCCATCAGGGAAAGGACCCTCAGTCCCTGGGAAACAGAGATGCTTATCTGTGTTCTAAAAGCCTTCGTTATCCTGGAACATACTCCAGACACCATCCCTGAGGGATTGCTCTCCCCCTTCTCCGCATCACAGAACAGACACCTCCCACTGTCCCAGGCTGCTCCGAGCCCCGTCCAGCCTGGCCTTGGGCACTGCCAGGGATCCAAGGGCAGCCACAGCTGCTCTGGGCACCCTGTGCCAGGGCCTCACCACACTCACAGGGAACAATTCTTCCCAATATCCCATCCAACCCTTCCCAATAACCTGGCACTCCATGCGAGAGCTCCCCGGGAACTAGGGACAAGCAGCCCAGCACAAGGTGTTTTCCCTCACGGCACCTGCCCGTGGCTCCATCTACAGGCAAAATCCACACGGAACTCCCTGTATCCAGGAGTTCCCGCAGCTGAGTGACCAGACACAGACACACCAAGCACATCCCACCTCACCTCCATGAGACACAGCAGCTGGATCTTCTGCAGCAGGAGCGCTTCGTTCGCAGCCAGGTCGGGCTGTGAGGGGAGAGAAGGCACCAAATCAGGTCATTATTGCATTTTCCCCCCGTCCTGGGGGAGAACATACAGGAATGAATCCCTGGGAGGGTTCATTTAGGAGGAAGGAGGCCACCACAGCCCAGCCACCAGCCAGGAATGGTTCCAGAAAACAATCCAAGTGCCAGCGGACTCACAAATCCACCGCTACGCCAGTGATTGCTGGTGCAGCCAGTGCAGGTAACATCCAGCATCACTGTTTTCCCTCCCACTTCCCAGAACGGGAGGGAAAAGCACCCTTTCCCACTGGAAGCACTCCAGAGGGAAGCCGAAAGAAAACCAACGACGTGCACCGAGATGGAATAACCGCTCCTACGCTCCCATCAGAATTCCACCAGCGCTCCACAGCCAGCAGTGAGGCAAAGGGGATTAAGGAAAGGTCCAGAGACTCCAAATGTCAGCTGCAAGTCCCAAGGCTGGGCCTTCAGCAGCGCCAGAGCCCTCACCTGCTGCCCCCAGGCTGACTTGAGGGCCTGGAAGGTCTCCACGTTGCCGCTGTTGAAGGCGAAGAGGGTGTCGATGAGCCACTGCCGGTCCGTGCTGCGCAGGGACTCCAGCACGGGGTGCATCAGCTGCAGGGGACGGGCGGGAGGGCGTGAGCAGGGCAAAACCAGCTCCCAGGGCTCCAGGGATCGGGGCACGTGGCAGCACTCACCAGCTCCCCGAAGTTGTAGACGCCTTCTCCCAGCAGCCCGGCCAGCCCCAAGGTGAAGGCTCTCTCCTGCTGCTCTGATACTGGAAAAAAAAAAAAACCAAAACAAAAATAATTTGGATTAAAAAAGACCCAAACCAAACCCACTGTGGATAAAAAAAACCAAAACCCTAACCAAAAATAATTTGGATGAAAAAAAACCCCAAGCCAATAATAACTTGGATAAAGCACCACTTTAAGCCCCACCGAGCCCTCCCTCACCTACATCAAACTATTCCCAGCCCTCATCTTCCCCCACACTGCCTGAAATTCAGGAGCCTGCCGTAAGCACAGCACAAAAGGGCTGCTTTTTTAATCTAGAGTGGAGGTTTTGGGGAATTGGAACAAACTTGTCCTTCTGGCAGGGGCATTCCCCCTTTTCCCCCGGTGCAGCCCAGGAGCAGCTCCTTGGGGGTCACTCCTCAGTCCAGCCGGACTTGGGAACCAGCACGGCACAGCCAAAGCAACACGGAGAAAACCTCAGCCAGGGCACTTATTTGGGCTGGGGGGGTGAAGCAGAGTGTGGAAAGCGGGATTTCCCCTGGAGAGGTTACCTGGCAGGTCCTTGACCTCGATGCAGCCCAGGAAGCGCAGCGCATCCTTGTAGTAGGCGGCGTGGTTCCCCACGGTCTGGTAGTACTTGCTGGAGAGGTCGTAGAAGCGGCTGTGCACGGATGTCACCCCGGGGAGGGTGTTCAGCATCTCCTCCACCTCCTCGATGGTCTCCTGGGAAGGGCAAGACCTGGCTCTTAGAGGGGAAGGAGCACCTGGAGCGTGCCTGTGCTCCTGGCTCCGAGGGTCGCAGCCCTCCCGGTGACATCCCGGGCAGGTGTGACACCAGCCAAAGCCACCATCACTCCCAAACCCTCCCCTGGGACGGTGCTGAGGCCTTGGCACTGACTGCCCAGAGAAGCTGTGGCTGCCCCATCCCTGGAAGTGTCCAAGGCCAGGGTGGGGCAACCTGGGATAGTGGAAGGTGTCCCTGCCCGTGTCCCTGCCCATGACTAGGGATCTTCAAGATCCCTTCCAACCCAAACCGTTCTAGCATTCCACCACCCAAACCCATCCCTCTGCACTTGCTCGAGGAGAACCAAAGCTGCCCTGCCTGCAAAACACCATCTCAGGTTTAAAAGACGGTTTTAAAACCAGCCAAGGATGACAAACCTCGTGTGCTTCGCTCAGGCAACACCACCACAGGTCACCGTGAGCAGCTCCAAAATCCTGCTGAGCTCACGGGCCCCTCTGAGCCAGGGGCTGGGATAACCAAGGAACGTCACAGCACCCCAAAACTCCCCATCCCGGGCCACCCCTCACCTTGGTGACCTGCAGGTCCCCGATGTTGAGCTTGAGGGCCCCGATGGCTGTTTTGCACAGGATCACGGCCTCGTCGCTGCTCTTCACCTGCAGGGACACAGGGGCCCGTTCAGAGTGCCACCCGCAGCCAGGTGTGCTCCGGGGGCTGGATAAATGTCCCTCGTGACCACACTCCTGCCCTCAAATCCCTGTGGGAAGGTGCTGTTCTCCAGCACAGGTGCCACACGCGCCGGTGCCTCCTGGCCTGCTCGGAGGCAAAGCACGCCGGGAGCAGCTTCCAACATACCTTTTCCCGGGTCTTCTCCAGGAAAGTCAGGGCCACGTTGGGATCTGGAGTAGAGGGGAAAACAGATTTAAACGTGCGGCTCTCGTGGAGCTGCACCCCGCCTACCAGCACACCTTTCACAGGATTCCTGAAGGCTGCAGTGTGGGTTTTCCACAGCGTGCCCTCAACCTGCAGCAGGCAGGCTGGGCTTTTCCTCACCAACACCTCTGCAGGGAAGCCGGGCACTTCCAGGGACCAGCAAGAACTTAAGCTTTCGAAGCCAGCGCTTCCCCTTCTCGACAAGCAGCAGAAGGACAACCACTTCCCATCCAAGACTGACCCGCCCCTGGCCACGTTCCAGAGGTAACAACAGCACAGGGAAGAGGGGAGGACACGCACCTGTCATCTGCCGGACCACGTGCAGGATGATCTCCACCAGGGACAGGGGGTTCACCCTGCAGGGAGCAGCTCAGAGTCAGCATGGGACCCCCAAGCCCCCCCCCAGGTGACCCCCAACCTCCTCCAGGTGACCCCCAAACCCCGCCAGGTGGCTCCCAGTAACTCACCTGTGCTCAAACTCGCTGATGAAGTTCTCGTAGAGCTGTGGGGACAAGGAGAGGGACACCCAGGGTCAAGGACACCCCAGTTCAGAGCTCCTCACCCTATTTCCTCTCTATTCCAGCTCTATTTGAACACCCCTGGAAGTGCTGGACAGGGCTCTGAGCCAGCTGGGCTAGTGGAAGGTGTCCCTTTCAGGAAGGGTGCAATATGATGATCCTCGAGGTCTCTTTCAACCCAGACCATTCCAGGATCCTATGATTTTTCCAGAAAATCGGGCAACCCATACAGAAATTCCAGCACTGTTCAGAACCCAAAACTGCTCAATTTATCGAACTCTACCCCCACAGGCTTCTTCCAGTGGCCACCCATCCTGCACTTGCAAACCTCTTGCTAAAATATGGAATGAAAAAAAAAAAATCCCCCTGCAACTCCAAACTTGAAAATTCTAGGTGAGTTAAGTAAAGAACCACTTTGAAGCTTCTGAACTCGAGACATTTGATTTTAGCGGAATTTTCACACAGCCACCAGCGCAAACACCCCGGGAGCTGAACCCACCCCGGTTAGTAATTCTCCGAGAGGATTAGGAAGGAGAGAAGCCACGGGCTGAGTTTTTCCTGGCACAAAGAACCGGGGAAGCTGGGAAGAGTCTGCTCACCTTGATGAGCCCATCTCCCTGGGCGAAGCAGGGGTCCTGCACGAAGTCGAGCACCTGCAGAGTGAGCTGGTGCCACAGCCTGGGGACACAGAAGAGCCCCGTGAGCCCCGCGCCGCGTCCCGGGCCGCGCCGAGCGCATCGCACACGGACGGACGAGGGCGCGGGTCGGGGGCGAACCGGGGGCCCCCTGACAGGGGCACACCCCGCTGGAGTCACCTCCCGAGCGACAAACGAGGCGGCTAAAGGGACGTGGGTCCGGCCGGGCCCCGCGAGGGCTCCTCAGGCAGGCGGGCCCGGCCGCGCTCGGCTCCGGCACCCGGGGCGGGCGATCCCCCCGCACCCCCGTCCCCGCTCACTTCTTGTTGTAGAGCTCCTCGAGGCGGTGCCACACGGCGGCCTGGCCCGGCCCGGCGCTCTGGCTCTGCTGCAGGAAGCCCGGCACGTCCTTCATGGCGGCGGCGGGGCCGGGACGGGGCCGGAGCCGGGACCGGGACGGGGCCGGACGGGACCGGAGCGACGAGGCCGCACCGTGCCCGCTGTGCGCACTCACTTCCGGCCGCGCGGGGCACGCCGGGTACCGTAA
>VXAZ01008610.1:243337-298619 GCA_013399875.1 Gymnorhina tibicen
GCCGCCCGGCGCGGCGGGGACGGGAAGGGGCCGGCCGGCGGCGGGGCCGGGAGGTAGGTGGGGAATGCCGGGCCGGGGGCTGGAGCATCCCAGCGGGAAGGGCAGGGTGGGAATCGGTGCTGGGATGGGATGGGCTCCCGTGATGGAGGATGTCCCGTCCCCGTCTGAGCAGGGACGTCACTCTGTGAGCCGGGGCCGGCCTGGGAGCCCGCAGAGTAGGGATCTGCCGCGGAAATCTGTGTTTTCCCGAGACTGTGAGTTCAGCTCTCCGAAAACCCGGTCTGGCAGGGCAGAGCCGTGTCCTTGTGACAGCAGGGAAAGGCAGCGCGGTGCCACGTCCCTGGGAAGGCACTGTCACATCCCTGTGACAGCAGGGAAAGGCAGTGCAGGGGCACACACCTGGGAAGTCAGCGTCACACATCCCAGGGAAGGCAATGTCACATCCCTGGGAAAGCACTGTCACGTCCCTGCGAAGGAGCTGTCACATCCCAGGGAGGGCAGAGCTGACCGCCCTGAGGCCTGGAGACGCTTCCATCTCTGTCCTCGCTCCTCGGGCTTGCCAAGCCCCAGCAGCTCTCCCGGCTCTCCCCACGCCTGCTCTGGACTGTGCACAATGCCCTGCTCCAGCAGCACCGGTTTTCTGGGAGAAGCTGTTCCCTGGTGACAATGAGTGTTCCCGAACTGCTAATGAGTGTTCCCAGATGATAATGGCTGTTCCCAGCCCAGCTGGGCACAGGGCTGCGATTCCTTTGGACAAGGACACACACAGCCCGGGGGGGGAACAGGGAAACACAGTGTCTGTGCTCACCTGGGCAGCGGACACACCACCCTGAGAGAGACTTGTTGAACTCAGGACACAGAAGAGTTTCCTGGATCCCAGAGGAGTGTAAATCAACACTGAGACTGGTGATTGCCAGTGGGTCCAGCCTTGTGTCCATCCCTGTCCAAAAAAGCCCTCTCACGGGAATACCGGTGATTTGGTATTTTATATCCACAAAAGGAAGCGCAGAGGGACGTGTCTGCTCCAGGGTTTGGGTTGGGCTAACAGCCAAGCTTTCTCCTAGTGAAACCCTAGCACAATCCTGCCCAGGGAAGAGCTTCCTGTGGAATTTTTGGGTGGTTTTCTCCCTCCGAGCCGAAGTCACTGTCAGTTCTCTCAGTGCTATGCTTCCCCCTGTGCCGAGCAGGACCCAAGGCTCCAGGCCCTTCTGTCTGAGCGCGGCTGCCAGAGCCATTCTGGGCACGTGGGGAGGTGACAAGGGGAAGCAGAAGCTCACCTTGAAGGACGTGGCCGAGCTGCTCCGGAAGAAGCAATGTCGGCGCGTGGTGGTGATGGCCGGTGCCGGGATCAGCACGCCCAGCGGCATCCCGGACTTCAGGTGATGCCTCCGTCCTCTGTGTCCTTGGAGGGCTGAGGTCTTGTCCATGGAAGGGGTGATTAAACGTTGGAAGGGGCTGCCCAGGGAGCTGGTGGAGGAGGTGTCCAAGGAACGACCAGACATGGCACTCAGTGCTCCGGTTGACAAGGTGATGATGCCTCACAGGTTGGACTCGATGCTCTTGGAGGACTTTTCCAACCTCAGTGACCCTGGGATTCCGTCTCAGCCCCTCTCAGCTGCCCCCTGTCCCCGCAGGTCCCCTGGGAGCGGCCTGTACAGCAACCTGGAGCAGTACAACATCCCCTACCCCGAGGCCATCTTTGAGCTGGGCTATTTCTTCGTCAACCCCAAGCCCTTCTTCACCCTGGCCAAGGAGCTCTATCCCGGCAACTACCGGCCCAATTTCGCCCACTATTTCCTCCGGCTGCTGCACGACAAGGGGCTGCTCCTGCGCCTCTACACCCAGAACATCGATGGGCTGGAGAGAGGTGAGCTCCCTCTTCCCACCTCCGGCAGCGGCACCGGGAGCTGAGGGGAGAAGCAGGACTGGGGAGATGCATGCAGGGAGGCTCAGGCTCAGTCCCCTCCCACACTATATTCCAGCGGCTGGGATCCCTCCCGACAGGCTGGTGGAAGCCCACGGCACCTTTGCCACTGCCACCTGTACGGTGTGTCAGAGGAACTTCCCCGGAGAGGACTTCAGGGTGAGTGGGCCCAGCCGGGCATCAACACAATTAACGCAAGGAGGCATTAATTAATATAATAATGACAGGTCCAAACCTGTTCTTTTGCCCTCGGGGACAAGAGGTTTAAGGAAGGGACCGGGTTTGGGGTCGGGCATTGCTCTGAGGACACGTGGTGGTTCTGAACCCCTGTGACGGGAAGGTTTGGGATCTCTGCCTTCAGGGGAACAGGGTCCCTGTGACAGGCAGTTTTGGGCTCTCTCCCTTCAGGGCGATGTCATGGGGGACAGGATCCCTCGCTGCCCTGTCTGCACCGGGGTCGTGAAGCCTGACATCGTGTTCTTCGGCGAGCAGCTCCCACAGCGCTTCCTCCTGCACCTCACGGACTTCCCCATGGCAGACCTGCTCTTCATCATCGGGA
Organism: Gymnorhina tibicen; assembly: GCA_013399875.1. Taxonomy (NCBI): domain Eukaryota; kingdom Metazoa; phylum Chordata; class Aves; order Passeriformes; family Artamidae; genus Gymnorhina; species Gymnorhina tibicen. The sequence continues at coordinate 245,821 of VXAZ01008610.1, forward strand.
CATCCCTGGAGGTCTGGGAGCAAGGGAAACCCCCGGGAAAAAGGCACACGGAAAACGGCCGGAGGGGAGAGAGGGCTTAGAGGAGAAGGCGAGAAAATGGGTTAGGGAGGTGAAATTTGAGGTGGAGGGTAAGAAATAGGGCGGAGGTGCTCTGAGAGACCCTCTGGAAACAGGCGGGCACCTGGAGAGCTTTGGGGCTACCTGCGGAAAGGCCACCAGGTAACTGGTGACACCGTGACCCGTTCAGAGCCGGGGTGGCCGAGCGGTTCCAAGCCGAGCGTGCCGGGAACCGGTGCCCGTGGCAGGGTGACGGTCCCTGTGCCCCCTCGGTTCCCCCCTCAGGTGGAGCCCTTTGCCAGCCTGGCCGGAGCCGTGCGCAGCTCCGTGCCGCGGGTCCTCATCAACCGGGAGCTCGTGGGCCCCTTCGCGTGGCAGCAGCGCCACAAGGACGTGGCCCAGCTCGGGGACGTGGTCGGCGGCGTTGAGAAGCTGGTGGAGCTGCTGGGCTGGAGCGACGAGATGCAAGCGCTGATCCAGAAGGAGAAAGAGAAGGTGGGAAGAGGCTCCGAGCCCCAGCTCCCCACTCAGCCCCTGCGTTTCCTGTGCCGGAGTTATCCAGGGGAGTGGGTTTGTGCTTGCCGGGGTCACGCTGCACGGAAAAGTGCAAACCAACACCAAACCAACCCAAACCTGAGTGCTGTTTCACAGCCAAGGTGCCCAGGGCAGAGTGCTGTGGGCTCAGTGTGTCTGTGGTAGACGGGAAGGCGTGGATCTGCCAGGCCCAGATGAACTAGGAACATGGAAAAGGGCAGGATTTGGGCTGAAAGCAGTGCCCCCCTCAGTTACATCACCTGGTGTGTGTGATTTGTTCTCAGACAGGCCCTGTAGCTGGAGGTGCAGATTCCAGGGGCTGGGAGTAACCAGCCAGGAAATGCCCTTGGCCAGCAGGGCCGTGGGGCAGCAGAGCCTCAACACAAAACTAGGATGGGAGGGGCTGCAAACCCTCGCTCCCTACAGTCCCTTCGTGGCTGTGCTGCCACTTCCGAAGGTTCCTCCGGAGCAATACGCAGTCGGAGAGAGGGAAGGGAGGCTCCAGGTGTGCTGAGACCCAACCTGTGCTGCCGTGGCCGGACAGGGAGTGGGGTTCCTGCTCCTGCTCTGCTTGGCAGCGATGAATCCTTACACAGACTTTTTTTCCCCACCATTCTCCCATCTGTAACCTTCTTCAGGAGTGAGAAATTGCAGGGGAACAAGTTCTTAATTACTCAGATCTCAGTGCTGATGTTAATTACTACATTCCCTTAGACCACTGGGAGGTTTTTTCCACATTTGACATCAAACACAGCTGTATTTTTTAGGCCTACATTGTCCAAACGTGACTTCATAAAGTCTGGCTTCAAGATTCCAATTGTAACATCCAGGTTGTTCTTACTTCCCCCAGATTATGCAGCAGGAATGAGTAGGAATTCTTAGCCTTTTGGCCAGGTTTTTGATTTTTCAGTACCAACATTTTGGGGACCAGCCAGCCCTTGGCATGATGCTTGTGCTGCTCTGAATCCCTGAGGGATAATGCTGACGCAACAGTGACAGAGGAAAACCAGTTGCTTGGGGCAACCTGGACTAGTGGAGAGTGTCCGTGGCCAGGGGTGGGACTGGATGAGCTTTAAGGTCCTTCCAAGCCAAACCATTCCGGGATTCTGGCATTCTGTGGAACCCGTGGGGCTGGTGCTGGGGTGGGAAGGTTTGATGCTCCCTGGCAAACGCTGTGGCCTCTGTTTCCAGCTGGATGCCAAGGACAAGTAGGAGGGGGCTCCTGTCACCCCTCAGCACGTCACTGGAGGATGTCCAGCCGTGAGTGTCACCAGCAAGTGTCCGAGGGCCTGGGGGCTCGTGCCAGCACATCCAATGAGCTCTGTGTCTGCAGTTGGCTGTTTGGATCTCCCTCCTTCCGAGCCATCCCTCCCGGAGCCCCTCAGAGACACTGGTTCCACGGAGCAGGAGCTGGAATGCCATGAAGGTCAGGCCAGGACAGACTGGAGAGTGTTTTCCAGCTCCCACCGGGCTGAGCATCCAGTTCCTGCCACAGCTCCTCCCCAGCCACTGTTCCCTTGGCCATGATCCTCAGCTGCTGCAGGCTGTGTTTAGTCTTCCATGAAATCTCTGTTAATCAGGGGACAAGCCGAGGCGGGGGGGCTGCCCCCCATTCCCATTCCAGCTTAAGCTGCTGGGAGTTTCTGAATCACTGGAGTGTTAATTATTTAAAAATAAAGAGAGATAATTCGTTTCTGGGTGTCACCTGAGGGGGTTTCTGTAAAGTCACACCTTCTGTCCTCACCACTGCTTCTTTCAGCTGCTTTTTAGTACCTTTTTTCCCTTTTCCCCCTCACACAAGTGCCTTTCCCTGCTGTAGATGCCATCCTGGGGGGTGGCAGTGTCACAGCGCTGCAGCCACGTCCCGCTCTGTCCCAAAGCTGCCGCAACCCAACGCAGAGCCTTGTGGCACGTGGAGCCACACTGGAAATGGTGGGGACTTGCTTTTAACCATCCCCTGCTTCCCCCCAAAACAGAGTTCCGTGATTCTATGAACACCTCCTCCCAAAACACCCAGTGCCAAGCTCAGCCCCTGCTCCAGGGCATTCCAGGCCAGGCCTGGCAGCTGTTCTCAGGGATTTAAGCACTCTGGAAAATTGAAACAATGATATCAGAAGCAACTGCATTAAAAACACCAAACCCCGCTTTTCCTTTTGCACGGAAAGCTTGGGAAAGCTTCAACAGCTGGGATGGGATCAGGGGTCTGTGTCTGCACACAGAAGGGCTGGGGCGGGGGGGTGGTTTGCTAGTTAAAAAAAGAAGAGAAAGATGCAATTGGCCTAAAAGCTCACACTGTGACAGAGCAGGGCTGTCCCCAGCCCAGCAGCCTGGAGTGGCACTTGGGGGTCAGTCAGGAACTAAACAGAAACACAGAATCATCCAGGTTGGAAAAGACCTCCAAAATCACAGAAACACAGAATCATCCAGGTTGGAAAAGACCTCCAAAATCGAGTCCAACCTGTGACCAATCCCCACCTTGTCACCCAGCCCAGAGCACTGAGTGCCACGTCCTTCCTTGGACACCTCCAGGGACGGGGACTCCACCACCTCCCTGGGCAGTCCCTGCCAAGGCCTGACAGCCCTCTCCATGAGGAAATTCTTCCTGATGTTCAACCTGAACCACCCCTGGCACAGCTTGAGGCTGTTTCCTCTTGTCCTGTCCCTGTTCCCTGGGAGCTGCCCCCTCCTGTCAGGGGGTTGTGCAGAGCCAGAAGGTCCCCCCTGAGCCTCCTTTTCTCCAGGCTGAGCCCCTTCAGCTCCAGACCCTTCCCCAGCTCCATTCCCTTCCCTGGACATGCTCCAGCCCCTCAATATCCTCCTTGCCATGAGGGGCCCCGAGCTGGACACGGCACTCGAGGGGCCTCAGCAGTGGAAAGTGGAAAACCAAGCAAAGCACCCCTGCAGCTCTTCACCTCCGAGACCACGTTCAGGAACACCCCAGCTCCTAAGGACACGCGGGCAGGAACACCTGGGATCCTCTGCCACGGGGACAGCCACAGGGATTTCCCTGCTCGGAGGAATCACGGCCACGCTCCCACGTGTCAGGTTGGCTTTATTCTAGCATCACTTGTGCATTCCTACTCATGACGGGGGGTTTGGGAACTCGGGTACATGAGACAAATGGGAAGAATTTCTTTCCAAAGAAAACAGGAATAAAAATAAAGACAAATCTACACCAGGCCTGACAGCAGCCCCTGGGGGACACAGCGACCTGGGCACAGCGAGGAGGAGCCGAGGACAGAGCACAGCTATTGGCCTTTTGTCTGGAAAGCGGGAGGTGGGGAGAGGCGAACGCCCAAACCCAGCTGGGTGGTGACAGGGACGGTGCCCAGTGCCAGGGAAAGGACATCGGAGCGCTCCTGGCAGCCGCCCGCGCGCTCTCTCCTGCGGCCAGCGGAATGCTGGAAGCTTCCAAGGCCTCCCCGGGCTCTGCTCTGCTCACCCACACGCTCCGGGTGTGCACGGACATGGACACAGCCCTGCACCACGCCCTGCGGATCCCACTCCCACTGGAGGCCCGCACCCCTCTCTGGCAGCCCCCCTTCCCACGGCGTTCCTGGGGAGCAGCCCCCGCTGTGGGGCCGGGCACACACCCAGCCACGCGCACACAGGAGGCTCCGTGGATCACTGAACCCTGATGGAGGGGCAGGAAGAGCCTCCCCCTGACCCTTCTTCCCAAACAGCACATATTTAAAAACCAAAAATCCTACTGGAGAGTCGTGGAAGCAATTTGGAGTGTGAAATCCTCAAGGCTGCTGACAGGAGAGACCGAGGTGGAGCCAGGTCACGGAGACCTCTGGAAGGAGAGGTGGCTATGGAGCTGGGAAGGAGGCAGGTGTTCCACGTGGCCAGATGCGGATCCCACAGGGAGAGTCCTGGCGCAGTGCCAGCCCCTGGGTGCAGCACCAGTTCCGAGGGAGAGCGGCCAGAGCCCGGCTCTCCGTGGCTGGGGCGGGGCCGGCTCAGTCCAGCCCCAGGTCCGAGTCGGAGGACGAGCGCTCGTCGGCGATGTTGCGGATGGCGTTCTCCATGGGCGCCAGGTTGCCGCTCGGGGTGATGCCCATGGGCTGGATCACCTTCTCCCTGCAGCCAGGGGAGAGCGGGAAGGTCAGGCACAGCTGCAGCAGAGCGCGGGAACAGACCAGGAATATAGCAGGAATGCGGGGCTCGTGGAAACGGCCTGAAACGCCCCCGGCACCACTAAAGATCCCTCCTGAGAAGTGGGGACTGTCCCAGCCCTAAAACTTCCAGCATGGCGAAGCAATGGCCTGGAAGCACAATCCTATTCCCTGGAATAGGCTCCTTTCTAGAGTCCTGTTCTGTGTGGTTGAGGATTCCCAGAGGAAAACGAGCACTGGGGTCCGTGTTCCTCTCCCTCCAACACATGCTGGAGTTACTTCCTTCCTGCTCTTGAAAGCCTGAGCTCAGCTGGGCTCCTGTGGGTCAGAGATGACTGGAGAAAGCATTCCAACAGGGAAAGTGGTTCATGGCACTGGCTGCCATCTGTCCCCCCCGTCTGTCCCCAAAATGCTGCTTCCCCCTGAGCAGCATTGCCAGGAGAGAGGCTGCTGTCCTTCCCAAGCACTGGACAAAGCTGGCGAGCAGCAGGTGCTTGGGAATAGCGCAGGCACAGCGATGAATTCCACAGTGTCCCATCATGCCAAAGCTGGAGGGGCTGGCAGCGCTTCCCCTGCACATCATGGGGCCGTGCTGAGGGAAGAGTTCCCCGCACATCCCCTACCACTCCCTTTCCTAGATCCCTCCAGGCCTTGGGAACGCAGCCAAAGGACGGGTTGTGACAGATGTACCCCCGGATGCACACCGTGTCCCAGTACCTGGACAACTTGTCAAACATGTTGACCAATTTCATGGCTTCGTGCTCCTTCTGCTCCTCCGTCATCCCTTCCATGGGGTTGGGCAGCTTCTCCTCCACACGTCCCGTCACAGGGTTGATGCTGCACAGAGAGCAGTGAGGCCAGGGCTCAGGAGGGGGACAGCAGGTGACAAAGGGCTGTTTGGAATCCTTCTGAGCCTCACGGAGCAGAGGAATGGCACAACAGGACTGGCTGTCACCAGCTTGTGTCCTGAGCCCCAAGTGCCATCACAGCTACGAGGGCTTCTGACCCACATCCTTATAAACACCTCCCTTTTCTCCAACACCCCCTCCTGCCAATGCCACGGTGCCACTGGAAATGAGGTGCACGAGGGCAGGTGACATATCCTCCTTCTCCTCAGGGCAGGAGACAAAAGCTAATGGAGAAAATCCCAACAAACCCAACCTGCAGGGACACTGAGCAGGAAGGCGGCGAGTGTGGGACACACGGGTGGGCACGGGCCTGGACCCCCCACCCTCGAGATACCACCCACTGCAGAAGAAAGGAGAGGGAAAGGGAAAAAAAAAAGAGAGGGAAGGGCAAAAGAGGAACTGGGTGTAGCAACATTGAGCTCTGGAGAGGGATAGGAGTAACCCCTGCTGCACGTGGAAGAGCAGAACAGGGAGCTGGCAGGAGGTGCATGAAGAGGGATGAAGAGGGATAAAGCAGGAGCAGGGGGAAGGTGCGGAGGAGGGAGCTCTAGAGGGGGAGCAGATCTCTTTACTTGGGCTTTGCCTCTTTGTACTCCTCCGTGTCCGTGTCTTCGTCCTCCGAGTACTCTCCCTCTTCGCGGCCGCCGGCCATGAGGCCCCGTGCCGCCAGCAGCCCCGCGGCGTTCCCGTAGCCCGTGTACTTCACAAACCGGGACACTGCCGGGAGAGGGGACAGACACCACGCAGGGCTCCCCTCCTGCCTCCAGCCCCGTGTTCCCGCCAGCCCCGGCAGCACGGTTGTGCCACGTCTCCAGGCCACGGAGACATGGAGATGCTGACGGGGAGCAAGGCCCACGAGTGGGGGCCGCAGGGTGCTGGGGTGTCCTCCAGCACAGCTCATCCCTCACCACTGGCCTGGGAGGCACCACCTCCTTCCCACAGAGCGCCTGGAGCGCTCCCCTTTTCCCCACTCGGAGGGGCCGTCCCGAGGGAAGGCAGAAGCCCCGCAGAGGGTCCCCGTCCCAGGGTCTCCCTGCGGAAGCCCCGCGGGACTCACCGCTCTCCTTGCAGAGCACGAAGAGGAACTCGGCGGCGCAGTGCTTGACGTCGGTGTCGATGTGGGTCATGAGCCTCACCAGCTTGTTCCGCAGGGAATTCCCCACCTCCGGCCGGTTCCGCACGTCCCGCAGCGGCGGCAGCACCTGCAGGGCCACAGCGAGGGTGACAGGTCACTGTGGGCACCAAAGGCCTCGGCCACCCACGGCAGGAGCCGGAGGCGTCTGGAGGGTGGCCATCAGCAGGGCTTTGCTCGTCTCTCCTCCCCTCGGGGCAGCACCCCGAACGTGGGGCTGAGCACGGCGTACCCTGGCCTTCAGGAACTTCCTGGTCTGCCGGTGGACTCGGGCACTCTCCGTCAGCAGGTTCAGCACAGGGGTCAAGTTCTCCTTCAGCTTGTGACCCTGCAGAAACATCCCCAGAAGGAGCAGTCAGTCGTGCTGAGCTCAGCTTGTCTGTCTGCCTCATGCTGGAGAACACGAGCACAGACCATCAGGGAGGTGGATGGACACGGAGCTTCCCAACCTCTGCCACGGGCATTCAGTGCCTCCTTGCTCCCCACACCACTTGCTGTGGCACAGGCAGTGCCAGAAATATTTGGGCAGGGCATCTGGGGCAGAGAAGTGCAGTGGTAAAATTTGGAGGCCCTTTGGAACAACTCCAGAGCCTGAAAACCGTAGTCAGCTTGAAAATAACACAAACTCAGGCTTCCAGAGCTGCCCACTGGATCACTGCTGAGTGAAACAGGGCTGATTCGTCAATCACCCAGTTAATTATCAGCTAATCACCCACTGTTGCACTGATCTCACTGCCTGCAGCCCCCGAAGCAATGGCAGTCAGCTTCTCAGCCCAGGGACGTTGGTTTAGTGCCACCAACCACTCCGCCAAAAGCTGTCCCTCCTACAAGGGCTAACTGCAAACGAAGCGTGGTGCTCCCACCAGGCTCCTCCAGGCTGAGGGAAAGGTGCCCTGGACCCGTGGGCAGGGAAAGGTGCCCTCACCCTGTCCAGGCGCCGCTCCAGGAAGTCCAGGAGGATGCTGACCGCATCCATGTTGACGCCCATGTACTCCAGCGAGCCCGGCCGCACTTTGGGAGTCAGCAGCACATCCAGACACTTGAGGGGCAGGTTGCCCAGCAGGTTGACCGTGTGGCTGCACGCGTGAAAGAGAAGAGAAGTGAACACACGGTGATGGAGCTTTGCTCACAGAAGTTCTTCAGCTCTGCAGAAACGAAGGCCCATCATTAACTTGTGGGAGCGTGAGGGCCCTGCGATCCAAATCTTCCTGGAGCATCTCAAGCTCCTCACACCACTGAAAGAGAGTAACTTAAAATGCTTTTTGGGCAGCTAGCTATACGCTGAGAGTCTAAAGAGACTTTAGTGACAACTGAGAACCTACAGATCTTGACACAGACCCAAGCAGGACCAATCTGTCTGTCTCTGGAGTCTCCTGTTTCACTCCTCATCCTGATGTTCCACACCAGCACTGCTTGGGATCCCCATGACTACGTGTTCTTGGGGACAAAGTGGTGTCACCTGCTCCAAGCTGAAACCCCTGCACCAATAATGCCTGGCAGCATGACGCAGCCAATTTCTCGGCCTGACTTAAGGCTAATTAAGGCCACCTCATGGACTTTTTAATTAAAGCAGCACACATCTTCTCTGGCAAGTTGCCCACCGAGGTGGATGTCACCGTTGGGACAGCTTGACACAGGACATGGAACAAGATCTCAGGGGCCAGGAGGCCATGGCATTCCCACATGGCATCCCCAGGGCAGGAAAGGCTGTTTCTGAGTTTCAGCAGCATGAGGGATCCCCAGGCCAAACCCAAGAGCTGCTGGCCAGCAGGGTCCCTCCCAATCGCCCAAGGAAGGTCGGGCAGGATGTGCCTGGGGGAGCTGGCGAAGCTCCAGGTGAAGCTCTTCCCAACACAGACCTGTGGAACTCCTCGGTGCGGTCCTCGCCGTCGGCAGAGATCATGAGGCAGTGGCGCAGGAGGGCACCCAAGTGCCGGTACAAAGCAGCGTCTTCCTGGCCCCAGCATGGAGAAAGGAACACCTCGGTCAGCAAAGGGGATCCCATGCATCCCAGAGCCTGCAGCCTGTCCCCCCCTCCAGCAGCCTGACCATGGACTGCAGGGTGCTCCAAGGGAAGCAGACTCTCAGTTCTCCGTTTGGGAATGCTCTAAAAGCACAGGCAAAGTAAGGGGTAATACCGCACTGGACAGAGGCAGTGCCCTAAGGACGCCCGAGGCCCTCACCACCCCGAGGGTGCACCAGGACCAGTCTGGGATACGAGGAAATGCAAGGGAGGAGAACGCCTGCAAAGACAGAGCCCAGAGACACGTGAGCGCCCTGGGCCCAAGGAGCTCACCTCGTCCACCTCCCTCTTGCTGGAATCAAAGGTGATGTTGAAGAGCACTTTGAGGATCTCCATGGCTCGCTCCGTCTCCTGCCGAGGCAAAGGTGGGAGAAGTCCCTCCTCTGTGGCAACTTCGTAGGGGTCCAACCACTTGACCCCGAGGGTCAGCTCCAGGGTGTCTGTCATGAGGCTGATGCCCCGGAGCTCCTGGGCGAGCTGCTGCCGGACGTCCACCCTGAGGGCCGTCAGCAGGAACAGCAGGCGCAGGTCGAAGAACTTGATGTCGTGGGGAAGACTCCGCTCATTGTAGAGCTTGATGCGCCGGGCCAGCCCCACCACCAGCCGCCCCTGTGCCGTCAGCTCCTGCGCCGTGGTGCTGCTGAACACAATGTTGCACAGGCATTTCAGGGATTCCAGGATCACGTCCAAGTCTGGGACCTCCCGGATGAGCTCCTCCGAGTAATCGATGCCAGCGTGCCTGGAGAGGGTCTTCAGGCCCTCCTTGGTGGTGAAAGGGTCGAGGCAGTGCTTGTCCCGGGACAGGATGCGGATGCTCTCCAGGCAGGTGACCTGGCAGGACGGCTGCAGCTCCCTCTCCAGGAACTTGATCAGCAGCTGGGCCATTTTCTGCGCAGTTGGAAACAAGCAATGCCTTGGATACTGACACTTCCCAGTGCTCCCTCCAGCCCTGGCATGCTCTGCCCGGGACAGCAGCAGCGTCACCTGGGCCCGCTCAGGTGTGCACTCAGCAGCACTCGGGAAGTGCCTGGCTCTGGCATTGATCCCGACCAGTCTGGGCAAGAACAACCAGGAAAAAATGTCTTGCAGAGGGTATTGGGTGCAAAGGGAGAGCACAAACAGGTCACTGTTGTATGGTTCAGGCTGACAGGGCCGACCTGCCCCCTGCACAAGGGAGGGACACGGGACCCGAGGGAGGTGAGGAGAACACGTGATGCCTTGGGAAAAGAGGTGAAGAGACCTCAGGAGATTCAAATAAGCAGCATCTCCTCAATTTCAGTGCTGTCTGGAGACCTACTGGCCCAGATCCTCCATGGGTACAGACTGGCAGAGCCCCACTAACACAATTCACGGGAGCCGCAAAGCTCATGGGGAACGGTGAGTCATGGAGCAGCACGGGAGCGCAGGTAAGGCCTCACAGACACGGGCAGCTCAGGCTGAGCCACGCCTCACATCACACAAGTAACCCACACACACCGCTGGGGGAGCCCACCAGTCCTCAAACACAACACAGCTCAGAGCACGGGTCTCTCTGTGATGTTACAGGAGTGAAAGAACCCAAAAATGAGGTTTGTAACTAGCTCAACACAGCCCCATTGGTTACACTTCGAAATAATCAGAGAATCATTAAGGTTGGAATCATTAATCATAATCATTAGTCATTATTCATAATCATCCAGGTTGGAAAAGACCTCCAAGACCATCAAGTCCAACCTGTGACCAATCAGCACCTTCATAACCACACCAGAGCATGGAATGCCACGTCCAGTCATTCCTTGAATACCTCCAGAGATGGATGGTAACCACACCACCTCCCTGGGCAGCCCCTTCCAATGCCTGACCACCCTTCCCAAGAAGAAATTCCTCCTGATGTCCAACCTGACTGTCCCCTGGTGAAATGAAACTACTGAGGGAAGGAATGAAGTAAACTGAACTTCAGTCCCTAATGTGAGGCTCATGGTGTGCCCCACACTCACATCCTGGGGAAATGAGGAAGTACAGCTGTTCCTCTTCCCCTTCCTCACAGGGAGACAAAGTTTCAGATCCAGTCCCAGCAACCAAAGCCTGGGGCTGGCTCAGGGGAAAGAGATCTCGGGGTGTGTGCCTGAAGTGGAACAGCCAAGCACCAGGAACTGGTGGCGATGCTCAGCTCATATTTCATGGCACACAGCCCAGAAGTGGGATGCTGTGCCCGGAGCCACGTCCTGTGTGACTGTCCCAGCTCAAGCAGCGGGTCAGTGCAAGGCAAAGAGCTCGGACCTCATCAGACCAGTCCCACGTTTCAGGCTGTGCCTGGAATGCTCCATGTGGCAGCAGCTGGCCCTGGTACAGCCAAAGGAGGTCCCGCTCTCCACCCGGGTCGCCTGGCCTGCACTTGCTGTGCTAACACAGGCACTGGCACCATCCACCAGTGAACTGACCACAGAACTGAGCCAGCTGGAAAATAACCCAAGGAAAACAGTCATTCTCATGGCAGAACAGCCAGGCCGAGGCCTGCCCTGGCACGAAGAGCTGCAGGAGCAGGAATGAGCAGGCAGAGTGTTCCTTCCCTCCAAGTGCCAGATTACAGCAGCTTAAAGGATCTGCTGATACACAGCTCCGGGCAAATCCCACTGCTGGCTCCCAGCAGAGCCCCGCACTGTCCCCAGAGCCGGCACTGCTGTGATCCCTGCCCAGAGGCACCAGAGATCACACCCGTGGCTGGGACTGTATGGGTCATGGAACCACTGCTAACGCCGGCTGGATGTTGACCTTTATCCAAACCCACCAACTACTGATGGAAAAAACAGAGCCAGGCACTCCAAGCACACCATTCCCTAACCAAGTTAATGGAAAACTCTCGTTTCTTCTCCCGTGGGAGCTGCTTGCCAAGCCCAGCTGGACGTGAGTACGGAGCAGCAGATTTATACGCCGACCAGGGGAGGAAAGCAAGCAGCGTGTGCCTACCTTCCTCTCTTCTCGCTCCTCATCCTCGAAGATGAAGCACTGAGATTTCTGTGGGAAAAACAAAACCAGTCAGAGTAAGGAATAGGTTAAAACTCCATGGGACCAGGGCAGAGACATTCGGCTGGAAAGCAGCGGGTCCAAAACATGCTGCAACAGCAAACACATCATCTCCTGACAGTCCCCTCCCCCACTCTATGGGCATCACCCCTGCATCCACAGCACCAGTGGAATGCCACGGGCCAGCAGACGGATGGATTTAGTTTAAATACTGCGGCAGCACAGTGGGTATTCATCCCAATCCCAATATCCCATAAGAGCCGGTAATTCCCCTGCTCAGCGACACCACTGAGCTGTGCCTACACTACGTCTCCCCTTGATATTTATTATTCCTTTTCCTGACCAAACGACCTCCTGTCTCCTTGGTACATGGGAATGGATCCCCGTGGTTATCCAGGTGGTTCTTTAAACACAAGGGACTTAATCTCCACACTCCATCCTGTCCCCTTGCTAACAAACACTCCTGATCTCCATTCGTTGTGTTTCTCTTGCTGTTTTGGTTGTTCTTCACTGACAGTCTCCTTCCTGGCCAAACCTGCTCCCACGGAACCTGAGGGTGTGGGAGATCACAGGTGCCTGGGGAGAAGCAGCGCTTCCCAGTGATTGAGGCAATCCTTGTTCATACCAAGACAGCGTTTGATCCCAGCTTGGAGAACGAAAACGTTTAAAACCCGTAAAACACTGATCGTGTGTGTGCAGTCACCAAGAGCCCGGGGACGGAGCTGGTCTGTCCAGCCTGGAAGCAGCGATGGGCACGGTGCCTGGAGCAGCCCCAGGTGTGGGGGCAGGACAGGTGTGCTCCGGCCAGGCTGTGTGCGAGCTCCAGGAGCTGATCCACGCACGGGCTGTTGGACCACGTTACCAGGAGCTGGAGGCTCAGTCCCGGCACTGCCGCGTTCCACAGGCAGGCTGCTTGTTCTTCCCTCAGCACATCCTCTCTGCACGCTGTAATCCCATTTGGGGATATTTTGGCCGCACCTGGGGTTTTGCTTTAGCTGTAGTTTATTCCCAGCAACCAAAAACTGTGTGCACGACAGTGAATTAAAATAAATCCGTGGGAAAAGGATACAGAGCCATCAGTCTTGCAGCAGAAGCGATGCCAGGCCGTGCCAGGTTTATCTGCAGTTTCATAATCCTCTTTGACTGCTCCATTTCCTCCAGATGGGCCAGCAAACCCTGTGGTTCCAGTTCCCCAGGCCCGATACCCCGGGAAGGACCCAGCTGGGGGAATCCAACAGGAAATATCGTGGTTTGGGGGCACACAGGCACTGTTTGCACCCCGAGGACTCTGGCGCTGCACCTGCTGCTGGTGCTGTTAATCCTCAGTGCTGTCCTTAACAGGCACCTGCTCCTTCTTGGCCAATATCTCCCCACTCCAAATCCGACTGTTAGCAATAGTTCCACACGCTCTCTCTCTCACACACACGCTCCTGCAAAATATTCCTCAGGTTTTCCCTGCTGGCTTCCACCTACTCCAGCCTGGTGCAGAGTGAGTCAGAGTGATCCACAGGGCCGGCCCCTCCTAGGGGAAACCTCTGAAGGAAATTTCCCTGACAACCAGAGTCTTTTTCAAACAGGATTTCACAGAGCCACAGAATATCCTGAGCTGGAAGGAACCCACAGGACCATCCAGTCCAGCTCCTGCCCTGCACAGACATCCCAACAATCCCACCCTATGCCTGGGAGCGTTGTCCAAACGCTCCTGGAGCTCTGGCAGCCTTGGGGCCATGACCATTCCCTGGGGAGCCTGGGCAGTGCCCAACCACCCTCTGGGGGAAGAGCCTTCTCCTAACATCCAACCTAAACCTCTCCAGTTGTTCCCTTGGGTCCTGTCAGTGGTCACAGAGAGCAGAGACTGGAGCTGCGCCTCAGGAGGAAGCTGAGTTCTCCCCTCAGTCTCCTTTCTCCAAGCAGAGATTTACCACCACGGGTAATCTTTTCCTACTTTAAGGCTAGAAACGCTCCCATCTCTGCTTCCAGATCATTGGGGTTTGATATTGTACATTCATTATTTCCTGCTTTCAGAGCCGTGCCCGTATGAGATCCCAGCAGTTTCCTCTAGTCATCTTTGATTTGCAAATCCCAGCATCGTTTCACCTGCAGCTCCCCCCTGGGCTCCCTTGGCACCTCCAAAACTGCCTTAACATAAAAGCGCCTCCTGCTCGGTCCTCACACTCACTCTTATGTCCCAGCCAGGTTTTACTTGGGATCCGGACAATAATTTTTTTAGGAGTCCCTGATTTGAGGGAGGGGTTGATGCTCACTCACCTCTTGGTTGTAGACCTGGAGAACCTTGAGAACCATGTCTTGCTCCCCACTTTCCAGCGTGGATACCACAGCCTGGAGCTCCATTATCCCAACAGCTCAGCTACGATGCAACCCGGAGGAAGGGGAGCGAGGGGACTTCCAGGGTGATGGAAAAGCACCTCGGCACACCGATCTCTGAGAGGGAAGAGAGAAAAGGGTGGGGAGAGCAAGGAGGGAAAAAACGCAACACAAAACCCCCCCAAGTGATATTGCTCACACTGCTGCATCCATAAAAGTGGAGCAGATGGATAACCCGAGCAGAGTCAGCAGCCAGCTTCCCCTCTCTCTCCTGCTAATCCTCTTCTTCCTCGCTTTGCTTTTCAATGTTTAATATACGCCCTCCCAGGAAAGCACTCAGGGAAAACCTTCCCCCCACCAGCCGGGGATTAACGCGGAGCAGATAACAGCAGCTCCCTGAAATAGCTCCCTGCCTCCTCCTCCTCCTCCCCGCCTGCCCTGATTTCTGCTGCCGCACCGGGGGGAAATAACAAATAAAGGCAGAAACATTCCCGCGGAGTGACAAGGGATGGGAGCGGCGAGGCAGCCGGCCGGGAGAGCATCCTCCGGCTCCAGGCGGAGCTACCTCGGCAGGTGGCGGGGAGCAGCCGGGCAGGGCGCGGCGGCGGGTTGGATTATGGCCGATGCCCGCAGGCGGCCCCGAAAGGCGCGTCCGGAGCCGGCCGGCCCCGGCAGAGGATGTCCGTGCCGACACCGGCCGCGAGCAGATGCGCAGCGCCGCGGGATTATTTCGGACGCGGCACCGGTTTAGCGGCTCACGGAGCCACGCGAGCCCGCGCTGCGGGGACGTGACTCCCAGCGCGGGGAAATCCAGCGGATTTGGGCTCGGACTTGCGTCCGGCTCCCGTGTTCCCGTGAGGATGAGGCTGAGCTGGTCACACCGGCCTCAACAAACCGGGACTCCAGGCCCAGAGCCCCCGGGGTTTGGGAATTACACGGGTTGTCCCCTCCTGCCCACGCAGCCCCCGAGGGCTTGGGGGGACCAAAAGAGGCAGATCCTGCATTTTGCAAGGCGGAAAGCTGCGGAGACAGGAGGCTGGGCTGGCCCGGGGCAGGGACACAGCAAGCCCATGCCCAGGGGCTGGGATGGAGGGGATCCACCTCTGCTTTCGGGGGGATGGCATGAGCCAATGGATCCTTGGGCATATCCCCCTTTTTCCATACTCCTGCTGGCTCCTCACGCTGCCACTTCCTTCCCCCACCATTTGGGTGCATTCCAAACCCCCTTTTTTGCCCCCAAACCCCTATTTATGTCCCTAAACCCCTACTTTCCCCCCCAGACCTCTATTTTTGTCCCAAGCCCCTATTTCCCCCCCCAAACCTCTATTTTTTCCCCAAAACCCCCTAATTATTTCCCCAAAACTTCATTTTGTCCCCAGACCCCTATTCTTGTTCCCGAAGCCCTCTATTTGTCCCCAGTCCCCCCCGTTTTTTGTCCCCAAGCGCCTCTCTCCCCCCGCAGCCCCCTGTCCCGCCCCGGTGCCCGGGCAGGGCACTGGCCGTACCTGCGGCCCGGGATGCCTCGGGGGGAAGTTCCAGCCCTTCCGCCCCGGCCCGGGCGAGCGGCCCGAGGGTCCCGGTGCCGGGGGGAAGGAGAAGAGGAGGAGGAAGAGCGGGCGGACATTTCGTGGCGGCTCCGCCCGGCGGGGCGGGACGGGCCGGGGCGGCCATGGCGGAGCGGGGCCGAGGTGAGGGGCAGGGACGGCGACGGGGACAGGGACAGGGTTGGGGGGCAGAAGGGGCTGGCGGGGGTCAGAGGGAGGAGGAGCCCCCGATCCCACCGAACCCCACGGGGCCTCTTGCGGNCCCATAACCCCAAATTGCCCCGGAACTCGTAATGCCCCCCCGAGCCCCCAGCTGCCCCACCGTGGGGGCAATGCCGAGAGACCCCAGCAAGGCCGAGGGGCCAAGGGCCCCGGGTTTGCCGTGCTTCACCCAAATCTCATCCCTGGATGTCGCTGCGCGCCCAACCCCCGAGCTGCTGCTGGGCAATCCAGGGTGCAAGTCTGGGTTCTTGCCCTGGCCTGTGTGGGGAAAGTCCGGGGTGTTTTGGTCACCTTTTCAGAGGGTTCCGCGGCGCGAACCATGCGAAGGGGGGCTGCGACGGGAACAGACCCGTGCTGCGGCAGCGCAGGGACGATGTGTGCTCCTCGTTCTTGTCCCCAGGGCAGAGTCCGAGCGCCATGGAGGACCTGCTGGATGTGGAGAACAAGCGGATGGCCGACAGCCTGGCCAGCAAGGTCACCAGGCTGAAGTCGGTGAGTGCCCAGGTGACATCAGGTGTCGAGGTGAAGGACGGGCTCCGGTGACCTGGGGGTCCTGCAGGGGATCACAGAACCTTGGAAAAGTTTGGGTTGGAAAGGACCTTAAGGCTCATCCAGTCCCACCCCTTGCCATGGACAGGGACACCTATCCACCAGACCAGGTTGCTCCAAGCCCTGTCTGACCTGGCCTTGATCACCCAAGTTGACCTCCTTGGGGAAAAAGTCACAAAAAAATGGCAGGTAGATTAATTTTGGAAAATACCTGTGTCTCTGTCCAAGTGTTCTTAAAGCTGGGTTGCTCCTACTAACATCAAACACTTTGATTTAGAGCTTTAACCTCTAAATTATTATTAAAAATTTAGTATAAACCATGAAAGAAGTCAATGACTCACTGTGTAAGAGGGCAGACTGAATTCGTGCCATTGTGTCCCAGGGTTTAAACTTCTCTCTCTACCTGGCAGATTCAGACAGTCAGGCTTTATTTTCAGAGCTGGGAAAGTGCCTGACAGGGAAATGTGAATCATTTTCCTTGTTCCTGCACCAGACGAGCCCCTGTGTGTCTGTTGGGGCTGGGAAAGCAGCAGCTTGTTTTAGTAATTTGCATTTCGGATTTGAGAGGTTCTCTGGCCATTAAAAGCTCATTAATGCCTATTTCCTGCCTTGCCCTGCAGCTGGCTCTGGATATTGACAAGGATGCTGAGGAGCAGAACCGCTACCTGGACGGCATGGTAAGGACCTGGGAGATGGGACACGGGGCTTTCTGTGCAAGCAGGGATCGGGATGAAAGGTGGGATGGCAAAAGCCCTTAGGGGAGAAGCCCTAAACCAGCACCGGGATTGTAGGGGTGTCCTGTGCCAGGCCTGGGGTCAGACCGGATCATCCTGGTGAGTCCCTCCAGTCGGGGATGTCCCATGATTCTGCAAGGCCTCCAGCGTGTGTTTTCCCGCCAGGACTCGGATTTCCTGAGCGTGACGGGGCTGCTGACGGGCAGCGTGAAGCGCTTCTCCGGCATGGCGCGCTCCGGCCGGGACAACCGCCGGCTGCTCCTCGCCGTGTCCGCGGCGCTCATCCTCATCTTCTTCATCCTCTACTACCTGGTGTCCCGGGCGGGGACCTGAGCCCGGGCTGGGAGGGCGTCCCAGGGCCCCGAGCTGGGCGGGTGCCACAGGCCGGACCCCACCAAGCACACACCTGTCCGCTGGTTTTCCGGAGGAGCCTCCGGCCGCGCCTCTGCCTTCCGAGTGACTTTGCCTCCCTCCAGCTCCTCGCCGTCGCTCCGGCTGGGCCCGGACAGCTCTTCCAAAACAGGTTTGGCTCCAAAGGGATCTTCCTGTCTCGCGTGATTTTGGGGTCGTGGCTCAGGCCGCGGCCTCCTGCCTTGTCCGCATCCCGTGGGCTGTTTCTAAGGGCCACGTCCACGTCACCTCCCTCGCTGAGACTGGGAACTGACGAATCCGGGGACTTGTGGATACTCCATAACCCAGCTGAGCTTTGCGAGCTGTAGGATTTAGGACGCTGATTTACGGGATTTGGGAGTGCCAATGTGTGATTTACGTTCCGTGTGGCCGCTGTCCGTTTTCCTGGGACTTGCAGACCGTATCCCTGGGCTGAAAGGAAAGCTGTGCTGCTTTCAGATGGAATTAGCAACGGACCTGGGCCTGGATACTGTCAGATTGTGGCAGGGAAGAGCTGCAGAGGAGCTGGACTTTCATTAAATCCTGGCTTGGTTGTCTTTATCATCCTTGTGGGCAAACCAGGCTGGACCCTGCGGGAAGGGAGTGCCACAGTCTATAAGCATGTGGATTTGCACGTGTGTGGAACCCTCCAGAACCTTCCCACACACGTGCAGATTGAGTTACTAAATCAGAGTAAGGAAACGCGGTGGCAGAAGGTCCAGTTAATTGTGGTTACTGTGGCACCCTGGTTTTAGAGCGCTTTGGGGACGTGTTGTGCCAATAAAGCAGGGGTTGAGGTGAGGTGGAATTCCCCCCGCAGTGCTGTCTGGGGTGGGGGGGAATCAGGGAGGGATTTGCTGATTCGTTTATGAATTTAGAAGGTACAAAAGGAACCCCTGCCTTGCCTTGGGGGCTGTCTTTGCTTATTTGTTTCTCTCTTCTTGTAACAACCAGGGCTCAGCCATTCCTCCGCCTCTGATTTAGACTCTCCAGCAAACCCTCTTCATGGATGGCTGGTGCTCCCTTTGCCTTCTCCCTGTTCCCGCTGGGAATTCCTTTGCCCTTGGGCTAACTCGGGTCCACAGCTATGAAGGGAATGTTGTCCCACGTGCCAAACTGCTCACAAAACACACCCTGGCTGGATTAGGTGTGTTCTTTTCCACAATTGGGAAGGAGAAAGGAGGCAGAAGGAGCTTCCTCTGGCTCTTCCTGCTTCCCTGGTGCAACGTGGCAGCTCTGGGCTCTTTGCCCTGGAAAGAATCAATGGCCTGTGATTCCTGAGGCAGGTGACTCCCGACAAAAGGCTGCTGGAGCAGCCTGGCCCTCACCCTGGCGGGGTTTGTTTTGCCTTTCCTGCTGTAAATAAAGCTGATTTTAGACCTTTTAGCTCAAATGTTTGTTCCTTGTGTGAGGCGCAAGGTCGATCACCTGGTTGTACCTGCGGCCTCACAGCCCCAATGCCAGTGTCACCCGGAGCCACCCCGGGGCTGGAGCAGGACCCTCGTGTGGGATGGGGGTCCCCAGGTCCCCCCCGGTGTCATGGGGAGATGAGCATGGGGATGCACTGGGGCAGTGGGGACTCACGGGGACACTGGGGAGGCCTGGGGACAGGTGAACAGTGGTGAGAAGGGAGAGTGGGAGACACGGGGCCAGGGTTGGGTTGTGGGTGCCACCGGCCGTTCACCCCTCGAGGGCCGGTGTCTCCACCCATGACTCCGTTCTCACGGAAGTCCTTGTCCCCGCGGCGCAGCAGGACACGGGTCGTAGCGGCTCCGTCCCCGTCGCGGCCTACCCAGGCCCCGGTAACCGGGCCCCGGTAACCGGGCCCCGCCATGTCCGGCGCCGCTTCCCCGTCGCCATGGCAACCGGCGTCGCGCAGGAAGTGACGCACAGAACGGGCGGAAGCGGCGGCCGGGCCGGAAGCGGCGGCGCGATGGCGGCGGTGACAGCGGGGAGCGGGGCCGGGAGCGGGGCCGGGGGCAGCCCCGAGGCCACCGGCGGGAGCACCGGGGGCGGCGGGTGGCGGCGTCCCCACGGGCCGCTCCAGCGCTACTATGGCCCGTCCACTGCCGAGGCGGCCGAGGCAGCTCCGGACCCCACCGACATCAACGGGCCCCACTTCGACCCGGAGGTGTTCATGACCAAGGTGACCTTTGATCCCCCAAGGAGACCTCTCCCGCGGGCACCCCCGCCTTGGCGGGGGCTCCGGGGACCCCGATGGGCGCCGGGAGGTCCCCGCGGGGCCACGTCACGAGGGATCCCGGCGGGTGCCCCCGACCCTGGCGGGGGAGGTCCCCAGGGTCCCCAGAACCTTCGGACCCCCCAGTATCCCGAGGGGACCCCAGAAAGGGCCTCTTCGGGCATCCCTATGGATATGCTTCTTTAGGGACTCTGTGGGACAGATCCCTATGGGAATGAACTGAGGTGCTCCGGAGCGGCTGGATCGGGGGGGCAGTTCGCACTGCGGGGGGATCCCTGAAGGGCAGGGGGGCCTCTTGGGGATCACTTCCATACCCCAGGAGGAATCCAGGGGGAGCAGTCAGGGATCCTGGAGGGCAGCTGAGGTCCCAGGGTATGGAGGGCAGTTGATGATCTCAATTAGGGGGCTCCAGAGGGGGCACTGGAGGGGGGCAGGGGCAGATGCGCATCCGTTGTCCCCCCCAGGTGCGCAGCGAGTGTCCCCTGGGGCAGCTCCTGGCCCGCGAGGCTGCACTGGGGCGGGAGATCCGTGCCCTGGACAGCGACATGCAGACCCTGCTCTACGAGAACTACAACAAGTTCATCTCCGCCACTGGTGAGCTGTTCCCTCTGGAGCCTACTGATGGCAGCGCTGGGAAACGGGGATTTGGGGGTGTTCACTCCGGACCCCACTGATGGCAGCGCTGGGAAACGGGGATTTGGGGGTGTTCACTCCGGGCCCCACTGATGGCAGTGCTGGGAAATGGGGATTTGGGGGTGTTCACTCCGGGCCCCACTGATGGCAGTGCTGGGAAACGGGGATTTGGGGGTGTTCACTCCGGACCCCACTGATGGCAGCGCTGGGAAACGGGGATTTGGGGGTGTTCCCTCTGGCAGCACTGGGAAGCTGCCCTGGGGAATGTGGCGGTTCACAATGGAGCCTAACAGCCAATCTGGTAACCAGCCGTCTCTGGGGGGCTGTGGTTGGGGNTCTGGCAGCACTGGGAAGCTGCCCTGGGGAATGTGGCAGTTCACAATGGAGACTAACAACAGCCACTCCGGTAACCAGCCTTCTCTGGGGGGTTGTGGTTGGGGTGTGTTAATCCCGGGCGGGCTGGGGGGGGTCCCGGGCAGCCGAGGGACTTGGCACTTGGCTCGTGTCCCCCAGACACCATCCGGAAGATGAAGGTGGATTTCCGGCACATGGAGGCCGAGATGGACGACCTGGCGGCCAACATGGCAGCCATCAGCGCCTCGAGCGCCCGCGTCAGCGCCGCGCTGCAGGACCGGCACCGCCGCGGCGCCCAGCTGGCCGGTACGGAGCGGGGCCGTCCGGGAGCGCAGATCCAGGGAGATTTATTGATATGAATCATGTGGGGCAGAGGGGCAGATCCAGGGGGTGGGTGTCCCCCATGGGGGGCAGATCAGCGGCTGGTCCCACCTCCGCGTCTCGTCCCGCTCCCGTTGTGTCCCCACCCCTTTGCTCCCCCACGCCTGACCCCCTGTCCCTGCAGGGGTGCAGGCGCTGCTGCGGAAGCTGCAGGCGCTGGTGGAGGTGCCGGGGCGGCTGCGGCGCTGGGCGGGGACGGAGCCCGCGCGGGCCCTGCGCTGCCACGCCCGCGCCCGCGCCGTGCTGCGCCACTACCGCCACCTGCCCTCCTTCCGCGCCATCGAGGACGAGAGCCACGCCATCATGGCCGACCTGGCCCAGCGCCTCCGCACGCGCCTCCGGTGCGTCCACCCTGGAGCCTGCTGATGGCAGCAATGGGAAATGGGGTCTGGGGGTGTTCACCCTGGAGCCTGCTGGTGGCAGCAATGGGAAATGGGGGTCTGGGGGTGTTCACCCTGGAGCCTGCTGGTGGCAGCGCTGGGCAGTGCAGGTCTGGGGGTGTTCATCCTGGAGCCTGCTGGTGACTTCTATCACTTATTCTGTTTTCTGCCGTGCCACCATTAACCGCGGACTCTCCCACCCTCCAGGGAGGAGACGCTGGACCCCAAGGAACTCACCGAGTGCGTGGAGATGCTGCTGCAGCTGGAGGAGCCGGCCGAGGAGCTGAGCGAGGAGTTCCTGAGCCAGGCGGGCGCGCGCCTCGAGGCCGAGCTGGCGGCGCTGGAGGCCGAACTGCCCGCGGCTGATCCCTCGGGCACGGCCACCACCCCGCCGCCGCCCGCCTCCGACATCCTGGACTTCGTGGACCGCGGCAGCTCGGCCTTCGTGGGCACGCTGTGCCAGCTGGCCGGCTCGTACCGCGCGCTGTTCGGCGGGGACACGGGGCGCCTGGAGCCCTNCTTCCTGGGCTGCCTGGGCGACGTGCGCCAGGCGCTGGCTGCCCCCCGGCCCCCCGGCAAAGAAGGGCCCGGCCTGCCCGACCTGCTGGCCACGCTGGCCGCCTCCGTGCTGGGCCAGCTCAAGGCCGTGCTGGCCTACGTGCAGCTCTTCACCGCCAGGGACGTCGCCTTCGCCAGCCTGCCCTACTTCAAGGTGGGGCACCGCGGGGTGGGGCGCTTCGGGGGGCACAGGACAGGCTGAGGGGGCTGGGGGCAGTTTGGGGGTCACCGGAGCAATCTGGGGGTGGCACAGGGCAGGTTGGGGTTCACACAGGGCGGTTTGGAGCCTGTACAGGGCAGTTTGGGGTGTGACCCCCCCTCCGTTTGTGGCACAGGGGGAGTTCTGTGTGACAGCAGTGCGTGAGGGACTGGTGGTGGCCTTCGTGCGCTGGCTGTGCCGCACCGCCCGTGGCTTCACTGATGGCCCAGCTGAGCGGGGAGCTCCCGCCGCCCCCCCGGCCCTGCTGCTGCTCCTCGCCCGCCTCTGCCTGGACTATGAGAACTCCACCATCAGCTACATCCTCACCCTCACCGACGAGCAGTTCCCGCCCCAGGTGAGCCCCTAAATGGCCCTAAAGGGATCTGGAATGTCCCCAAGAGATTGTCAGGGGGGCTTTGCATGGCCCCAAGGGCCCCTGAAGCCCCAAGGACGTGTGAGAGAGGCAGTGATGCTGCTGCAGGCAGAGTGGCCCAGAGTGTCCCACCCATCCCCCATGTCCCCAGTGCCCCCAGGACATAAGATATGGAGCCACGGGAGGGGGGACATCCAGACACGTCCCCACGCCCCTCGTATTCCCAGCAGGGACAGCACCGCAGGGGAGGTGCGGGGCTGTCCCTAGCCGTGTGTGTCCCCCAGGACTCGGGGCCGGCGGTGACGCCGGGGCCGGCGCTGTGTGCGGAGGCGCGGGCGGCGGCGCAGCGGCTGCTGGACCACTACGTGCAGGTGCAGGGCGCGGCCGTGGCGCAGATGCTGCGCAAGAGCGTCGAGACGCGCGACTGGCTGGGCACCGTCGAGCCCCGCAACGTGCGCGCCGTCATGAAGCGCGTGGTGGAGGACATCACCGCCATCGACGTCCAGGTGGGGCTGCCACCGGGGCTCGGGGGGTTGGACGCCCCTGGAGGGCTCCGGGGGGTTTGCCCAAGATCCCAGCGCAGCCCTCGGGATCCCAGAAGGGTTTGGGAGGGCCGCAAAGACTTTGAGGGATGCTGGGTGGTTTGGGGGGTCCTTGGAGGGGGTTTTGGGTACTGAGGGTGTGGTGCCACAAACAGGTGGGGCAGCTCTTCGAGGAGGGTGTGAGGCGGGCGCAGAGCAGCGATTCCAGCCGACGCGCCTTCTCCGTCTACAGCAGCTCGCGGGCGCCCGGCCGCTATGCCCCCAGCTACACCCCCAGGTCAGCCCCGCCACCCCCCGGCTCCCTGTGTCACTGCCCGGGCCACCCCGGCACCCCTGGGCTCCCTGTCACTCCTGCAGTATCCACTGCATCTTCCCTGTCATCCTCTTTATGATCCCAGGCTGTACCCAATATCCTCCCACTATCTTGACAGCCCTTATCCCCAAGCTGTCCTAATGATGATCCCTGTTTGTCCTAACCATCCCTGTGTTCCTTACAACTGTCCCAGAATCCCCTGGTGATCCCCATGGCCCTTGTGTCCCTCAGTTGTCTCGTCCCTCCATGTCCTGGGACCATCCTCACAGTCCCCTGCCTTTCTGTCCCCAAACCATCCCTGCATCCTCTGACCATCTCCATGGCCCCTAATGTTCCCTGGGTCCCTGTCCCCACATCCCTGGCTCTGTCAAGTCGCTGACTGTCCCTGTGTCTGTGTCCTCAGTGCCCCCATGGACACCCACCTGCTCAGCAACATCCAGAAGCTTTTCTCTGAGCGCATCGACATCTTCAGCCCTGTTGAGTTCAACAAGGTGAGGTCATGGGGACACCACCACATCCCTAAACATCCCTAGAGGCCCCAAACCGCCCACTTTCCCACTGCCACATATTCCTGGTGTCAGGGCTCAGGGGGTCCCTGGGAGCTGGTGACCAGGACAAGGGTGTCCCCAGTGTCCCCTGTCCTAGGTATCAGGACTCTGGGGGAAGGAGCGGATCTGTGTAACGACCATGCCGAGGGTGTCCACATGCCACACGTCCCCATGCTCAGGAGTTCCTGGGGAGTGGCAGCCAGGACGAGGGCCCCCACATCCCGTGTGATCACCATCCCCGTGCCATGTGTCCCCGCCGTCCCCTCACGCAGGTGTCGGTGCTGACGGGGATCATCAAGATCAGCCTGAAGACGCTGCTGGAGTGCGTGCGGCTGCGCACGCTGGGGCGCTTCGGGCTGCAGCAGGTGCAGGTGGACGGGCACTACCTGCAGCTCTACCTGTGGCGCTTCGCCTCCGACGAGCGCGTGGTGCAGGGGCTGCTGGACGAGGTGGCCGCCAGCGCCGCCCACCGCTGCCTCGACCCCGTCCCCATGGAGCACAGCGTCGTCGAGCTCATCTGCGAGCGCGGGTAGGACGAGGGACAGGGACGTGCCACGCCTGGGGCCTGTTACACCTCTGGGGACAGACCTGGACCCTGCGAGTCCACGCACATACATGAGGACACTTCGTGTGTCCTTCCCAATGTGGCAGCATGTGGCAGCACACGAGGACAGACACCTTGTCCCCACACCGGGTCACACCGTGTTGTTCAAACCACCCTTCCCCATTGCCTCCCCACCCCAGTGACACAGTGTCATCCCCCACCTTGGTGACATCCCCTTGTGCCTGGAGTCAGCCCCTTTGTCACTAATAAATTACATGTGAATTGAGTTGAGTGTTGTGTCCCTGTCTGTGCCTGGGTGGCGGGAGCTGGCCCTGCACACAGGGGTTCCCACCTGCAGCCAGGGTGACAGCACAGGGACAGGCCCCAGTGGACCCACAGACATGAGGGCCCCAAACCTTAAAAACCAGACACCAAAGCTTCCATGGGTGCTACAAAGTGCTGGGGAACACCCAGGACACAGATTTTCCACTGGAGGTCAGAAGTTCTCCCCAGACAGGACATTCCCACCTCAAGGAATCGGCACAAAAGGAACAGACTCCAAACTCTCAGTTTCTCTAACAAAAAGCTGTGAGGAGCCCAGAGAAGATTAAATTCACTTTATCCAACAGTTTGGCCAGGTCAGAAGCTTCTGTACAAGCAATCGCGGTCACGCAGATACAGACCTGGATGCACAGGACAGCCATGGAACCACGGGCACTCCATGGGTACAGACAGCAAGAGCCACACCTGGATCTACAGAGCAACCCCAGAAGCACAGACACTCCACAGAAACAGACCTGGACATTCAGAGCAGCCCCAGAATACAGACACCAGTGCATTTAAATACAAAACACACATCTTTTGAAGAACATTTGCTGGCAAACAGCGCGTTGGCTACAGACACGCAGGATCACATCCCCTTGCACAAAGCACAATCTCTACAGGGGTTTTACAGGACTGGGCTGGGTGGGTGCAGAAGGAATGACTAAACCACCACGGGCTCCTGGAATGGGAAGGCTGAGCTGGAATTTTTGGTTCGATGAAATCGGGTTGGCCAGAGTCCGGTTAACAGCGGCTCACTGAACAGGAAGTGCTAAACAGGCCCAGAGACGACAAGCTGATGCTGAGCCACAGCCAAGGGTGAACAAAGAAGGATTAAGGTTAAAAACATCCTCTCAATCCCATCTGGCCTCACGGATGGAATTTCACGGAGAAACAAAAGTCTGCCAGAACCCTTGCAGAGTTTCTCCTATCAAGGCCTAGAGCTGGCTCACACACTTGCGGGTCCTCGGGGACACGGTCACACCTGTGGTCACATCTCTCCACAGCTGACAGAAGGTCACTGAGACCCTCAGTGTGTTCCCGCCGTGCTCCAGCTGTGCCAACGTCAGTCGTGCCCGGCTGATGGACACCACCACAGAGGTGGGAAACAGAGCGATAAATCCCTTTGGGATTGCAGGAGATGAAGAGCACACCTGGGAACACCTTCCTGAGAAGAGCGGTGGCACAGGCCGGACTGTGCCCTGGTGCAGTGGTCCCTGGCTGTCACTGGCCTCGAGGGCAGCATAGACGTACAACCGACGGCAGGTACTGCCAGGCCTGCGTGGCGGAGACGGGGGGTCCCACAGCTTCAGCGACACCCCTCACCCGCTGAAGGTCTGAGTCCATGCCAGCTCCAAACTAAGGGTAACAGAGAGGCACTTCCCGGGGCAGCACCTCGTGGCTCGGCCTGACAGAAACCAGCCCCGCAAACCGAGGCGCAGGAACCCAGGAAAAGCTGCCCTTTATTCAACACTAGAACCTAAATACTTAAAGTGAAGAGTGACTCCTTCCTCACCTGGAGACAGGAAGGCACATCTGCTGTACACCTGCGCTCACCTCAGGGCTTCTTGAGGCCACAGGGCAGCCCCAGGGCCGGCTTGGCCCCTATGGTGGGCGGGGAGTGCCACACGGCCGAGCTCGTGCGCTTGAAGTAGCGGGGTTTGCTCTTGTAGAAGATGTGCTCCAGCTTGGGGCTGGGGATGGCCCCAAACAGCGCGTCCACATCAGGGGGGTTGTAGTACTGCCGGATCACAGCCTGGCTGAGCTGATTCCCTGCAGGAACAGATGAGGGTTGCGTTAATTTTGTTAATTGGGATTGCTGTGTAGGCTGTTGTATGCGGCGTGTCCCGCTCTGCTCATCTCTCATCACTCCAAGGCAGCTTAGCAGTGTATTTGTTGCCCATCACGTTGTGACAAGATCCCCAAGTGGTGGAGGAGCCCCTGATTCCACATTCCACATAGAATCATGGAATGGTTTGGGTTGGAAGGGATTTTAAAACTCATCCAGTTCCAACGGTCTGCCATGGGCAGGGACACCTTCCACTAGACCAGGCTCTCCAAGCCCCTGTCTAGTCTTGGACACAGAAGTACTCATTCCATGCCGGAGTACCTTTTGACTCCTCCAGGCAGGAGGAACTGGGCAAAACCCCACAGCAGGTCCCACAGCCGGTTGAGGGTCCTGGACACACGTGTGCCCCCCTCCACACGTACCAGTGGCCCAGGCAGGGACGGGCTTGCGCGGCTGGCTCTCGTCATCCGTCGAGTCGTCGCTGTTCAGGTCCATCCCGTAGTCGTTTGAGCTTGTCACAGGCGGCTTCAATTCCTTCCTGCTCTGCGGAGTCATCTCGTACGAGTTGCAGGCAGGGGAATTCTAGAAGGGAAACGCATTCCACAGGTGTTGGATGCACCATCAGGCTCCAAGCACCATCAGGCTCCAAGCTACGGCAGGACCAGCTCGTCCCCAACTCCTGCTCTGTCACCTCATAGCAAACCCCGAGTCTGGCAGTTGTCAAGTTTGGGCCCGAGAGCTTGACCCAAGTTCCAAAGCTGTGACCCGATGACGGCTGTGCATGGCCTTCTCCTGTTTAATTAGGCTGATTAATTTGCCTTCTGTGGCATGAGCACACGGCAATAGATGAATCTAACGGGTCTAATAGAACAGAGCTCCACTCCAGCCAAGCCAAGGTTAACTGCAGGTTTTGTGTCGCTGGAGCAGAGTCACATGCTCTGAACACCCTGCAACCCAGCTTCCGGGCTTGATTAATGATAAAAAACTGCTAATTGCTGTACAGAGAACCTGCCCACCAGCTCAGCCAAATCGAGCTCACGCTGATGGGAGCGGCATGGGTGGGAAGTGTAAAGGCAGGAGAAAACCTACAACCTACAGTTTCAGTTTTTTCAGCTGGAAATTTTCAGTAGAAATTCAATTTTCAATCAGGAAATGAGTCTCTGGAGAGCTGGACACAGTTGTCCTTCCCCACCAGAGACCTCCTTCGTGGCTTTGTGTCCAGTGACATTAACTCCCAGCCACTCCCACTTTAGGTTCTGCACCTGAAGATTAAGATTCCGAGCTTTGCAAGGAGAGAAAAGCCACGTGTTTGTTGTCAATGCTCAGGACGTGAACACACACCTGCAGGATTCTCCCGTGCCGAACCACCACCTTTCCCCAGGCTCTGCCGCCGCCTTGTGGCTGGTTCCCAAATTTGACCCGAAATAAAACTCGCAGCACTTCCTGCCCCTGAGGTCCTTCCAGTATTTAAGAGGCACTTAAGACAGCTCCCACAGCTGCTGTCTTACCCACAGCCAGAAACCCTGTCCAATCCCTCCTGCTTCCCTTCCCTCTGCCACTGAAATACTCGTGGAGTCAACCCCAGATAACCAGGATTTACAGAATCCCTGTGTTATTGGAAAGGCAGATAAAAGCAGAGGGTGGAACTGCCCGAGGTAGGAGTGGGTCAGTGCTGGAACTGAACTCTGCTGTCACCCCTAAGGACCCATCCCCAGTTACCTCCTTGTTCTCCAGGAGCGCTGCCCGGGCACTGTCCTTGGCCTTTTGTTCCTCTGACAGTTTCTTCTGCTCTTCCTCCTGCCTCTTCTTCTCTGCCAGCATCTGCTGCTCCCGCTGCCAAGCGACAGCCACAGGATTATCCTTAGGGACTACACGGCCTGCCCAGCCATCCATCCTTGTGACAGGCAAAACACCACAGCACCTCATTACAGCTGTTCCTCAGGCTGCTGAGGAGCGCTCGGGACATGCTGCGGCTTCCTCAGAGGGGCACAAACCCACTGACCCCCATGCCAGAGCATCAGCTGCCTCTCCCTGGCAAAGCCAGGGCCTCCCGCCTTGGAAAACTTGCTGCTGACTTTATCTTGGGGCTATAAAAGCCAGAAGCCAGCTGACCATCTGCAAAAGTCTGTGCTACTGATCTTGGCCTCTTTCTAGACTAGTAAACGGTATTTTTAGAGGCCAAGTCTCCCCACGGTACCGTAACCATCCCAAACAGGTCCAACTTCCTGCTCAGAAGTGCCACAGCAGCTCCTGGGGCTCCCCACAGCGTCCCCACTGAGCTGCTCCAACAGCAACAGCTGCTGCGGCCAGACTGTGTGGCTCTATCCCTTCCCAAAATCAATCACTTACCTCCTTCTTCTCCATCTCCCTGCGGAGCCGCTCCTTAGCAGCCGCTGCTTCCTTCTGCAGGCGGGCAGCCTTCTCCTGCTGCTCCCGGAGCCTGGGAACCACAGCACGGGCCCTCACTGCCAGAACCACACCAGGGCCCTCCCTCCCTCACAGCTCTTCAGGCACTTCCCACCACACTCCTGACACTGCTGAGCCCGGAGTTCCTCCTTGGCAGCTCAGCACCGGCGACAGCGCAGAGCTGTGCTCCAGGTCACAGCAGCTCCCTGCTGCTCCAGCCTTCCACTCCTGCCCTCTGCTCCGGCTGCGTTTCAACCCCAGCACAGAATTTGGTACATAAATGGGGATTTTGCCTTACTTTTCTGCCTGGATCCGCTCCTGCTCCCTCCTCCTCTCCAGCTCTCTCTCTGCAGCCAACTGTCTCTCCCGCTCCTGTTCCGCCTGCCTCTGCTCAGCGACCTTCCGAGCACGCTCCTGCTCCTCTTCCCTCTTCTTCTGCATCAGCTCCCTGTGCCGCCGTTCCTCCTCCTCCTCCTGTAAGCCCAGGCAGGAGTCACTCACCTGACAGGAGCAGGCTCCGGGGGACAGCGCCAGGAACCCCTCCCTTGACCCAAATCCCCATCGCTACACAGCAGGGAAACACCTCGGGAGTGAATTCCCAGTGCCCAAGGCAGGTGGGTCCCCTGGCCAGTTCTGCCTGTGGGACAGAACAGGCCCACGCACGCACCTGCTGCAGAGCTCTTTGTCTCCTGGCCTCCTCCTCTTGTCTGCGCCGGGCCTCAGCTTCCTCCATCTTCCTGGCAGCCACTCTCTTCTTGATCTTCTCCTCCACCAGCCTTTCTTCCCGCACCTGGAGCAGCACACACAGGCCCAGCCTCAGGCAGAACAGCACAGCAAGACATCTCACAGGCCAAACCCTCCCCTCTTTTGCCCCGGCAACTGAGGCGGCCTGTGCTGTTTTAAAAAGGTCATATTTAGGGCAATGACCCTGTTTTACATCCTCCCAGGAAGAGCTGACCCCATCCTGGGGTTTACACATTCGTTGGTTTACACATCCATATTCCATACACATTGGAATATAACCTCAGAGCCATGCAATCAGACGGGCAGATGGGGATAACTAAAGTAGACAAATGACCACTAGGCCACTGCACAAATTGCCTGGATGTCTGGAATCTGCGGAAGGCTCTGGATGAAGGATGTTTGCTTTCCCCTGTCCAGCTATTACTCAGATGGGAGAAGCAGCAGATAAAGCCTTGGGGCCATTAGGCTGCCTTTATCTACTGCAAGTTCTTCTCCCATCTACCAGAGCATTAATAAAGCCCATTTAGATTTGTGATTATGGAAAAACAGAGGTTCAGCTGCCATTTGCTGTAGCCAGAGAAAGGCTGTCCCTCAGGATCACCAAGGCTCTGGAAAGTTCTTTATTCAACTACCCTTTGGTTCAGCCTCTAGAATCCAAGCAGCCTCCATGCCCCTCTTCCCAGAGAGCACATTTGTGTGGTGCCAACTGCCTCAGGGACTACTGACTGTCCCAGATAAGCTCTGCAGGGGCTCTACCTTCTCGGTCTTCTCATCGAACAGCGCAATCTTCTGCTCGATCCTCCTCTTCCTCTCCTTCTCCATCTCCTCCGCCCGCTCCCGGGCTTGCAGCACCTTGCGCAGGCGCTCCTCACGCTTCCTGAGGACACAGCCCAGCTCACCGTCGTGTTCCAGCCGAGTGAGCTGTCCCCAGCTCAGCACAAGGCCAATAAGACACAGCAGGAAATTCAATGGCCCAAATTCCCCATTCATTTAAGCACCAGCCATGTTCAAGCTCTGTCAGAAAGGGAGGACTCGAGACAAAAAGCTGCAGCAGTGGGCAGCAAGGACAGTCAAAGCTTTGTATCAGCATTCCAGAGATATCCCAAGGATAAACACTGCCTGTGCCCACAGGAATTTCTGCTGCTTGCACAGTCCCTGCAAGATAAAACACCTGGACACAGGAACCTACAGGTGCCAAGGGCAGCATGACCACATCTACTCACAGCTTCGCCTCTCCGAGTCGCCGTTTCTTCTCCTCCTCCAGCTTTTGCCTTCTCAGCTGCTCAGCTTCTTGCTTCTTCCGCAGAGTCTCCAGCTTCTGCCTCTCCTTTTCCTGAGGGGAATTGAAATGTGATTGTACCCACTGGCCAGGGCTCCTTCCCACCTCGCCTGCTCTGGGCAAGGGCCCAGAGGTGACAGCAAGGAGCTGCAGGCAGGAATATGGGATGGTGACAGCCCTGGAGCAGAGCTCGGGCAGCCTGTGACCTGGTCACGAATGGACATACGGATGGAAAACACCGGTGTGAATCTCAGGGAGCAAGAGGAGAAGCCGGGGAGTTGAAACAGGAGCATCAGCTCTGGAAGCCCAGGCAGCACCCCCAGGGACTGCAGGCAGGCAGCCCCGTGCTTTCTCTTGGTGCAAAGGAGCCACCAAGCAGCGCTAATGCCTGGCACGGCTCCCGCTTCCTGCGGCGAGCGCGGGGACAGATGGTGCTCCAGGAAACACCTTGAGCTCCCGCTGGCGCCTGCGCCTCCCACGAGGCTCGATCTGGTGGTGAACCACGAGCACTCCGAGAGCTCCCAGCTTGCTCCGGCACGCAGCCAGCTCCGTGTGCCAGCCAGAAATGGGGGCTTTCTCCTCCTTTCCCTGACCCGGCCTAGGCACGCTGTCAGCCAGGGGAGCAAGATCCGGCCACCGCTACAACCACAGCAAATGGATTAACATCAACCCGCTCCATGCCAAAGCAGGCCTGGTCTCAGCACAAACCCACAGATCAGCACGGGCATTATCCAGGGGAATCCCTTACACTGGGCTCCGTGCTGTGAATGGTTGGTGCTGTCAGCATCCAAACTGGTTAATATAAAACTAACAATTATACCCCATTGCTCTGCTGCTATTTAGTTATGTTTAGCTCCCACATGGAAAAGCTCCCAAGGGGGAGCTGCCTGCACTGGAATGAAACCTAAAACATTCCATGAACTGACAGCAGCAGAGGAAGCACTCCCTAGCCACAAGACTCCTTTCTCATCCTTTTAACTCCTTTGTAGTACTGACACTAGCATCAGCAGGGGCCCAGTGAGGTTGAAGCTGGAATCCTTCCCAATGGCCTTCCCTGACCTGCTAGAGCACAGCCAGCCTCTGAGCACAGCTCTAGGAAGCTCTGCCATTAGGCTGCTAGATGCAGGAATACAAATCCCTGCATCCTATCCTCCTCTTTCTCCCTCTCAGCTCTCCTGCAAGGAAATACCAGCCCCAGAGCTGCCTGCTTTGCAGGTGAGTTGTTGGGTGTCAGGAGTATGAGCAATTCCTGCTTGGCACACGGCTTCCAGCATGGCTCCGAGTGAATCCAGGAAGCTACATCCTTGTCTAGAACCAGCTCTCAAATCCCTGCCTCCCAAACTGCTCCTGGCTTGGAAAACCAGGGGCTTGGAAAGCTCCCTGGGGTAGTGCAGAAGCACCTGCCTGCAGACAGCCAAGGTGTGCTGCTGGTCCCAAGAGGATCCATCAGTGATACTGATGCCTGCTCGATTTGGACACCAGCAGTTGTCTGACTGGCCCCACATCCAGGACGGCCTCATGTTTCCTCCTGCCCTCAAGGGTTTGGAAAACCTCCAAAGTTTGTATTTAAGAGGTATTTGCTCAATCTCACTCATGAGAGAAGTCCTAGAAAGGAGACCTGGGATCTACAGGCTTCAGTTATCAATACAACTCAACATTCACAATCTCCTTGATTTGTTTCCCAGTTTTCATCTCTGACTGTTACTTGCCAATAGCACAGGGGAATGATGCAGGAACAAAACTTGGAGTTAAAACTGGAATTCTTCAGGAAGCTGACTAACCCCAATTTTACTTAAGTGTAACCAGACCTCTTCAAATCACTTAGTTCCAAATGGGTTGCAAAGCTCCTCTCATGTCTGTGCTTTAAGTTAGGCACTTAACCAAAGCACCGTGCACTGGCTTAGAGCAGAGCCTCCTCTTACCTTGGGATCAGCCTGGAGAGGGGTGTTGTACCTGATGAAGGATTTTATGACTCCGGTCCTCCCCACAGAGCTCGGTGTCATGAGGAGCTGGTTCTTCTGCACCGTGTGCAGGAACGTTTTGAACGGGCGCACCACCTGCGGGAGGAACAGCAAAGTGTGAGTGGGGGCGAGTGAAAAAGGGTCTTGGGGAGGCATTCCAGGGTTACAAGGATCTCACCTTGCTGGCTGGGAGGACTGGGGATGGGGTCTTCCTCCTGAGAGGAGACAGCCCTCCCTCCTCTGCCTGCTGGTGGTCGTAGCGCTCGTCCACGGCTCTCTTGTAGCTCGGCTTCCTCCTGTGAGACAGCACAGCCCATCACTCCGGGCAAATCCTCCTCGTGCCTCCAAGTCAGGGCTGGAAAGGGCCACAAACTATCCTGGGCTTAAGAGAGATTTCAGTGTGGGGAGGCCTTGGCACGGGGTGCTCAGAGAAGCTGTGGCTGCCCCATCCTTGGCAGTGCCCAAGGCCAAGTTGGACGGGGCTTGGAGCACCCTGGGATAGTGGAAGGTGTCCCTGCCCATGGCAGGGGGTGGCACTGGATGGGCTTTAATGTCCCTTCCAACCCAAACCAGTCTGTGATTCTAAGATTGTGCATGCACAGTGAGCCAATAAATAAAATCCTAATGCAACAGAAAATACAAATTAAATCATAGAATCATGAAGGCAGGGAAAACTTATTTGCAGAAGTTTCACGGTCACAAACACTGAGGCCAGTGAACAGCGTCCCAGCCCTGCACCTGTCTAGAATGGGACCACAGCCCACCTGAGACACTTCCAACCAGGACTTACCTGGCACTCTGAGGTGGATCCAGGGTCCCCCCATTCTTATTTAAGTTGTTTTCTGAAAGAGAACAGTTACACAGTGAGTTCCAGCAGGAAAAATCCCCTCCAACACAGGTTTGACAGCAGAGAAGAGACGTAGCAGCTCACTGAACAGCAAAACCACCTGCATGAGTGGGCACAGCGGGACCTGGCTCTCATGGCACCGTTCCCACCTGGACACTCCAGACAAAGCAGAGCTGCCCAAAGCTGTCTGGGTTCTGCACAACTTCAGCAACAGGGCTCAAATGCACCTCCCACTACCCTCCAGCCTCATTATATCCATTTCCATGTGCTTGCCAGGGTGGAAATAACTCCAGCACAGAGTTTTCTCACTGCTAATTGTCTGAAACAAATCCCTGCTCATCAAACATTAATTAATCTTTCCAACTGAGCTCTCAAATTAACCAGTCAATCTTTCCAGCTTCCCAGCCAGCCTCCCAAAATGATAACTTGCCAAAGTGCTGCCCCAAAACCCTCTGCAATTACCACTGCTGTTCGGCTCCTGGGGCTGCCCGTGTTTGCCGACTGTGTGGGAGCGAAGGGACATCCGAGGGCTCTGGAAATCCTGTGGGAAAAGCAGAGGGATTTCAGGCCAATCACACGTGGAAACGGCCCAGTGCTGGTTCAGACCGTGGCGTGGTTCTGACACGGGAACGGTCAGCGGCGTTACCAGGGGATGCCAAACCCCCTCTTGGCAAAGCCCTGGATGCTGCATCATCAGGAGAGGCACGGACATTAACACGAGCATCTGCGCTGCTTAAACTCAACCAGCTCATCAACTATTAAGGCCAGGAGCCTTCCAAGCTGTAAATCTGTGCTGCCGGAGCTCTGGCCAGAGCCAGCGTGCCCATTTCCCCGAGCAGTGACGAATGGGGAGCCTGGAGACAGCGGGTAAATGGCTCATTTCCATGATTTATCTGTTTGTTATGGGATACCCAGCGCTGCTCGCTGCCTCTGCACTTAGGCCGGGGCACGCTCCGCTGGGATAATGGCTGTGGTTCTGGAATTGCTCTCTGCTAGCAGCACCAGCATTACCTCCCGGTCAGCACTTCACAGTGCTGCGCTGGGAAGAGAAGAAAAGGGATTGATGGAGAATTCATCCTCCCCACTTTCTGCAGGGCCTAGAAAAACGGACTTTTTTTGAGTTTCTGCGCAGCCATAACAGCTCTCCTTGTCTTCACAAGTGTTTCAGGTCACTGCTCTGCTGCATCAATTCAGGCTCTGCTCAGTGAAATTTATTCTGGACAAAACACTGACATGATCCTGGAATTACTTCCTCAGCGAGGATTGTGGAGGGAAAGGTGTTGACCTGAATAATATTCACAAATTTCTGTGTGTGTCCAAACTAACAAGTGTTGAATTACCTGCAGGACTGACCAAAAGCTCAAAAGAAGCTTTAAAAATACAGTTTGCAAACCATGACACCAGCTGAACCAAACTCCCCTGAACTGTAAGGTTTTTTTATCTGTAGAGTTTGGGGACGGAATCTTCGCACAATGATCTCTAGCAAGAGGTTAAGAAGGAAGAGCCGAGCAGGACTCAGCCCTGAGGTCAGGCTCGGGGTGGTGTGCAACAATTTCAACAGATTTAGGAAAACGACAGAGGAAAGGCCATGTTTTAGTCAGAGAATCTTGGAAAGCATCGGAGCCTGTAACACCCTTCCGACAGAGCACCTCCACCTGCACCCAAAGCCATGGGTCACACGGGCTCATTTCCCAAAGAAAACTTTGCTGGTTTTGGTTTTGCTGGTGCTGGAATGCTGTGATTAAGACTCTCCCTAGTCTGAGCACCTGAACCACAGAGGCTGTGGATGGGCTCATGCACCTCTGAGCCAGATGCTCTCTGCCTTCCTCACCCACTGCTACAAGACAGGTTACAAGGTCTGGCAATCCACAGTCAGAGCTCCCAAATTTCCCAGTAAGGTGTATTCCACACATTTTCCTCCCAAATCCACACAGACACAAATGCTTTTAATCCCTGCCCAAGTCTTACCAGCTTGGAGGGGGTGGAGGGTCCAGGAGGAGGCCTAGAAAAAAAGAAAGACAAAAGAGGCTGTGCTTAGCAAAACTGAAGAAATTGGAAAGCCGCTTGGATTTTACACCACGAATGGCAGTGAAAAGGTCCTGCAATCAGGGCAGTGAAGATAAATAAATAACTGAAAGCATTCTCACCCGGTTTTGACAACTGTTTCCTCATCCTCTGGCACACTTATGGAGCTGGAGACTGTGGGAAAGCATAGAACACACATGAGCTGTGAGGTTGGAGTGCCGACCAAGGATCTGGTGGGACAAGGACCTCCAGACACTGCAGAGAGGCTTGACCTGCCCTGAGGAGCACACCCAGGTGGCACTGCAGGAACGCGGCCGGCAGCTCCGGCTCAGGAAAGCAGTTTTCAATTATGGATGAGTTCAGGGCAATATTCCACAAGCTGGCATTAATGGGGCAGGGCTTGGCCTTGGGCTTATCTGCAGGGCCCTGACTGGACATCACCAACAGTTAGAGCCAGCCTTATTTACAGTGGGAGTGCTGCTTCCCAAGCCAGCATTCCAGCTGGCTCTGCTGCGGTGAGCGCGGAGGCTCCGGCACAGCCAGAACCTGCCATGAATAACCATAGCATCAAACAATCACAGACTGGCTGGGGTGGGAAGGGACCTTAAAGATCAACCAGTCCCACCCACTGCCTTGAACAGGGACACCCTGCACTAGCCCAGGTTGCTCCAAGCCCTGTCCAACCCGGCCCTGGACACTTCCAGGGGTGGGGCAGCCACAGCTCTATCAACCCATGCCAGGACCATGCCTCCCTCAAATGGAATTCCTTCCATACGTCCCGTCTAAATTTCCCCTTTTTCAGTTTGAACCCATTTCCCCTTGTCCTTGTCACTCCAGTTCCTGATGAAGAGTCCCTCTCCAGCTTGTTTGTTTAATAATTCAGGCAGTTTACATCAGACTGTCCTTCCCTAAATCTGCCTCTGCCACCAACTGTAAAAGTGTGGGAGACTTTTAATCTACAAAGTTCAGCCTCGAAATTCCCTTCTCAAACGAACTCTAGAACCAGCAGCCAGATGCTGCAAACGAAAAGTGAACTGGTGGGAATTTCACCTTACAGGAAACAGGCAGGGCTTTGGGAGAATCCATCAGCCCTTTTGGATCTGGAAACCCTTCTCAGCTTCGCCAGCCATCCCCACAGAAACCGGGAAGACCAGCTGACCAGAGAAGCTGTGGCTGCCCCATCCCTGGAAGGGTCCAAGGCCAGGTTGGATGGGGCTTGGAGCAATCTGGGCTAGTGGAAGGCGTCCCTGCCCAGGGCAGAGGGTGGCACTGGTCCTTCCAGCCCAAACCATCCTGGGATTCCAGGATTAACAACTTCTCCCAGCAAATCAGCAATGGTTAAAGCTAAATTGAAATGGAAGCACTGAGGCTGATCTCCCAGGTGATTTACAAGGCTGAACTCAAGTTACCTGGGTTTCTCTGCTCACAGGGGGCTCCAGAAAGCCAGGGAGTTTCCATGAGGAATTGCAGCCTGACTAGCCTGGGAAGCTCAGCTGCTAACCCCAGCACCGAAGACCCAGCCCCAGCACTTTCCTTCCCTCAGCAGCAGAAAATGGCAGAAGCCCCCCATGACACCCAAACTCACCATCCACGGAGCTGCAGGACACGGATCTCTTCCGAGCCGCCTTCTTCTTGCCCGCTGCCCTGGCAATGGATGTCCGGATCATGCTCTCCCTCTTGCTGGCCAGGGAGTATTTCTCTGCCAGGGAGGTTCTGCGGCTCAGGGAGGCTTTCCCCATCAAGCTCCGGCGCACGGAGCGGCGGCTGAGCCGGGAGCCGGTCGGAGTCCCCGGGCCGTCCCGCAGGGGCTGGGAGGGCTCCTCAGCCCGGCTGTGTTCCCGTGGGGAGCCGTCCCCCTCCTCCAGCCCAGCCTCTGTGCTCAGGATGATGGTGACATTGGCTGCCTTCGCCGTCTGCAGCTCGGGCACAGCCTGGCTGGCCTCGGGAGTGCAGGGCACCACCAGCTCAGGGGCCGTGGGCACCAGCGGTGATTCGGGAGCACCATGTTCCTTGGGAGAGCCGTTCCCTGAGCTCGCGGGGAGCAGCTCTGCCGGCTTCGCTCCGCTCCCCTGGAGAGGCTCTGTAGTACCAACGTGGTCAGCTTCCACCCAGGGATCCTTATCCTTCCCTGCTGCCTGCCGGGCAGGAGGGGTCTCAGGAACCACCTTGGAGCCTCTGGCAGAGGCTGCAGCCCGGGATCGTGTCACACGCTGTGGAGGAGAGTTTTCTTTGGCCTTGGCCCTGCTGAGTTCCAGGTTTTCTTTGTTCCGGAATCGCTGAGAAGCTCGCACAGAAGACACCAGTTTGAGGCTGCTGTTCCTCCTCCTGGAGAGTCTGATCACAGGAACAGTGTGTTAGATGGGAACAGGAGTCGGGAACAGCCCCGACTCCTTCCATGCACACACGGGAATGGAGCCAAAACACCTGGGATGGGCCCAGGAGACACAGAGCTGCACAAAGCAGCTAATGCAGATAGTAATTAAATTATTAAATAAATTAAATTACTTTAAAGGAGAAAGATAATAGACAGAGACACGGGGACATAGAACCAGGCAACAAATAAAAGCACTTCTCGTGAGAATCAAAATCCAGTGTTTTCCGGCCGAGAGTGCCCCAGACACAGGGTCTGACCGGACCTTTAACACCAGGGGGACGCGCGGGATGAAGGAAGGGGAACTTCCATTGGACAAAGGAGAGCATCGCCAGGACCTGCTCCGTGAAAGGGACTGTTCCCCTGAACCCTTGGCAGCAAGTCTGTTCAGCCTCCCACGGGCTCCCTCCCTTCTCCAGGCGCCGAGGACACCCTCTGCGCTCCCCCTTTCCGCGGCCCGTCCCGAAGGGGCTCCCCGATCCCCGCTCCCGCCGCCCCTCACCGCTTCCTGCCGGGCTCCTGCTCTTCTTCCTGCAAGGCCGACAGCCGCTTCCTCCTCTGCCGTTTCCTCTGCGACGGCGTTTTGGGCATCAGCTCGAGCTCCTCACTGTAGTCACTAGAGAGGAAGGAGAGATCAAGACGGGATCAGCGCGGAGGGCGGCCGGTACGGTACGGGCCGGGGCCTAGCGGGGAGCGGGACGCGGGTACCTGACAAACATCTTGACCGCCTCCTCATAGATCTCATCCAGCCACACCATATCGTCCTCGTCCACCTGCTGCATGTACTGGGCCAGACGCCGGTCGCACTCTGCGGGCAGCTCCAGCGAGCGCGCCGCGGCCGCCGCAGGCCCCATCGCCGCCGCGGCCACCTTTGCGGCCATGGCCTCAGAGTCAACTGCCGCGCGCGCGCGGCACGCCGTTCAAACACGGCCCCGCCCCCCTCAGCAGCCAATCGCCGCCCGCCGCCCGCCACGGCCCGCCCTTCCCTTTGGCTCGCACTCGGCGCCGCTCTGCTTGCCCATCTCTATGCTCCTGGAGGACTCGGCTCGGAAGGAGGGGCTTGAGGAGGCGGGCACATAGGCCGCGCTTTTTAATAGCTGGGGATGACGGACG
Organism: Gymnorhina tibicen; assembly: GCA_013399875.1. Taxonomy (NCBI): domain Eukaryota; kingdom Metazoa; phylum Chordata; class Aves; order Passeriformes; family Artamidae; genus Gymnorhina; species Gymnorhina tibicen. Next base: position 285,241 of record VXAZ01008610.1, read on the forward strand.
GGCACGACGACCAATAAGAGACCGGAATTGGGAGATGCGCGCTGTGATTGGCGGAGGCCGGGGATAACCTCGGGATGGGACGGGAGGGGCAGGGCCGTGCTGTGAGGGTGTGGTGAGCGGACGAGGCGGCGGCAGCAACTGGGGCGGCGAACGAGTGCTGTGGAGGGTCCCTTGGGACGTGGAGGTGGGTCCCCCAGGACCTATACCCCACCCCGTCTTCACTTTCTCCCCGTGCCCGGGAGCACCCCGGTGCCTGCGTCCTGGCTGCCCACCAGCCTTGTCCTCTCCCTCTGTGTTCCAGGCAAGGCAATGGCGGCGGGCCCCCAGCAGCTGCTGGAAGTGTGCGGGCAGAGGCTGTCCCGCTTCCTCTGCGATGCCCAGCACAAGCACCTGGCCTGGCTGCGGGAGGTGGAGGAGCAGGGCATGAGGATGCTCAAGAGGTAGGGGCTGCCCTGAGGGGACCCCTCTGTGCCCACCTGAGCTCCCAGCTGGGTGTGGCTGGACTCGGGTGTGGGCAGGTTTGGGCCCCATCCGTCCCTTGTTTTGGGAGGGTTGACGTGAGCAGTGGGGGAAGCAACTCGTGCTCTGCCTCTTCTGCCTCACAGCAGCTTCAGGGACGAGCCCATGCTCTTGCCCAAAACGCCATCGCAGAGGAGGAAGCCCAGGAAAAGGCAGTCCTCCTGGATGAGGGAAGAAAACAAGGAGCTGAGCAGGAGGAGGTAGGTGGGTCAGCTTGCTCTGGCTCTGCCTCATGGTGTTTAGATGGAACAAAACAGTGCCTGCATTCCCTGAGTTAGCAAAGGGGCGCACTGGGATTGATCACTGTTTGGATTCTGGTGAGAGTTTGGGATAAAGTTGGCTGCTTCCCTTCACTTTTTTTTTTTTTTTTGCTGGTTATAGTTAAAGAATAATAAACACTCTACTTTCTTGTCTGTTTAGACTGGGGTTTTGTCTCATTGGGTTTGGCTTTTGGCCTGAGGTTGCTGCTCCTGGTGTTCACTCCCTAAGCCTCTGTGTCAGTGCCTGGAAAACTTGGGAAAGGGAGGTGTTCCCAGCACCATGTCCGAGTTGGCAGGCAGGGAGGCTCCCAGGGTTTCTCGAGGGGCTGAAGTGGAAATTCCAAGTGATTTGCTTAGAGCCTGCCAACTTTTAAAGCTGCCCAAACCTGATCCGTTGGTGTGTTAGGGCACTAAAATCGTGCTAACCGTGGTGAAAAGCCCACAGGAGGAAGAGTTAGAGCTGGGAGACTGTCAGGAAGCAGACATGGAGGGTGGGGAGAGCAGCAGGAATAGCGGGAGCGTGGGAGGTTTGTGTGTGTGCGAGGGAGGGCGGGAGAAGCAGCGCTGCGGATCCGAGCGGGGAGAGCTCCGGGCCCTGCTCAGGTCACTCCTTCTGCAGGGGAGCAGCCCGGCTAACTCCTGTTCGTGTTTTCCCTGGCTCAGACTCGGTTTGGGAAGGTGTGCTGACGCAGCCAGGCCTGTCAGCAGGAAGGTGACACACCACTGCAGGTGTCCCTCTGCAGGCGCTGTCCTCTGCCCGGCGCTGCTCCCAGGGCGGGGGTTAAACCCGGCCCTTGGTACAGGGCTAAGTACACCTTTCCCACTCCCTTTTCTCCGCGCCTGACTTTGGATACCCAGCCTGGGCTGTGTCCGTGTGCATCTCCCCAGGGACAGGACGGGCTGTGAGGGGGAACGGTGGAGTGCAGAAGCCAGCAACAGCTTCCCTTTAACACCATCTGTTTTTCCTTCTAAAACTTAACTTGGGAGCGGACGACGCCTTCATCACCTCCTTCAAAATTCTCTTCCTTTCAGGTTATCCCGAAGGAGGAGCGGTGTCAAGCTGCTATCTTCCAGTCTGAGTTCCCAGTGGTGCCTGAGCCAGGAGCAGCCCCGCAGCTCCGGCTGTGAGGGGCAGGATGTATCCGTGCCCGGCCGCGCTCCGGGATCTCAGCCTGGCATTGCGCCCCAGCTCCCGGCTCTGCCCGCGACGCAGCCTGTGGAAGCACGTGTTCCCGTGGCAGATCTGGAGTGCCAGGAGTGTCCCCAGGGCGCTGCTGGGGGTGATGCAGCCCCTCCAGCAGTTTTGGGGGAGCAGCTGCCCGAGGGGGACGCAGCAGCCGAGCTGCAGGAGGTCCCTGGTGTCTCTGGGATCCTGGCTGAACAGCCAGGAAGGGATGGGGAGCAGGACCCCAGGAGAGCCAGCACCTCCACTCCCAAGGCTGCTCGGAATGGTGATCCCACTGCACTCCAAGGAGATGGATCTCCGCAAGGCCTCGAGGCACTGCTCTTCCAGGGCTCCCCCGGTAAAAGCGGGACAGAGAAATCCAAGACGCGCCGGCGGAGCGGGGTGGGCGCCCCCCGCAAGAGCCACAGGGCTTCCCTGGCGGTAAAATGCTCCCTGGCCAGCAGGAGGGAGAACATGATCCGGAGATCCATCGGCAGGGCCATGGCCAGGAAGGCAGCGGCGCGAGACTCCTCCTCAGCCTCCAGCAGAGTGAGCTGTGAGTCCCTGCGCCGCTTCCATGTGGGAACGGAGCGGTGCAGAGCGGCTCATCCCTGGCTCTGGCTCCCCCGAGCCTCCTTGTCCTTCTGGGCTCCTGGGGTGCGGCTTCAGGCCAGGGTTTTGCCGCAGCAGGCGAAGGCTGGGGTGCGGCTGGAGTTGGGGTACACAGGTTGGGAATGGGCAGAAAGCACCACTGTGGAAGGGAGAGCGTGGCCAGGCTGGTTCCAGCCACGTGTGCCTTTGGGTCGGGAGAGACTGCTGCATTCCCTGGGGAAGGGCTCTGATTTATGGCATCTGCCAGCTCTCCAAAAAATCAATAGGGCTGAAAGTACAGCCCTGAAATTAGGCTGAAATCGGCAGAGGAGCTCAAATGCTTTTGCGGGGAGGATAGAAGAGACTCAAGCTAGCTGTGTCACCAGAGAAACAGGGGTCAGGAGCCCAGGCTATTCCTGGGAGCTCCGCATCCCTTGTATCCTCCATTCCTGCTGCTTCTGACGAGGTTTGGCTGTTTGGGCTTTCCAAAACCATTGCCGCTGCAGGCGAGCGGGCTGTGGCGGAGCATGGAGGCCTCTGGAATTCAGCTTTGTCAGCCTTGAGTCACGCCGTATCCAGGCATTTGTTATAACACTCGGAGCGAAGGGGTGTGATGGGGGGGTGGAATGAGCCTGGAATCAGCCCAAACCCCCCAGATCCCCGCACCCGAGCGTGCAGGGAGGCAGGAGCTGCAGCCAATGGCCTGGCAGTGCTGGCTGTGACACAGGCAGCTGGAGCAGGCTGCAGGCAGCAGAGCGGCTGCCTCGGTGCTCTGCCTTCCCAGCCCACTCCAGATTCAGTGGCACTCGAGGGAGGTGTGGTGCTGGTGGGGAAAGCTGAGCAATCCGTGTTCTTGGGAAGGGAGCCTGAGCTCCTCCATGTGCACCCTGTGGCTGTTGGGAGCCTGGGAGTGAAATCCCCAGCCCCACTTAGGCTTTCCTCTCCAGGTCAGAGCTCCTTGGAGGCTTTTGTGGAAGAAGATGCGACCAGCGGCACAAGGTGAGGCTGCCACGTAAGGCAGGTGGGAGGGGATCCCAGAATTCCCTGTGAGGACGCTCTCCAGGTGGCTTTTCTGTCACAGATTTTGTCAGGGACTGCTCAGGTGTTGCTGTCCCCCGGGGCTGGGTGAGATTTCACGTTGCACTGTTCAGGCACAGTGAGATGAGGTCCTTCAGTGGGGTGGGTGGTGGTGTGTCCTGGGGTTCCTGGAATTCCTGGCTGCCACTAGCCCTGGGATGCTGGTGGTCAGTCGGGTCTGCTCTGGCTGGAGAGGGGACAGGTAAGGAAGGGACAGCACAAGGCTGCCAGAGCTCCCTCCTTACCTGCTGCTGGGGCCGAAGCTGGTTATGGGGTGTTCAGCAGCGCAGTGGGACGGTCCCGCAGAGGAGTTTACAGCCCAGCCTTGGTGTGCCTGGCTGGAACAACCTCTGGATGTGCTTAGGAACCTGCATCTCCCTTGGGGTCCCGTATGCTGCCTCCATCACCTGTGACTCACCTTCAGAGAGAATTCAAATTATTAAAACTGCTTTTTTTTTTTTTGCTTTACAGGCCTGAGCTGGAGCCGAATTCCCCGAGGGACAAGGTGAGTTCCAGGGAACAATGCTCAGACTGTGTGGACACCTTCTTGCTGAGTCAGCACCTTTGCTGAGGTTGTCACTGGAGGCAGGGACATGGCCCGTGTCCCAAAATGAGCCAGCCCAGCCCTTGCTGGGAGGGGGAACAGACCCTATCCGAGAAAGCAGCTGGCTTTTCCAGGGCAGCAGGTCCCTGGTAGCCTTGTTCTCGGGAGCAGCTGTGCTAAGGGAATGCTTGTCCCCTTTCCCTGCAGGCTCCTGAAGATGCCCTCGTTCCAAGCACGAGTCCCCAAGCCACCAGCCCTCCTGCACAGCACCTGTCCCCTCTGGAGCAGCAGGCAGGGAATGCTGCAGGTAACTTCCAGGAGGTCTTGCTTTCCTTGCACGAAGCCCTCGGCACACACAGACCTAGGGGTCGGGGGGGCACTCCTGGGAAATAAGGGATTTGTGTTGAAACAGAACCGCTTCTGACCAGTCAAGGGGAAGCTTTCCAGGTAAAGTTTGGGCCTGCTGAAGAGGTGACATCAGTTAGGTGGGCAAGGACACATAAATGCAAGACACTGCCCTGTCCAGCTTCGGTCTGTGCAACGAGTGAGTGCGGACATTTGGGAAGGAGCTCCTGGAGCTGGAGTCTTCCACAGAATGTCATGTCCTTTCCCTCTGGGGTTGCATTATGTGAAGATTTAGAGGTCCTGATTATTTTCTGTGCCTCTGAGCAAGAAGGAGGAGTTGGGTGGGGTTTTTGTTCCCTGTGGGAGCTGCAGGATCTGACAAGCAGCTGGAGCTAGAGTGGAGGGAAGAGTCCCTGGAGGGAGCTGGATGTCTCACATGTGGCATTGACTGCAGGTTTCTCCACAGGAAGCCGTGTAAATCCCAGCAGCGAACCCCAGAAGAGCCAGGAACACCCCCACTGTGCCAAGTCCCAGGAGAACCCCTCCCGCACGTGGTAGGAGACACTGCACGGAGCAGGGATGAGCCAGGGGTCTGGAGGGCCTCAGCTTTAGCATTTTAAGTCATTTGTGTTAAAAAGGGGTGTGGGGGGCTGTTTCTCTGCCTTCCCCTCCCAGCAGCTCTGAAATCTCCTTTGGCCAGATCCTGTCTCCTGGAAGTCCCTTGTGACTTTTGGAGCCCTATTTGGGTCTGGCATGGGGAGGAGCACCCGAGGTCCTGCACAAACCAGCAGAGGTGCCCCAGCACAGTTAGCTCAGAGCTGGGAGGTGACTCCAAGGGCTCCTGAGGGGGTGGTCAGGGAGCGAGTGACTGACCTGGTTATTTTTGTCTGTGTGAGTGGAATACCTGACCTGACTCCCAGAATACCTGATGTGTCTCCTCACTGCGTGTTGCCGGGGAGGTTTTGGGGGAAGCGTGTAACAGCCAGTAAATCCCTCTGGGGGGTGTGACAGCCACTTCATGTCCCTCCTGCTAATGCCACCAGGATGAGAGGCTGCAAGCAAGCCCTGGGCGTGCTGTGGCATGGGCAGCAGCCGGGGGGCCGGGCCCTTTCCCCTTTGGATGAGAAGCACAAGACCTCGGCAAACCAGGCTCCGTCGTCCCCCTCTCCGGCCAGCAAGGTGAGTGGTGGCACGGCCCTGCGCCCCCTGTCCCAGGCAGGCCCTGAGCTCCCTCCCTCTCTCCCCTCAGGCTGTCAGGCCACTGAAGAACTTCCTGCAGGGACAAGGGGGTGGCATCAAGGACTTCATCAAGCGCAACACTCCCACCCGGCCCAACCTGAAGGTGCGTGGTGTCCGAGGGGCGGGAGGAGAACGGGCTGCATGTGCTGGGAAGGGGGGGTCTGGTGTTACTGCCAAAGCTTTAATCGTGTTTTTTATGTCCCTTCTCCGCAGGGAGACTTTGTTGTAAGTATGCCACCTTATCCGTGGGGCTGGACACACTGACCACGCTCTCCCCTCACGCCAGCGTCCATCAGTCCTCTGGCCACACCAGTGGTGAGGTGACAGGATCTCTGTGCAGGTGTGTTCTGCTGGGAGCTTCTGGCCTCTGAGCCAGGCTGCCGTGTTCTCCCTCTCCACCATTCTCCTGGCTCCTGGGACAGGTGGTCACCTACAGCAGGGGAGTGCTGTTCTTTTCTAAATATGTTCTCTGCGGCTGAAGGACTGAGGTTTTTCCCCTCCCATACCTCTGCTTGCATTGGATAATCCCTGTTGCCAAATATGTGTTGTCTCCCCTTCTGCTTGCTCCCCGTCCCGGTGTCCAGGTGAATGACTCCGACAGTGACTGCGTGCACCAGGCTGCCTGAGGGGACGCACAGCCCCCAGCACCTGGTACAGCCTGAACTCTTCTCCCTCCAGGAGAAGGAGAGGCAGAGACTGGAGAACCTCCGGAAGAAGCAGGAGGCTGAGGAGCAGAGGAAGAAGAAAGTGGAGGAGGAGAAGAGACGGCGTCAGGCAGAAATGAAGCAGTGAGTCGGGCCCCTTGCCCCCTGCTCTTTCCTCGGTCAGCACAGACTTGCCTAATGCCTCCCACTTGGGATGAGTGCTCTGGGAGCAGGCAGAGCTAACGGGCCCCTCTTGCCCACGTGCTGCCCAGGAAAAGGGAAGAGCGCCTGAGGAAGGCCCTGCAGGCTCGGGAGCGTGCGGAACAGATGGAGGAGAAGAAGAAAAAGCGGGTGGAGCAGAAGATCCTGCAGAGTGATGAGAAGGTGAGAAGGCTGAGTGGGCTTTGGGCCTCTGGGAGAGCTGTGAGCCCAGGAGGTGTGAGCAGGGCACTGGCAAGGTCCGTGCGTGCCAGAATTCCTTCTGACAAAGGGAGGCTCTTGTTCTCCATCCCTCTGCACATTCCTGCTGGGACAGGCCCTGTTCATGCTGCTCTGCGCTCAGGGAATGTGGCAGCCCCTGCCTGCCCTGGGCACGGCCTTGCAGGTGACAGCCTCACCTGGCCCATGTGCTTGGACTGGAGTGTGACTCGGTTGGGGGGTGCATTTGGGTCAGGTTTGGGTTTCAGAGACTGACCTGACCCTTTTTTGGGGGGCAGGCTGGGCTGTTGGCCACGTGCCAGTGCTGCTGCTGTGTTATTGCTGTGTAGGGCTGAGGGAGCTGTGCCTGAGGGCCCAGAGCCTGAGCAGCCTCTGGGTGAGGCCTGGCTGCTCCTTTTGGGCTGGACTGAAGAGACCTTTGGAAAGGGTCAGCCTTGGAAAAGAAGGAGCCGTGTTCCTTTCAGCCCTTCCCAAATCCTGGGCAGACAAAAGCGCTCCCACTGCTGGGGGCCGGGTCCTCGGTCTCCTTAGGACCTGGGATGTCCCAAGCTCCAAACCTGCCTCCAAGGCTGTGAGGTGTGTCCTTGGAGCGGTGGAGCCGACAGGCGAGGCTTTCCCAGGTGCACATCTCACAGGTGAGGGAAGAGAAGGCGGCAGAGGAGCGGAGCAAGAGGAAAACGTCCAAGAAACACGGGGAAGCGGAGGCACGGAAGCAAAAAGCGCTGAGAGGGGTAAGAGCAACTCGGGGCTCGCCTGCACATGGAAAAGGACAGGGATAGCAGGGACCTGCTGTGTTGGTGTGGCTGGTGGGACAGGGACAGGTCACTGCCTGCTTCTGCAGGGATTTTGGGGTTTGGGCTGCTGGATCTCTGTCCAGGCAGCTGAGGTTGGGTTGGGACAGAAGGGAGATGAGTCCTGGCTGCTGGAGTCTTACGGGGTTTTCCTCTTGCTTCTTCAGGAGGAAAACGAGCAGCAAGAACCACTGCAGAAAAGAAGAGAGGATGAAGTGAAGGAGAGAGGAAAGAAAGTCTTGGAACTGAAGAACCTTCTGGAGCAGCACCAGCTGGGACAAGCGAAGGAGAGGTGCGAGCCGGTGCCTGTCCTGGAGCAGGGAGTTGGCCACGGGCATGGGGAAGCAGTGAATGTAAATGGGGTGTTGGAACGGGGCTCTGGGGCTGCCTGGAGGTTGGGGGGCAGGCACAGGAGGCTGTAAGATGGTGAGGAACAGATGGACACGTTTGCTTCACTAAATTCTCTCTTTTCCCCAGGGATCCCAAGCAGCGAGGGAAGGAGAAGCCCCCCCAAGCGCAGCTGGAGCCAGCAGCGTTGGCTGGCAAGGCCACCAAGGTGGGGTTGGAGTGTCCTGGGATCGGCCTCTCTGCAGCACACAGGGCACACAGGCTGGCTTCAGGATCAGGTGTTTTCCCAGTGCTGCGTTGCTGGGATGTTGTTCAGAGGATCAAATACAGTATCACTAATGACTTACTGTACAGAGGCTCTGTGCTGGCTGGTGAGAGCCCTCAGCCCTGCCATGGTACGGTGACAGCCATGAAATGGCACTTGGAAGAACACCCCAAAGAGCATTCACTGATCCTGAAATGCATATGGAAATTAGAGATTTGTGTCTTCCTGCCATGTTTCCTCATTGTGCCCAAAGGATGTGACCCCCAAACCAAAGCTCAGGTTCCCCATGGCTCTGTGTCACTTCATTTGCACTCACACTAAGAATGGTGGTGCTTAAAAGTCAGGGTTGTTGTCTCGGAATATCACACTAACATTTGCTTTCACTCTCTACTCTTAAATTCATTGCTTCATTAGTGAAAAATCAATGCCCCAAATGGTTCTTCCTCTTCAGGATCGATTCTTCCTCCTCTGTGGGCTCCTGCTGCACTCCTTCCCTCAGTCCCTGGCACTTGGACTCTTTTGTGCTATATAAATTTAATTTAAGGTCTGAATCCTCCCTGTGCTGCTAGCAGCTGGGCCAGAATGAGCCTGGCAAAGCTTTTCCAGGCAGGAGAAAATGGAGGTAACTCCAACTGCTGGGCAGCACAGGAGGGGAAATGCCAGGAGAAGTGGTTTGGGTCAAAAAGGAACTTGAGCAGTTAACTTTTTTTCTCTTTATTAGGGGAAAAAGAGTCCCAAAGAGCTGCCCGTTGGGCCTGGGCTGGAGAAGAGTTATGAGCCACCAGAATCCTTTTTCCCAGCTCTTAACGTCTGGCTCCAAGCAGAGAGGGTGAGTGTGGGCTCCAGAGAACCGGGCTGGACCTGAGCAGAGACAGGAGTGGCCTTATCTGGGAGTCTTGGATTCGGGGTTATTTCTGCAGGAGAAGCCACACAGGCGCTGAGGGCTGGGTGTTGCCAGAGCTGCCACGAGCACAGCTCTGTGCCAGAGGCTGTTCTGTGTGAGTGAGGAATGACTTGACTCCCGTGCCTTACAGGAGGCAGACGGTCAGCAGCAGCTGGGAGAGGAGAAAAAACCCCTCCACCCAGCAGCGCCTGGGACACGGCCGAGCAACGCTGTCGAGGTGAGCCCTGTGCCCGGCACGGCCCTCGGGTGGCCCCCGCCTGCCGTGGCTGCTTGGCCCCCGCGGCTCGGAGCCACGGCAGCGCTCGGCACGGGGAGCCCGCTGGGAAAACAAGTGGCCGGTGGCGGAAAAGATGCTGGAAGCGGCCACAGGAGGGCAGCAGGTCCTGAGGCCACGGCCCGGCGGGAGCGGCCCTGGGCAGCCGGGCTGTGCCAGCTGCAGCTGCGGAGCCTTCCACAGGCAGAGCGGTAGGAAAGGCTGCTCGGAGCTGGGAGGGAGCGCTGCCTCTGCCGGCAGTCTGCTCTGGGGCTGCGGGCTCCATCCTGGCTGTGTCAGCGAGGGAAAACCGACCTGCCGCAGAACGTGTGGAAGGGTTTGGGTGTAGGGTTGAGTGCTGGGCCATGCGCAGTGTGCCTTTCCCAGGTTTTTCCACAGAAAACAGGAGGGGAGGGAGTGTTAAGAGCGGGTGTCAAGGCACAGAGCCCATGACAGTTTTGTGGTGGTTCAGGATTTGAGCACTTTGGGGCTCTGGTGGCCATCCCGCCCCCAGAAGTGCTGCTTCCCTTGCTCATCACTGTTCTCTGTGTGGTTTCAGAAATCCCTCTCCACATCCTGCCTCGGGTCCCTCAAGGGTGCTCAGGGCCCAGGCTCGCCCCCGGCCGATGAGAACAGCTACGGGCTGGATCTGAACAGCGACGACTCCACTGATGATGAGAGCAACCCACGGAAGCCCATCCCTGCCTGGGCCAATGGTAGGTGCCAGCTCTGGGCTGGCTTCCTTTCCCTCCTGCTCTGGAGCTTTCCAGCCTCGCTTGGAGCCGTCCCAAGGCGCAGTCCAGGAGCGTGTGCGCCTCTGGAAGCGCTGGCAGCTCCCAGCTGTGTGTGCTGAGGGCATCTGCACTGCTTCCTGCGAGCGCTCCTGGACTGAGGTGAAACCAGAGCTCTCTCAGAGGAAAGGGGGGATAGCCCCAGATCCTGAGGAGAAGCGAGGTGTGGCATCTTTGGGCGATGTCCCACCCCTCCTGCACAGCTCGTGGGGTCCCAGAGGGGAAGGGAAGGGGAGCACCCGTGCTGCTTAGGCAGGGCCTGCATCCGTCCGCCTGTTGTCCCCACAGGGGCGCGGCTCCAGGAGGCCATCGTGCACCAGTACTACCACCCCGTGGACCTGGACGCTCTGTTTGGGGCCATCCCCAGCCCCAAGCTGGAGCACATCTTCTACAAGAGCAAACCCCGCTACTTCAAGCGCACGAGCTCGGCCGTGTGGCACTCCCCGCCCGGCCCCTCGTGCGGCCCCTCCTGCACCTTCCAGAGCTGAGCCGAGGCACAGAAAGGGGTTTCTGTGTGTTCTACTGTGTTTGCGATTTTAACTTTTTTCTCCTTCTTTTGTACGGAAATAAAGTTGTTTAATAAAGCCCAGCGCTGGTGGGTGTGTCTCCTTTCCCACACCAGGGTGCCTGTGCCTTTTGCCTTGCAGAAATCACAGGTACTAGTCTGCAGCCGGAGACATTTCCTATTCACTTAGGGTGGTCCCACACACAAGGAAGCTTGGACCCTGCTGGGGGGCAGATCAGATTTTTTAATCAGCCTGAGGGGCTAATGTTTTTGTAATGCTTTCTATATTTGTGTATTTCTCTATCTTTAGTATCTTAATTATCTGCAATTCCTTTTTCTTCAACAATTCCTGTGCACTCATCTTCGTCTGAGCCAGAATCTCCTTCCTGCTGTTGGAACAATATCCCTGGACAATTGAAGCAGTGGCTAATGCCTCCTCACCCTTCTTTTCTAATGGAAAAAGGAAGCCCAGGCTTGGCTCTGGATCCTGTTTTGGCAGGATCAGGGGTACAGCCTGTCTTGAGCAGGAGCTGGGGTCATTTGGGAATGGGGGCTTGGGAAGGGGGAGGGAGGGGATGGTTCCCCAGGGGCTCTGTCGGTGTTGCAGCTTTGACCACCCCTCACCCTCAGCAGCAGAGCTGCACCCATCCCACTCCTTCCTTCCTCCTTTGCCAAGCCTGAATGCACACGGACTGACGGGAGCAGTGATGGATTGAAAGAGAAAAGGCTCTGGCTGTAAGGTAGATTTACGGAGCCAGAATCCCTGGAGCTGTCCTGCCGCTCCTCCCACAAAACGCAGCTGGAAGCACTTGGAGCGCTCACTCCCAGAGCCAGTGCTCACCTAAGGTGACTTGTGTCCCAGGAATGCCTTTTGGATGGGGTTGGGATCCTGCAGGGGGGTTCAGGGGTGAGGTGGGGAGGACAGCCAGGCTCCTTCCCACCCCAGAGGGGAGCATCCGTCCCCCGGCTTCCTCAGGGACGCTGCCCCACGGCACGATGTCCCTGTGGCCACCTCCACAGGGGATTTTGTGAGGAGGACATAAGCCCTGCTGCAGCCCAGCCCTGGTCAGGACAATTCCCCAGTTTATTTGGTGCCAGTGGAGCCCAGAACAGTGGGGGAGTGGAAAAAACCTCGGCGCCAACAGCTGCTGGCAGGGATGCGCTGCCAGGCTCCGGGCTGAGCGCTAATGAGGTGTCTGTGCTGCCGCTGGCTCTGCTCGGCTCCCGCAGCTCCTGGAGCCCGCTGGGAGCCCCGGCCTCGCGCTCCAGGAGCTCCCAGGAGCTCTCCGGGAGCCTGGAGCAGTGCTGGTTAATGCCACCCCAGGAGAGGCGGCTGTGCCGTCTGTCTGCCAGCACCGCACCAGGGAGGATCCATCCCATGGGATGTGGGGAGCAAAAGGCCCCCCAGCACCGGCACCGGGCTGCCAGTGCCAGCTGGAAAAAGGAGCAGTTCCATGAAATCAGCAGGAGAGAATTAAGCAGGGATCCCCTAGACGTGGGCGGGCTGGATGTGGAAGTGCCTCCTTCCCAGAAATGCCGGAGCCATGGTGTTGCAGCATTCCCAGAGCGAACCGTGGGCATCCCTGTGATCCCAAAGGGCCATTCTCGGGTGGGAGGGGGCAGGTGGCTGTGTCCCTCCAAACGGAGAAGGGAAAGGGAATGTTGCAGCTTGCGTGAAGCAAAATCGTCCGTGTCAACCTGAGGCATTTTCCAGAGCTGTGGGCACAGCAGGAGCCCAGGAGGGTGGCACTGTCCCCTGGATCCCAGCACTGCCTTTGGATCCTAGAGCTCCCCTTGGATCCCGGCTGCCTCGTTTCTCCCCTCTGCCGCCACGTCATCTGTTTCTGTTTTCAGCGCCTGGGAACCCCTGATTCACCCCATCCCACGAGGACGCTTCCCGGGGCTGGGAGAGTGTGGGAGGGCTGGGGACCGGGGCAGGAGAGCAGGATGCCACCCCTCTTCCTGCTCCATCCCTGCCGGGTGCCTGGGCCGTGCGGGTGCCGGTCCCCCGGCCTGGGCAGGGGGTCCCTAGGGCGGGGGCACCTCCGCCCAGCGCTGTCTCCCTGGCTCGGCGGCTCCGCATCCCGCTCTCCTGTTGCTCAGAGATGTGGAGGCAGTTGCTAAGAGACACCGACACGTCAGTATCTGGCCCTAAGGAAAAAAAGAGGAAAAAAAAAAAGAGACAGAGAAAGAGAGAGACAAGGGAGGACGAGGAGGAGGAGGGGAGGAAGGAGGTGGGGAAAGACCTGCTCCCATCGCCAGGCTCGCAGCAGCCTTGGCCGCCGCTGCCGGAGCCCAGCTCCCGACTTGGCGGCCTCCAGGGTGTGGGCGGCCACCGGGGACCCCTCATCACCGTCCGGAGCCCCCCACATCGCCACTCAGGACCCCCACAGCGCCGCAGGGAGCCAGGCCCTGCTCCCTTCCCGGCCAGTGAGTACCCCGGGGCACCCCGGCCCCACCGCAGGGGTGGGGGGCTGTGGGGACGGGGAGTGGCCGGGGTAAGGTGGGCCGGTGGGAGAGGATGGAGCTGGGGGGCTGCGGGCGAGGGAGGATGGAGCAGACACGGTCAGGGAGTGGGGGGCGAGGGCAGGCCCGGGGGGACCCCGCTGGGTGCTGGGAGTGGGGATCTTCCCCCAGGAGAGAGGCGGGGAGGGTGTCCCGGGCACCGGGCTCAGCTCGTGGCGGCGGGGGGCTGGCGGG
>VXAZ01008610.1:314924-332457 GCA_013399875.1 Gymnorhina tibicen
ACTGGGGGTGGGAGCAGGCTGGGGGGTGAGGTTGGGTTTTGGGGGCTCTGGGGAGGGCCGGGAGCCCGTGGCCAGCCCGGCTCACCCGCTGTCCCCCCACAGGTGCCGTGACTGACTCCTCTGCCGCTGCCCCGGGCATGCCGGGCTGGGGGGGCTGCTGAACCCCCCCTGAGCTCGTCCCCGTCCCCTCCCACACCCCGCAGCCGCCATGGCCGACACGCTGGAGTTCAACGAGATCTACCAGGAGGTGAAGGGGTCCATGGTGAGCGAGGGGATATGGGCATGGCCCCAGGGGCACCTCCAGACCTTCAGTGTGTTGGGGTGGGGACCGGGGGAGCGAATGCCGTGTGGTGAGGAGGGTGCGGGCGATGAAGCTGTGGCTGGTTGGTGCCGGGTTGGTGGGGTGGGTGCCTGGGGGGCTGCACCCGGAGGGGCCGTTCCTCCTCCACGGTTCCAGGGGACCGAGTCCCCTCATGCCCAGCTCTCCCGCAGAATGATGGGCGGCTGCGGCTGAGCCGGCAGGGCGTCATCTTCAAGAACAGCAAGACGGGGAAGGTGGACAACATCCAGGCCTCGGAGCTGGCCGAGGGCGTGTGGCGGCGCGTGGCGCTGGGGCACGGCCTCAAGCTGCTCACCAAGAACGGCCACGTCTACAAGTATGATGGGTTCCGGGAGTCGGTGAGTCCCTGTTCCCTGCTCCCAGATCCAGCTGTGCTCCCTGCAAGCCCCAGAACAGCTCTGCCCCCTGCATCTCCATGCCCGGGGGCTGTGTCTCATGTGGGGCTCTGGTGTTTCCTGATGGTGTTCCCTCCTTCTCGCCCAACCCAGGAATTTGACAAGCTCTCAGATTTCTTCAAGGCCCACTATTGCCTGGAGCTGGCGGAGAAGGACCTATGTGTGAAGGGCTGGAACTGGGGCACGGTGAGGTTTGGAGGTGAGTCCCGGTGGCAGCCTGAGGCCGCAGGGTGGGATGTTCCCACCAGTGTGGCTGTTCTGCTGCCCCAGCCGCTCCCTTGGGAGCAGCTGCTTTCTAGGGCTGTCCGCAGGGACAGTGAGGACATTTGCCATCTCAGGAGAGCAGAAGGGCCCTGAGTCCCAGGGGGCCGTGCTTGGTGTGGAATCTGCACGTGTGTGGCAGAGCTGCCGTTCCTGAGGGAGCCGGGGGAGCTGGTGGGTGTGCCTCCAGCTCAGGGACCAGGACACGTGGGGTCAGACAGTTCCTTTTCGTGTGTTTCTGAGCAGTGCCGATTTCCATGGATGCAGCCAGAAGGGAGAAAGCCTGAGAAATTTTGGAGGGTGGGAATGCAGTGATGAGAGCAGAGGCACTGCTGGATTTTGGGAGAGGAGCAAGGCTGTGGCCGCAGATGGGATTTGCGGGGCTCTGAGCTGGCCGTGATGTCCCCGCAGGGCAGCTGCTGTCCTTCGACATTGGGGAGCAGCCGGTGTTCGAGATCCCGCTCAGCAACGTGTCCCAGTGCACCACAGGCAAGAACGAGGTGACGCTGGAGTTCCACCAGAACGACGACGCCGAGGTCTCGCTCATGGAGGTCCGGTTCTACGTGCCCCCCACCCAGGAGGACGGTGTGGACCCCGTGGAGGTGCGTGGGGCTGGCGGGAGGGCGGGGGGTGGCAGCGAGGGACCCTTTGTGACCTCTTCCCTCGCAGGCCTTCGCCCAGAACGTGCTGTCCAAGGCGGACGTGATCCAGGCCACTGGGGACGCCATCTGCATCTTCCGGGAGCTGCAGTGCCTGACGCCGCGCGGGCGCTACGACATCCGCATCTACCCCACCTTCCTGCACCTGCACGGCAAGACCTTCGACTACAAGATCCCCTACACCACCGTGCTGCGCCTCTTCCTGCTCCCGCACAAGGACCAGCGCCAGATGTTCTTCGTGGTGAGCGGGAACGGCTCGGCCCTCCCCTGGGAGGGCACTGGGGGTGGTTCGGGGCCTTTCGTGTCCTCACCTCCCCCTCGCTTTCCAGATCAGCCTGGACCCCCCGATAAAGCAAGGCCAGACTCGCTATCACTTCCTGATCCTGCTCTTTTCCAAGGATGAGGACATCTCCCTGACCCTCAACATGAATGAGTGAGCTCCCCCCGATGCCACGCCGCTTCCCAGACCCCTCCCTGGATCCTGAGGGAGGTACTGGCCCCCCGGACCCTCTTCTCACCTCTGCCCTCCCTCCCTCCACGCAGGGAGGAGGTGGAGAAGCGCTTCGAGGGGCGGCTCACCAAGAACATGTCGGGGTCCCTCTATGAGATGGTCAGCCGGGTGATGAAGGCGCTGGTGAACCGCAAGATCACCGTGCCCGGAAACTTCCAGGGGTGAGTGGCTGTGGGGCCAGTCCCTCCTTTCCCCCCTCATTCCTGTGGCCGTGGGAAGGAGCTCTCTGTGTGATTCGTGCCAGGGAACAGGGCCTGGCTGCCGGGGCTGGGCACAGGGAGGGTGTTTGTCCCCGTGGACAGCAGTGTTTGCCCTGCAGACACTCCGGAGCCCAGTGCATCACCTGCTCCTACAAGGCCAGCTCGGGGCTGCTGTACCCGCTGGAGAGGGGCTTCATCTACGTGCACAAGCCCCCCGTGCACATCCGCTTCGACGAGATCTCCTTCGTCAACTTTGCCCGCGGCACCACCACCACCCGCTCCTTCGACTTCGAGATCGAGACCAAGCAGGGCACCCAGTACACCTTCAGCAGCATCGAGAGGTGGGTGTGGGCTGTGGGGCCAGCCTGGCCGCGCCCACTGGGGATCCCCCGCACACCTGGCCCAACCGTGCCCTCTCCCACAGGGAGGAGTACGGGAAGCTCTTCGACTTCGTCAATGCAAAGAAGCTGAACATCAAGAACCGGGGGCTGAAGGAGGTACCAGCCACGCAGGGCCGGGCTTGCGCCCGCTGGCGCCAGCACTGCCTTCTCCCAGAATCCGGCTGCTTTTCCCTCCTTTTTTCACCACTCTTTTCTCTCCTTGCCCTTGTAGAGGAAAAAGGTCCGTGCGGTATCCCTTCCTCTTTCTCCTCCTCCTCCTCCTGGTGCAGGTTTCCTGTGCATGGCTGTGGTGGTCTCTGACTAACCCAGTAACCCCAGCGTGGTGTGCGAGGGCCCCCCTAACCCCCGTAACTGCTCTGCCCCTCTCTCCAGGGCCCTGAGGGGGGAAGGAGGGGACACGGCCGTGTCTGTCCCCTGCCCTGTGCGTGCCTGGGGCCGTGCTCACCCAGGGCTGTGTTCCAGAGGGGGAGTGTGCATGGGGGGCACAGGGAGCAGCTCTCATCCTGCCTCTCCGCAGGGAATGAAGCAGAGCTACGACGAATATGCCGACTCCGACGAGGACCAGCACGATGCCTACTTGGAGAGGATGAAGGAGGAGGGCAAGATCCGGGAGGAGAATGCCAACGACAGCAGCGACGGCTCTGGGGAGGAGACAGGTGAGGGCTGGGGCTGAGGGGCTGCCGTGGTGCTCCAGCTCTTGCTCCCTTTGATGATTCGAAGCACTGAGCCCACGCTTTCTCCTCCAGATGAGTCCTTCAACCCTGGAGAAGAGGATGATGATGTGGCTGAAGAGTGAGTAGAGGCCGGGCAGGGCTCTGTCCAGAAGCCCCATAAGAAGGTGCTGTTCTAGGGCTGTGTGAGCACTGAGAGATGCTCGCAGCATGAGTGGGACCACCTGGATTTGGGAATGTACAGCCCTGGATTTGGGAATGTTGGGCAGCAGGGGCAGTTCTGGGCTCACTTCCTTGTAACGGCATTAGGCAGTATGAGAGAGTTCTGGAAGGGACCAAGGGCTCCTGGGGAGGCCTTGGCTGCTCTGTCTGGGAAAGAGAACAGTTGGGAGGAGGGTTGAGGCCCCAGGCTGGGGTGAGGATGGGTGGGAGCCGTGGCGGGAGCTTGGAGCTGAGCCCTGGCGCCCCGAGAGCTCCGAATGTCCAGGAAGCAGAACACAATGAGCCGTGTTCGTGGAAGGCGACTCCCCTGAGGGCTGCTAACGGGAGCACAGCAGCTCCAGCCCGGGAAGTCTCGGGGCGGTGGTGTCTGGGGGCAGCTCTGAGGCTCGTGCCCCCGTGCAGGTTCGACAGCAATGCCTCGGCCAGCTCCTCCAGCGGCGACGGCGACAGCGACCGTGACGACAAGAAGCCGGCCAAGAAGGCTAAGATCGTCAAGGACCGCAAGCCCCGCAAGAAGCAGCCAGAGGTGAGGGGCTGTTGTGGGAGCAGGAGCAGCTGCTGGAGCAGGATCAGGCAGGTCACAGCCCCGCCTGAGCTGCCTCACCTCAGCCTCCGCAGCACTCACCAGTGCCCCGGCCGGAACTGAGTGCAGGCCTGGCGTCGCTGCCTCCAGATGGGTGCAGGCTGAGCCTCTCCCAAGGGCACGTTGTTCCCGTGCCCAGCCTGTCCTGGTTGTTGTGCTGAGGTGTTGGGTGAGGGGTGCACTGGGGTTCCATGGGTGTTTTCCACCTCCCAGAGCAAGAAGGGGAAGGACCCCAATGCTCCCAAGCGCCCGATGTCAGCCTACATGCTCTGGCTGAACGCCAGCCGGGAGAAGATCAAGTCGGACCACCCTGGCATCAGCATCACTGACCTGTCCAAGAAGGCTGGGGAGCTCTGGAAGGCCATGTCCAAGGAGAAGAAGGAGGTGAGGGATGGGAGGCCCAGGGCAGAGCTGGGCCTCGTACAGGAGATGAGGCTGGACGTGGGAGACCCTTCCTTGCTCCTGGGAGCCTGGAGCTCCACAGGCGGAATGGGGAAGGGGAGGGGCCATCCTCAGGCTGGTGAGCTGGGTGATCAGAAGTGGGAGCAGGGTGGGGTGCAGGAGGATGGTGGACGAGGAGGGGCGGCCTCGCTGACCCCGTGCTCTGGGTGCAGGAGTGGGATCGGAAGGCGGAAGACGCCAGGCGGGACTACGAGAAGGCCATGAAGGAATACAGCAAGGCTGACAGCCACAGGGGGTGAGTGTGCTGGCAAGGGGCTGGCAGGGCTTGGCCCCCCAAAATCGGTCTGTTCCCGGGGCCAGTGCGCTGCCAGCCAGGTAATGCCACTCCTCTCCCCTCTGCCCACCCAACCCCGTGCAGGGAGAGGTCAAAGAAGAAGAAGAAGAAGCAGGAGAAGCAGGTGAAGGGGAAAGGGGACAAGAAAGGCGCCACCTCCAAGTCCTCGTCCTCCAAGTCCCCAGCTAAGGGCATGAGCGACAGCTTCAAGAGCAAGGAGTTCGTGTCCAGCGATGAGAGCTCCTCTGCAGAGAGCAAGAAGGAGGTGGGGGTCGCAGTGGGGAAGGTCCCAGCCCCTCTTCCCTGGGGAACAACTGTCTGGGAGGGTCCCTACCTTGGGGAACATCCCGATGGTTTCTGCTGGAGAGGCTGGGTCCTTCTGGTACCTCGTGTCGGTGGTACTTGGACATCCCCCAGGGGTTGTCCCCACATGGCCACCATCAGCCTGTCCCTGCAGTGGGGGCACAGGAGAAGTGGGGGATACTGCCCTGCCTTCGCTGTCCCCTGCTGACCCCTTTGTCCCCCGCCCGCAGGACTCGGAGGACGAGGGAGCCGCCAGCCCGGCCCCCAGCTCGGAGGACTCCGCGTCCGGCTCGGATTAGCCCCATCCCAGCTGGCTCCAGCCTGGTTCCCAGGTCGGGAGAGGACTGGGCGGGCCGGCCCCGCGGCAGGGACTGGGGTCCCAGGCTCCGGATGGCTCCCACCTGGGAGCGGGGCCGGGCTCCCCTGTGCCCCCAGCACCCCGTGGTGGCGGGAGGTGCCAGAGGCTCCTCAGTCCCTCACCCTCGTTTCCCATCCATTTATTTTTTCTAAACGCTTGGGTTTCTCTCCTTTTCTTTCCTTCCCTCGTTGGTTTTTTTTTGGTGTTGTTTTTTTGTATTTTGGGTCCGTTCACATGGCAACTCGGGTTGAATAAAAAAAAAAAATCCCACTGATGGTGTTTGTGTGGGTGTGGGGCTGGCTCCCCCATCCCTCCTTCCTTCCTGCAGCCATCCGGGAGCTCGTTCCCCTCCTTGAACCGCTTCCAGGGCTGACTTCATTCTCTCCCCACCCTCCATTAGTGGCCCCCAGCCCCTGCTCAGCCATCAGGGCTCCTAATTACAGCCCCTCGCTCGATCCTGATGCCATTTGGGGCTTTTTCTACCTCCCTCATGAGGGGGCTGATCCGATTAAGTCCCGTTTCCTCTCCGGTGTTGATTGCGGCCGATTCCCGGTCTGGAACCAGCCCCGGGGGGACCCCGTGGCTGCCTGTTCCCCCCTCCCTGCACTGCCTTTACTGGCACCGCTGGGATGGGGCTACGGGGAAGCAGGAGCCCGCCGGGGCGGAAGCCGCGGCTCCCCGGTGGGCACGAGGGACCCTGGATCCCCAAATGGTGGGGGGGCTCTGTTGTCACAGCAACCTCCACGTAAATACGCATTGCTGCCCCGCTGGCAGCAGACCCGCGGCTGAAGGACCCCCGGGATGGGATAATTTGCAGCCCGGGGGGGGTGTCCAGGGGGTCCTGCCCGGCTGTTGCCGCTCCCGAAGGTGATTCGGGGGGTGCTGGAGGTCTCCAGCTTGTGCCCCCACCCCCATTTTGGAGGACTCTCTAGCCACCCCTCTCTATGGCCCGCCCGCCACGCGGCGCCGCTCTGTCCCGCCCCTCGCTGCCGGGGGCGTGGCCGGACCGCTCATGAATATGCATGAGCAGCGCCGGTGGAGGGTGAGTGGGGGTCTCTCTGCCGGGATGGGGCTGCGGGGAACCGGGATCCCCCCGGGCCTGTGGCGCCCGCCGGGGGACCACGCGGCTTCGGCCCCGGCGGGCAGCATGGCCCCGGGACTCCCGAATTGAGTGGGGGGCTTCGTTGTCATGGGGACGGCGCTAGGCCGTGGTCGCGGCCTACTCAGCCACTCGATCGGAGGCTTCGTTGTCGTGGCAACGAGGGTAGGCCGCGCTGGCGGGGGACCCCGGCGGGGCCGGACCCGCATCCCGGGGCCCCGCCGCCATCCCGTGCTGGGAAACGGGCCCGATGGTTTCCAGATGTGGGTTGTGGCGGCGGTTCCCCCGTGGAAGGCGAGAGGAGGGGGGGTCTTGGGGAGGGTGGACCCCGGCGGGGCCGGAGGGAGCGAGGCGGGGAGGGGAGGGCAGGGGAGGGAGGGCAGGGCCGGGAGGAGGCACCGAGCGGGTTTTTCCTGTCCCCGCAGCTCCGGTGAGTCACGGGAGAGGCGGCGGCGGCAGCGTGAGACCCGTGGGGACACTAACCCCTCCTCCCCGCCCGCTCTACGCCCCCCACGTGTGTCCCCGGCCCGGCCCCGACATGAGGCTGATGTGGGGAAGGTGAGTGGGGCACCCGCGGCCCCTGCGAGGGGCTGGCGGAGGGTCTCGGGGGGCCGGGCGGTGCCTCCCAGGCAGCCGGGGACTCGGGGGGGCCGGGGGTGACCTGGGCAGGGAGCTGAGGTGGGGACCGGAGCAAACTGGAGGCCAGCCCGGCGCTGGGGGCTTGGCGTAGGTCGGTGAGAGTGACACGTGTGTGTTGGGGCAGGTTAGTGCAGGGTCAGACAGGTAAAGGAGGGGCCCCGCGGCGTTAGGGGGTCCAGTGTGGGGTCGGTGTGGTTACAGGGGGGTGGGGCAGCGTCTGGGGCTGCTGCCGGGGCCAGGCTGGCTCAGGTGAGCCGGGCCCGGTGTACTAAGGGTGGCACCACGGCGTGATCACCGTTTGGCACAGCTGGACAGGGCTTGGCACGGGGCCCCACGGGGTGGTTGGGTTCCTCAGGCTCGGGGCGCTCCCCAGAACGATTCTCCCTCTCTCCCCAGGGGCTGACCCCGCACCGTGCCCCCCACGTCCCAGTGTCACCATGGCCTCCCAGCCGCAGCCCCTGTGCCCTGCCGTGCCCTGCGCCTCCCCCGCCGGCACTGGGGGGGCCGGGCTGGCCGGCAGCCCCGACAAAGGTCAGTACCCCGGGCTGGGGGGAATCGGGGCGGGGGGGTTGCTGGGGCAGCCCCCTCAGGGCTGTTCCCAGTTGTGGGGGGCCGCATGGCTCCGCTGACCGTGTCCCCCACCCTTGCTCTCCCCAGGCACCGCGCGCCCCAAGCCACCGGTGCGGCCCAAGCCCCGCGTGCTGCCCAAGCCGGCTGTGCCCGCCAAGCCCCCGGTGCCGCCCCCCGCGCCGGGCCCGCGGCACCCTCGGCCCGAGCTGCCCTCGGCCGAGAAGATGAATCGCCTGGCCGGGCCCCAGCCCTACAGCGGGGGGGGCGCGGGGGGGCCCCTCCGGCGCCCCTCCTTCACTGTCAAGTCGCCTGAGACCCCCAATGGGAAGGGGCTCTCCTCGCCCCCGGTCGCAGCCACCGAGGAGGAGGTGCCCCCGGCCCCGCCAACCCCCTCACGCAAGGGCCCGGCGCCCTTCAAGGTGACGCCAGTGCCGGTGGCCGCCAGGCCAGAGCGGTTCCCGGGCACCACCGTGGAGGAGATCCTGGCCAAGATGGACAGCAGGGAGGGCCCGGGCAGCCCAGACCGGGCCTGGCTCTCTCCCTTCTGCACCGACCCCTCCTCCCGCTTCGGCTCCAAGACTTTTTCTGCCTTCCGGAAGCGTCCCAGTGGGGAAGCAGATGGAGACCCCGCTGGCGAAGCCCCCCAGATGCCCCAACCTGCGGCAGAGGGAACGGGGGATGACGGACACCCTGTGGCTGAGACGAGGTGAGGGCCTGGGGACCGACACTGGGAGGAGAGTGGCGGTGGGAACAGGGGCTATCACTCCGAGCCATCCCAGGGCTGGGAATGTAACGGAGCTGAGGTCTGGTCGCCGGCACGGGGCCCAGGTTCCTCCCGAGCCGCAGCGCCTCGAGCTGCCTCCATGGGAAGGCCGGGGCGGCCGGTGCCGACCGCAGGATGGGCTGTCCCGGGCCGGGAGCTGCCTGCGGGCGAGCTCCGAGCCAGCCGCTGGGCTGGGAGTAGCAGGCAGGGGGTCGCACCCCCAGGAAATGCTCCTGATTTTCCAGCCTTGCTATTTTTTCCCTGCTGGGCTGTGCCAGGGCACAGGGAGCAGGCAGATCGGCGGGACTCCCAACTGCAGGATGTCCTGGGCCAGAGCCAGGGCTTGGCCACGCCCCTGAGAGCCGGGCACCTCAGGGAGAGCTGGGTGGGGGCTGCTCTGAACCGGAGTGTGAGAAACTCGTTCCCAAAGGACCAAAAGCTTTCTAGAAGAGGAGCTGGGGCCACTTTGCCTCCCTCCCCTGGCAGCCCAAGGCAGAGACTGTGCAGCCACGGCAGGGCCTGACTCCTGTACCCTGCATCCTTGAAGGGTGGTTTGGGGCAGGGGTGCCTCGTGGGTGGTGAGAGAGCAGCACTGAGGCACGCAGTGGGATTTACCCTCCTTCCCCTTTTCTCTCTGCAGCAGCTCCCCCCCAGCCGGGCTGAGCTGTACCGGGGACCCCCGCGGACGCCGGAGGCCGCCGTCCCCCCCTGACGTGAGTGCTGGCCTTGCCCTCCGGCGCCATGGCAGCTCCACTCCTGGGCTCTCTCCTTCGGGGCTCTCCTGTCTCCTCCGGGGCTCCCTCTCTGCGGGGTGCGTGTCTCTCCTTTCTCCTTGGGGTGCTGGCTGCCCCTTCCTGGGGGGGGTCAGTGCCCCCGGTGCTGAGAGCCCAGCGTGGGGCCCGGGGCTGTGGGGGTGGCGTGTGCCAACACCGGTGCCAGGCGTGGGCAGGGAGCAGCCATGAGTCACCAGCTGGGGTTCGGTGACCCGGCAGGTATGCGGCAGGGCAGGCCCCACGGGCACCCCGCCAGCCCCTTTCCCCGTGCCGTGCTCACTCAGGGCGGTGACCGGGACACCAGGCCACGGTGACACCGCGGGTGGCAGCCTGGGCAGCGGCACCGGGTCGCCCGGTGAGGGGCAAACCCCAGCAGTGCTGGGCAGGGGGATGCCAGCCACAGGCAGGGCAGGGGGCTGTGCTGGGGGGATTCTGACTTCTTCCCGCTTCATTTCTTCTCTCCATCTGTCCAGGCGCTCTGGGGGCAGGGGGGGCTGGGCAGGGAGTGGGGCTGGGGCACCGGGAGCCGCCCTGGCTGAGTCACGCAGGAGCAGCCTGGTGCTGGCACACAGCATGGGCACTTCCTGCCCCGGGTGCAGGGAGGGGAGCAGGGCTGGAGGGAGGGACCCTCCAGAGGTTTCGGGGGGCTGGCTTTGGGATGGATGACGTTTGGAAGTGCCTCTTGAATGATGTGACCCCCTGCTGGCTCTTTCCACAGCTTTCCTCTCTACAGCTGGGTGCCCTCGGACCTCCAGGCTCCCCAAGGCCCCCCACCTGCCCAGGCCCGGCCCCAGGAGCTCCTTTCCAGCCTGCCNCCCATCGCCTCCATCCAGGCCCCGGGTGCTCCCTTGGCCGCCAAACCCCAGCTCAGCGTCTCTCGTTCCCCCGGCTCCCCACACACTCCGGGGGAGGGATCCCCTGGCACTGCCAGCCCCCCTGGCACTCCTGAACTGCCCCCGCGAGTCACCTGCCCCCCCGGCTCTCCCGAGGCTGCTGCCGAGTACCTGGGCCCCGCCAGCCCACCCCTTGCCAAAGCCTCTCGTCCCCCAGGCTCCCCAGAGGGACCCGATGACTCCGCAGTGTCGCCACAGTCCCATGAGGGTCCCGATTTCAACCCCCCTCCCCGGGATGTGGGGCTCCGGCGCTCCTCAGAGGGAGTGCTGTGGCCCCCGCCCACGGGGCAGGGCCTGGGGGAGCTGGGGGGCTCTCTGAGTGCCCTGCCCCGGCCTGGAGACCTCCTATCAGAGCCCTCCCTGGGCAGCGAGTCCGGCTGGAGCCTTTCCCAGTCCTTTGAGTGGACGTTCCCGTCGCGGGGGGCACGCTTGCCAGCCTTCCCTCCCCGCTCCCCAATCCGGGAGACACCTGACGCAGGGCTCTCCGAAGAGGGGGAGTCGGATGGGGAGGCTACGGCCCCTGGCCCTCCAAAGGACGGCAGGTCTGAAGGATCTGACAGCCAGGAGGCGGAGGGGGCTCCATGCCCAGGGGGTCCCGTGGCCCAGCGAGAGGCTGAGGGCTCGGCACAGGAGGAGGAGGACGAGGAGGAAGGGGAGGCAGAGCGGAATGCTCCCGTGTCCCATTCCCCACTTCACATGACAGAGCCTGGCCAGGAGCCAGCTGAACCTGAATCTCCCACCCAGCCCAGGCTCGCCACAGCTGCCCCCCTGGATCCAGCCCCCCCAGATCCAGCTGCTCCAGCTGACTCAGCCTGGGCAGGCAATGGCCCCAAGAGCCTGCAGGGTCCCGGGGGCCCAGGCCAGGCTGAAGGACCCTCGCAGGGCCCTGACCCCCACGCCGACCCGGGCTGGCTGACGGATCTGCTGGCATCACCCGGGGTCCACGGCTCTCCGGAGGTGAGGGGTGTGGGGGGCTCTTTGGGATGGGTGTGGGCTGGGCTCCTCCTCTCTTTGTGGAGCAGTGGGATGGGACAGGACGGCCGGGCAGTGGGTGGGGGCTGAGCAGGACTGTGTGCTGAGGAGCAGGTGGTGGGGTCTGCCCTCCTCTCGGCCTGGGCCCCGCTGTGCTGTGTCCCCAATGTGTTTCCCTCATTCTCCCCAGCTCTGCTGCTGTGGGAGCCAGGGCTGCACCCCCCTTGAACTCCTCTCCCCTTTCCAACCTCTCTCCCCCCTCTAACTCCTCTCCCCTTTTTTCCCCCAGAACCTGCTGGGCTGGTCACGGAAGGACCTGTGCAGTGAGTTTGGCATTGGCCGCCCTCGCCAGGACAGCACCTTCGACTGGAGCCACCCAGGTGTGTCCAGGGAGAGAGACTGGCCTGCTGAGACCAAGCAGGACCAGGAATTCAGGACCAAATCCGGCTGGGACAGCACCCACAGCGAGAAGGACAGCACTACCCGGGAGAGCTGGAGCGGTGACTACAGAGCAGCAGAGCTGATGGGGGACACGAAGCTGGGCTGCAGCGACTGGTCCCAGTCCCTTGGCACTGGGGAGAGCTGCCTGCAGGATCCAGACTTCAGTGCCGGCACAGCCAAGTGGGGCCAGGGCTATGGCAGCACGGAGGAGCTCGGCTCCGGACGGGCCAATTGGGGCAGTGGCCTTGGCACGGGACACGTCCGGCAGCTGGACAAGGAGCTGCGCTCCGGGCAGCCCACCTGGGCAGGCAGGTACAGCGGCGGGGACACGGAGATGAAGGACAGGGAGCTCGCCGCAGACTGGGCCGGGAAATACAGCAGCCGGGATGCTGGGAGCAAGGACGAGAATTTAACACTGGGCTGGGCTGGCAGATCCAGCACCGGGGATGCTGGGAGCCCAGACACGGAGCTCAGCCCCGGCCGGCCCGCCTGGGACAGGAGGTATAACCCCAGGGACATGGAGAGCCAGGACCGGGAGTTCAGTCCCAGCCGGCCAGCCCGGACTGGGGAATACAGGGACACAGAAAGCCAGGACCGGGAGTTCAGCCCCAGCCATCGGACTGAAGGCAGTGACTACAGCGCTGGGAATGTGGATTCCCGGGACCAGGAATTCAGCCCCAGCGGAGCGGCCTGGGATAACAGGTACAGCACCCGGGACATGGAGAGCCAGGACCGTGAGTTCAGCCCCAGGCGGCCGGCCTGGACTGGAGAAATCAGGGACATGGCAAGCCAGGACAGGGAGTTCAGCCCCAGGAGACCAGCCTGGACTGGTGAATACAGGAAAATGGAAAGCCAGGGCCAGGAGTTCAGCCCCAGCAGGCCGGCCTGGGATGACAGATCCAGCACCAGGGACATGGAGAGCCGGGACCAGGAGTTCAGCCCCAGCAGGCCGGCCTGGGATGACAGATCCAGCACCAGGGACATGGAGAGCCGGGACCAGGAGTTCAGCCCCAGCAGGCCTGTCTGGGATGACAGATCCAGCACCAGGGACATGGAGAGCCGGGACCAGGAGTTCAGCCCCAGCAGGCCGGCTGAAGCCAGTGAATGCATCACCAGGGACATGGAGACCCAGGATGAGTTCAGTCCCAGTAGAGCAGCCTGGGGTGACAGATCCAGCACCAGGGACCTGGAGACCAAGGACGGTGAATTCACACCCAGCAGAGCGGCCAGGGATGGCAGGCACAGCACCGGGGACACGGAGACTCGGAGTGGGGAGTTGTTCAGTCCCAGCAGAGTTGTCTGCGATGACAGATCCAGCACCAGGGATGTGGAGGCCCAGGACAGAGAGTTCAGCCCCAGTGGAGCAGCCCGGGATGGGGAGCACAGCTCCGTGACCCCCAGGGAGGAAGAGCAGGAGCCGATCCCGACCCGGCTGAGCTGGCCCAGTGAGAGCAGCGTCGGGCAGACCGGGCTGGTCAGGGGTGGTGAGGAGGACATGCCCAGCTCCCGCCACCCCAATCCCCTGGCCCAGGAGCCCACCTGGGGCAGTGCCCACCAGCAGGAGCGTGACAGCTCCAGCAGCAGGGACTGGGCTGAGGAGCTCAGAGCAGCTGAGTGCCACAACCAGTTCGGTGTCATCGGGACAGAGCGGGTGCCAGACCCCTGCAGTGCCGGAGCCTCGGATGGCTCCGTGTCCGGGGTCCTGCCACAGCCCCCCCAGGCAGACTGGCACAGGGATCTCTCTCTGGACATGGGCAATGCCCGCTGGAGCCGGGACCTGGACAGCTGGAGTGTGGAGTCACAGGATGCCGAGGCCAGGCGCCAGGAGTGGGCGAGTGCCTTTGGCGCCCGCTGTGCCGCCCGCAGCCGGGACCTTGGCGCGGGGGAGCGGAGCCTGGAAGGGGACATCGGCGCGGAGCACGGGTAAGGAGGGCACCGGTGGTGGCAGGGAGGGAGCAGCTTCCCCTGAGGCAGACGGAGGGGTTTGGGGCAGGGCTTGTGTTATGCAGGGCTGGAGCAACTCTGGGATTTTGTCTCCCAAGCAGGTCGGCCCCCAGCCCATTGATGGGTGACATTCCAGCTGATCCCCTGGCTGTGGAGCCCCCCCGGAGTGAGTCACCCAGGCCCGAGGAGGAGGAGAGGGATCCCTCTGAGCCCGTCGCTGCCCCGCAGAGCGCCAGGGCCCCCCCTCTGCTGCCAGAGGCTGCCAGTGGGATCCCAGCAGACACAGGAAGCGAGGAACAGTCCTCAGACCACCCAGATGGGGAGAGCTCCTCAAGCTGGGGGGAGCAGCGGCTGTCTCTGGCTACCCCCCAGCCTGAGGAGTCCGTGGAGCAGGGGCAGGAATTTCCTCTTCTGGAGGTGAGTGGGGAGTGGGGAGATTCCCAGACCCTGTATGGTCTGGGACTGCCTGGCTGTCACAGGACGTGCCTGTGGATGGGGCTTTGCCCTCTGACCCTGCTGCCCCCAGGGACAGCCGTGGGTTGAGGGCCCCCAGCACTGCTGTGGGAGCTGTGGGTGTGCTGGCTGGGGTGGGGGGTCCCTGGGCTCCCTGTGTCAGCTCTGACCTATTCCCCGGGCTCGGCAGGACATGGAGCTCCTGGACAGCAGCGTGTTCCGCAGCAAGGCCAGCCTGGGCCGCAAGCGCCAGCACCGGGCACCGTCCGTGCGCCCCACCGCCCCCGAGGGGGACAGCTGGATCTTCCGGGACTCCACGGGTGAGCCCAGCGGGGATGGGGATGGGAGCGGGGTGTCTGTCCTGGCACGGTGTTGTGGTGACATTGTCCCTGTGTCCCCACAGAGCCCCGGCCAGCCCCGGCAGCGTCCTCGGACGAGGAGGCGGCGGAGGAGCCCCAGAGCCGGCGGATGCGCAGCTCCCCCTCGGGCAGGGGGGTCAAGGTGCCGCTCTTTCCCGGCCTCAGCGCCTCCGCCATCAAGGTGAGACCCTCGGACTCCTGGCTGGGGAGGGTGGAACACAGGGAAACTGAGGCAGGGTGGGGCTGGGGGCTGGCTAAAGGCAGGAGTAGGCAGTGGGGGGGATTTGGGGGGGCAGAGCTCTGCATATCTCCCTGACCGCTCTCTCTGCCCCCAGGCCAAGCTGAGGGGTCGCAACCGCTCAGCCGAGGAGGGGACATCGTCAGGGGACAGCAAGGGGACCCCTCCTAAGGACCCCCACGTGCAGCGCTCCAAGTCCTGCAAGATCCCTGGTGTGAGTGGGAAACCCCCGACCCTGCCCCCCAAGCCAGAGAAATCCACAGGGTGAGTGTGGGGCCAGGACCCTCATGGGGGCAAAAGGGGGGCTGAGGGGATCAGTCTGGGATCTGGGGCTGGTTTTGGGCGGCTCATGCTGAGGCTGTGCCAACACCCCAGATCCGAGGCCTCTCCCCCCCACTGGCTGCAGGCGCTGAAGCTGAAAAGGAAGAAGCTTTGAGCGGGGTGAGTGTGGGATTTGGGGCAGTGCTGGGACATTCTCCCCCAGCTCGGGCCTCCCCGTGTCCCTGGGGCCTGCACTGCTGGGGGGCAGCCCCCTCCCTCCTGTCTGCTCTGGCTGGGTCCCCCCGGGCTGGGTTGCCCCTGGGTGGGCCCTGCAGGGTGCTCACCCCGTCCTCGCTGTGTCACTTCCAGGCTCACTCCCCGACGCCGACAGCTGCTGTCCCCGGACCAGGGCTGTCCCCTCCCGTGGGGACACACACACACACACACCTATGCACTTTGTACGAGCTCACAGGGTCCCTGTCTTCTCAACACCTCCTCCCCATCCCCCCATTGTACCCTGTCCCCGTGGTCCCCAAAGGGCTGGGGGCGGGCACGAGCGCCCCCTTCCCCTCCCCCATGCTCATGTATGGCCCCAGACACAGGGCGACGGGTCCGGCTCGTGGTGCCGCTGCCACAGACAATAAAACCTCACTGGTCAGTTCAGGGAGTCCTGGCTCTTCTCCCAGGCCCTGGGTGGGGATCACAGAGATCCTTGGAGAGGGGACCCTGCGACCTCCACTGCCCACACAGGAGCTGTGCGGGAAACAAGGGACACCTCCGAAACCCTTCTGCGCCCCCCGTGGGTGCACCCAGCCAGGCCCCCCAGCCCTGCCCAAACACCAAGTGGGTGCTGACACCAAGACTTTATTGANCACTTTGTACGAGCTCACAGGGTCCCTGTCTTCTCAACACCTCCTCCCCATCCCCCCATTGTACCCTGTCCCCGTGGTCCCCAAAGGGCTGGGGGCGGGCACGAGCGCCCCCTTCCCCTCCCCCATGCTCATGTATGGCCCCAGACACAGGGCGACGGGTCCGGCTCGTGGTGCCGCTGCCACAGACAATAAAACCTCACTGGTCAGTTCAGGGAGTCCTGGCTCTTCTCCCAGGCCCTGGGTGGGGATCACAGTCATCCTTGGAGAGGGGACCTTGCGACCTCCACTGCCCACACAGCTGTGCGGGAAACAAGGGACACCTCCGAAACCCCTCTGCGCCCCCCGTGGGTGCACCCAGCCAGGCCCCCCAGCCCTGCCCAAACACCAAGTGGGTGCTGACACCAAGACTTTATTGAGCTCCGAGGGAGGGGGCGCGGCCCCCCGTGGGGGGACAGTGGTAGGGGAGGCCTGGGGGCTCCCGGGGGGGCTGAGCCCCTCATATCTCGCAGATGAAGGGCAACCGCGTCTTGCAACGCACGCTCCTCCAGAGCCCATCTGGAGAGAGAAGAGGAGGGATCAGCCCATCGCCCACTAGCCCCCCCACCTCTGGGGACCCCCTCCAGCCCCCAGGGGTACCTCCCAGATCCCCCAGTGCCAGGGCCCCCCCCCAGATGCCTTACACCAGCCCCCCGGTGTCACCTCCCCATCCCGAGCCCCTCAGCACCCTCCCCCCATCAGGGGCAGGGACTCCCCCAGGCCCCCCCGAGAGCCCCCACTGACTGTTGGTGCAGAGGGCGGTGCAGAAGCGGCGGCCAGGCAGGGGGTGCCCAGGCACCCACCGGCTGTAGTTCCAGGGGCTCTGGTCGGTCCAGTGGCAGCTCGGGTTTGGGATCTGCCAGGGGAGAAAGGGTGTGGGGACCCCCAGCACCGGGGACAGCACGATGGGAGTGGGACAAGGCTGGAGCACCCAGGTGGGCACTGGGGACACTGGGGTGGAGTTGCGGCTCTGCTGGTGGGCACTGAGAACACTGGGAATGGGGTCGGGGAACCCAGGTTGTGCGCTGGGAACAGTGGGACGGGGCTGGGACACCCAGGGTGGGCGCTGGGGACACTGGGAGGAGGCAGGGTGCCCCGAAGCCAGGGCGGTGGGTGTGGGGCGGGGGTCCTTACGGCGGGCTGGCTGACGGCGCCGATCCAGACCTGGCCGGAGTTGGTGCGCTGGCGCGCCAGGTGCACCAGGAAGAAGTTGGTGCGGATATCATGGATCGAGGCCAAGCGCCCGCGGAAGCGCCGGGCACAGATGCGCTGCAAGGACACGGCTGTCACGGGGGGCACTGGTGCCCCCACCCCGACGCCCCACCCGACCCACCCCACCCCATCCCACCTGCGCGGGGCGGAACCTTCGGGGGCGGGCGACCACGATGTAGCGGAAGGTGGCGGTGCCCGGCATGCTGGGGACACCGAGTGCCTGCTTGTCCCTGGCCCCCAGGCACCCGCTGTACTCCTCGGGCACCTCCAGCTCTGTCACATCCTCCTCGTCCTCCGCCGCAGGGCTGGCAAGAGCTGGGGACACCGGCCGTGTCACCCTGGGATCGGGGGTGTCCCCGGGGTGTCCC
>VXAZ01008613.1:0-50677 GCA_013399875.1 Gymnorhina tibicen
TAATCAATTCAGTCTTAAGTGAGACAATGAGATAACAGAAACTTATCGAGAAATCCCACATACTCATGAGTTTCTCTTCTGCTTACTTATGCCTCTTTGTTTCCACCAGGTGAATTACTTCATATAGTTTGCATACATTACTAAGTATTGTGCAGTATATATTACTATATATTGCAGTCACAGAGAGAAGAAAAAGTGAGCCACCATTAATACTGCAGATAAAGGAATACCTGATATTGTCAGTAGTAGTTTCCAAAGCACGGATAAGGTCTCAGATAGCTGCAGGCAGAATTTGTGGTTTGGACACTAATTCTATTTTGATACAGGAAGAATTATTTTTTACTCTAAATCATGTATCTTCTGCCATTAAATGCAAAATTATGAAAACTTTCTGTTGAGTTTTGAAAAATTATAATACATTTAAACCTTTTTGCAGTGATATTTTAAAATCTTGCTCAAACTTGATACTCAGGACACCTATTTTCCCTGTTTAAAACAAATACATTTTATTATTTTCTTTCTCCAAAATGAGGACCTGGAGGTTACCACATAGATAAAGAACATCCTTTGATGTGAATGAGACTTTCTACATGTATTTGAAGGCAGAATTTTTCTCTGATAGTAAATATTTCTGTAGTACAAAAATAAAATGGATAACATATTTAAAGAGGAAAAAAGGTTAGGTGAAGAAAAAGAACAAAAGCTATAATAGTATTCCAGATTCTGCTGTGGCACAGGACTTTATAATTTTTGTATCTGACCTCACTGACAAGATCCAAGACTTAAAAATCTGAAAACTGGGCAGAGACAAAAAAAGTATCTACAGCTTACACTTTTTAATCTTGAAAGAAGAACTAAATCACACCCAGCTAAAATAAACAACAAGAGATGCTCTTCTTGCACTGACCTGTTGCAGGATATGGTACCACTGATGGCAGAAAAAACATTCAGATCTAGGTACACGCTGTAACAATATTCTAGTTTTAAGTGGTATTGCCACAGATCTCAGAAATTTTAAAAGTTTTCAATGAATATTTCTGTATGTCACAATAATGTGTGAAACAAAGTTAAAAAAAAGTATTCAAACAATTTTAAATGTCATTGAACTTTCCTTCTAAAACTTCATGACAACAAATTCTACAAACGGTTTTTCATTACAAAATATGTCATAAGAAAAGCTCTTTCTGAGCCATGGTCCTCCTCTAAATTACAAAAAAGTTAGTGATGCATGATTTATTGGTTACAGTATAATATCTCACTTCTACCATTCTTTCTTATGAAGGACTTATTAATTTTATTTTATGATTTCTACAGACAATGATAAGAAAAGCTAAATATCCCCCTTGGGAAAAAAAAGAGGAAGAAAAACATACATAAGCACAAAATAAAAATTACTTTTCACAGTTTTTATACACTCTATATTGGTTGTGAAATCCAATTTGTAACAAGGGAGCCAAAATATATTACTAACTGAATATTATTTTAGGTGTAGATATAACTACCCTCTCTCAACCTCCCAGTCATTTCAGAAAATAAATTTCTGCTATGTTTATCACAAAATAGAAATGAAAGGTTTATTCAAGAGCAATTTTCCCCGTATCTAGGATAACTCTGCATATATTATAGTGATACTGAGAGCAGGAATATTTTACAAGTCCTACACTTTCATATCCCATGATTGCATTAGTTTTTCCCACAGAAATAAAGACTAGAGATCACTAACATCTGGAGAAACTGGATGCCCATAGCTATTGGATTTTGAAAACTATGGACCAAACTGCACTCCATTCTCTACTACAATCCAATTTTCCAAGTATCACATATATGAAGATTTTGACTTGTCATGCCCATCCACCTNCATCTCTGGTATACAATATTAGAACGAAGAAACAAAATTGTAGAAAAAAGTAAGCATACTGAGTAAGGGAAGAGGTGTGAAATTCAACTGTGTAACTGTATAAGTTGCAGTTTGCAATGAATACCTGATCCATCTCTAAGCTTTTTGTGGTTTTTGGTTTGGTTGGTTTGTTGGGGTTGTTTGCTAGGTTGGTTTCGGGGGGTTTTTTGGATGTTACAATCATGTTTAGCCTGCGTAATACTAGATCCGGAGGAAGAACGTCCTAATAGGACTGTCACGTGTTTTGATATTAGACAGTGAATACGACAACATTTCTTCTTTAATTATCATCAAATACGTGCTTAATAAGCTTGTTTTAAGGACCAGATGTGAGCAGAACAAACAATACTTGCAACAGCATTTTAAAAAATACACTGAAAGCAAATTTAATATACAAAGGGGTCTTTCTGGAAGAAAACTAGGATTATTTCAATTTGCAATAATGCCAGATCATGCAGCTTTCTAGTATGATATCTCCACCTCTCATTTTATTCCCTAACATGCTGAAAATATTCCCAGCCTTTTAGAATTAGTTACAAATGCACATTTGGCAGACTCACCACCTTTGATAGCATAATTTTTAATCTGCTTCTGTAACCCAAGAGAATCTTTTAATAAAGAGATTAAAATATTGAATTTTTATTCCTCAGGCTCAAGAGGACAATGTTTGACCCTGATGACTAACTGAAAGCTAAATTTTACAGCATTATACTGGACACTAATTAAACGAGTTGGGATACTTTTCCAGCAATGCAATAGTCAACAAAAACATCCTCTGTATTTAAAATAAAAAAAATGGAAGGAGTACAGGAAATGGACAACAAAAAAAAACCAAAAGTACCTACTTAAAATCATCAGACATGAAGGGGGAGATCATACCAGAATTAGATTAAAAATAAAGAGGATTATAATTTAATTAAATTGGTTTGTGGTAGAGTTACAGATATTCAGATTTTTTTCTGTTTCTTTGTTTTTTTAATATCCTATTTTGAGATAAGAGAGTTTTTCAGCAGGAACAGGAGTTGTTTACAAAGATGATACAAAATTGTGTCTTTGCAGTCAACAACAGTTACTTGGCTTGCAGCAGCTTTAACTCACATCCTCAGTATATTCTTCTAATAAACATACTTTCATGTAAACTGACAATATCCTCCCAAATAAAGCCAAAGTTTTGCACCATGAGACTGTGTAAATAAATTAGACTGCTTTAATGAGATCCATGTTAAGATCTACATCTGATGCTCACCCAGAGTAAAAATTATTTTACAGTCTGTGCTAGCATATCTAATATCACTTCCCTGTGTGTGTGTGAATTTAATTTGTTTTTCTGACAGAGAACAATATCTGGCTTGAAAAAAAAATAGCTTGATAGTTCTTCCATTGCTCTTTTCTTTCTTTAACCAGCCCTGCATTTCTTGCATCATGCTGATAATGATCTGGTGAAACTCCTTGTTTCTAAGATTACATTTGCTCCTACTTAATTATTCCAGGAAAAGTGTCCATGGATGGAGTAAGCCATGCTAAAACTATACTTTCCCACTCCCCCTGAAGCTCTGACAGTACCAGAAAGGAATATTCATTTCCATCAGACCAACTGCTGGAACCCCCAGCTGATCTCATGAGATGGATCTACAATTGCACGAGCTGACACAGGACGATGTGTGAACTCTTATTAAAAGGGAAAGGAGAGTACAAGATGGGGATGGGCATGAGGAAGAAAAGGAGAGGGACAAGGGGTGAGAACACAAGGCCGAGCAAAGCTTTAAAGTAGTGATTCACTAATACATTGGCATATGGAAATTATGAGAAAGCAGAACAAGGCTTCCAAGCATTACATTCTGGAAACAGTGTTGGGTTTTCAGGATTTTTACTCTCTGGATACTAGGAAAAGACACTTTGGCAACACAGTGTGCTGATGAATTCAGTACTTGATAAACTTAAGAAATTTAATTTTTAAATTACCTGATTTTTTTTTCACTAAACACAAGCTATTGCACACCACTAATCACCAAGTTGCATCATTTTGTTTTTTCAAGTAAAGATAATGGACAAGATGCCACCATGCTTACAGAATTCTTTTACAGTGAACTGAAGCACCCACTTACTTGAATCACAAACAGAACATTTTCTATTCTAGTTCTATTATCAGTTTTAATTGCCATGTCACCAATACTGAGTATCACATAAGTCTTTTGTTGTTTTAATTTTTGAAGGCATGTTGTTTTATAGGGCTAGTATGACAAATATATTTTTGAAATTCTTAAAACAGCACATTTAAATCCTTCCAAACTAATCTAAATCACTTTTAAAAAAAGAAAGAAAAATTGTCCTTAAATAAAGAAAATACTTTCTTCTTTTTTTGTCACACACATACTTGTACCCTTTTAAAAATGTGAAAAATATTCCTTTCATTTACATCCTTATTCAAACTGTAGGCACTAAAAATTCAAACGAACCCTAATGAGAGTTATTATCTTAAAGCTTCGGTAGAACAGTTCTCATCTATATTAAAGAAGTTTCTAGTTCAAAGGAAAACTCTTTGCAGTGAAAATCATGCATAGTTTTTTTTCTCTTGTCAGAAATTATCATGGTTTTGTCATCATTAAGGAGAAGAGTTGGCCTTTTTCAAGATAAAGGACAAAAGTACCTGGTCATTAAATACCCCTACTTAATTAAAATACCCCTACTAATAGGCTCCTATTTAAAATTATAAAAAAATTCTTCCTCATTCTTCAATTGATGTCAATGGGCAACAGTTGAAAAATAGCACATATAAAGAAAATTAAACAGTACAAAAGTATAGATATGAATTCCCACACATATGAAGATTTGGTATGATATACATGACACGGAAGGGAAGGTGATAATGTAGGTGAAATTCATCACTGCATAAAAAACCCCAGAGAAATAAACTTCTGACCTATTGTTGACAGTGGAAATTCTATAATTCATGTATTAAGCTCAAGATGTCATGCACACAAATTTGCCTAAAAAATACTGATTTCATAAAATCCAAATACCTAGTGTCACTATGTACTTTTGGAGCTCATAAAATCATATAATAATCCAGGCTGATCAGGTACTTTGGGAGGTGTCCACTCTAACCTCCTGCCCACGAGAAAGAGCCTGGCTCTGTCCTTCTGATCACCTTTTCTTGTCTATATTTACACAGACAAAGGTGATTGTGAGGGCCTGTGTTGTTCTTGCTCAACTTCACAAGGTCTCTGTTGGCCTGTTTCTCCAGCCTGCCCAGGACATTCTTTACAGCAGCCCTGCCTCCAGGCTTGTCAGCTGCTGCCCCTCGTTCGTTGTCATCCTTAGACTTGGGAAATGTACCAGGGCACCTTCTGCTTCCTCCTACAGGTCACTGACAGAGATAAGAAACAGGCCAACTCCAAGGAGACACTGCAGAGATGCGCCAATTGTTACAGACCTCCAGGCAAAGCACGAGCCACCAACCACAGTCCAACCATGTTTTCATTCATTCTGTATTACTCCCCTCCAGACTGTTACTTCCCAGCAGAGACTGCGGTGGGTGACCATGTCCAAAGCTTTTTTAAAGTCAAGAGAAACTTTTAAGATCTAATTCTTACCCATAGACTTTTTTCCTCTTATCTTACACCAGAGCAATGAAACATTAGACAGAACTTAGTAGCTGTTGTTGTACACAGCCAGAAAAGAATAGAGAAAGCTCTTTCAACAGAATATTGTTTCTGAAATATTAGCACAATACATTGGTTTTTAATTAGCTAAAGCACATACCACCTTCTTTTCTTCCTTTGTTTTTCTTAACTTAGGCAGATTGCATTGAAGCCACCACCCACCTAAGCCCTTCCAAGCTTTCTGAAAGGAAAAGGCATTTTTTCAGGTGATGTTATTAGTGGCAGTATGAAAGCCTGATAAAATTAAATTATTCCCTGAAGAGTATTGAAAAAACTTATCTCTCTAGGCTTCATTTCCTTCTAATTTCCTTGATTTCCTTCTAACAGGAATCCACTGAGATAAATTTGGTTTGGATATAACACCAAAGAATTTTACTAATGTGTTACTTAATCATATTTATCCCACAAATTCTATTTCTTGCCTCTTTCATCATCTTAATTAGTCAATTGGAAACGAAACAGAACAAAGTGTAGCATGAGATGATGACTTCCATGAAACTAAGGAATCTTGAGCTGTAAAGATAATTTTTGCCCACTGAAAAACAAACTGACTTCCTTTTTTGTCAATTAGATGATCATGAAACTCCAGCTGTAACATACATCCAGTACTCCAGTAAGTAAATTACCCATTCCAAGCTGTAATTCAAGGTCTGAAACATCTGGCTGTGGGGTAGTTGGGGCCAATGAATTTAGTCTTAGATTTTACTTAGACACAGAAGATTAGATTACTATCCAAATACTCTTGGTATCTTGCTCTGGAAAAGAATCCTGCTTCTGTTGTTCACAAATAGAGTCAATAAAAGAAAAGAGCACACAGAACATACTCAGCAAATACGTAGAGCTGTTTGGATATAAGCAGGTAATTCCTGTTCATTTTATGCAGCAGTCATTGTATCCTGCTTTTGCATACATATCAAAAGGTATCAACAAGAGAAGAGATGGACAGGAAAGTGCACCACAGGTTCACACAGAACAT
Source organism: Gymnorhina tibicen (assembly GCA_013399875.1). Taxonomy (NCBI): domain Eukaryota; kingdom Metazoa; phylum Chordata; class Aves; order Passeriformes; family Artamidae; genus Gymnorhina; species Gymnorhina tibicen. The sequence goes on from VXAZ01008613.1 coordinate 6,536, forward strand.
GGGAATGGACAAAGATGTGCACTGTGTACAAAGCAGGAAGACTTCACAGCAAGCTGGGAGGTGTCTGTTCTTTCTACCTACTTTTTCTACTCTTGAACAGGACAAAAAGGCAGGCTAAATTCAATTGAGAGGAGATAAAAGTCTAAATAAAGGAGGTGATGATTTTATCTTTGACTTCTGAGGAACAGGGAGCACATCATTATCTGTCTTTTCTTCTACAATCTCTAAAACTTTTTTTAATTTCTGGTTCTCTGTTTCTTGGTGTCTGTCTCTAGGTTCTTGGGACTTTTTTGACTGGTTGGTTTTTTGGGTTTTTTTTGGAGGGTTCTTTCTTGCGGGGTGTATTTTGTTTTGTTTTGGAGGGTTCTTTCTTGAGGGGTGTATTTTATTTTGTTTCCTTTAACTAAATTTGTGATCTAATCTTATCCAAGTCTCTCTCATTTCCTCAGCAAGATAAACACTTTTGTAATTGCAAATACTTTCTTGAACTGCACACAAAAAATTAATTGTAGATTATTTAGATGTCAGTGATTAAATTGTCAGTCAACATTTTCAGTGTGGCAGTTTTTCTGACATTCTTCAAAAAGTGGAATTAAATCTAGCATTACCAGGCTAAGAGATCTTTTTATCTTCTCACTCAGTGTTATCTTTCAGTTTTGTAGCCCACAATATAGATGCTGAATAGCCTTCCATAGCGCTTTTGCACCCATTAGTCTTGTAGCTGACAATGCAACTACTGTTTTAGGCATAAAAGTATAAAGTTCCTTTGTTTTGTGCAGAAATGAAGCAGAAATTTGTAAAGTTTACAGTTTTCAGTGACTGTGGTCAAAGACACTGGGAACAGCCTGATTTCAAAAACATTTTGTAAATATGGAGTAATTCTACAAACATAATTCTAGACATCCCATGGCAAAAAGGAAAATATAAGCCAGAGTGACCTGTATTCCCATAGTCAATATATCACTGACAACATTTCAAATTAATTATATGTATGTATATACCCAAAATGGTTGCAAAGAATTTCAGGTTAATGTCTATTCTGACTAGATGCACTGAACAAACCAAATCTTGAGGTCCAAAGGAAGAGCTACTTAGACATTGCTAACCCATTGCTATAAAAGCTTGCAGTAAATAAAAATTTATATGTAAAATCATTTTACTAATTAAAAAAACAATCTGCAAGGGTATGTGGAAGGATAATATCTGCTCTTTTAAGGGTATCTGGACAAACGAGCCATAAACAAGAATTTACAGAGGCAAACCTGAGTGACAATTGATAAGGGCAGTCATGATAAGAATAAACCCAGCCAATCACCCTAACTGGTGTGGAGGTGAAAAGGTTTTGTTTTTCTTCAGTATGATTGTCTGACTAATGACCTTTCAAAATTAGCATGATAAGGCAGAGAGACAAACAGAGATATAAAACCTGAAGAATTAACCTTAATGAAGACAATAAGCAGAAATGTACCTGTTCATTCACAATAATTGAAGGGCTACCAAGAAACTGCAGGCAATCTGAGCCTTTGCAACTGGTAAGGAGGCAAAGAAGAGAATACTGCAGGTGGGGAGGGCAGAGGGACTATGCCAACACTGATGAATCAGTATGCAAGTGAAGGGAATCTGGGAGGGGTAGTAGATAGAAAAGGGTATAAAAGGGGCCAGCTTCATGTAGAATGAGACTAGTCAGTACACTTGTCTGTGCCTGATCACCATTGTGTCCTATAATCCCATTAATTCTTTTCTTGGTTCTCTCACTGCATGATCTCAGTCTCTATCCCATGTGTATGTGTGCCCTGCATGCACACCTGGTGGACCCTGAGTGGACTGGGTGTCAGGTACTGGCGTCAGACTGGGGTGTAGGCACCCCTGGCCTGTGGTGTCAGCTACTGCAGCAGGTGGGGTCTTAGCAACAGCTACTGAAATGGGCTGGGGTCTTTAACTGCCAGCTGCAGGGGCTGGAATGGCATGTGTGTTCCCAAAACCTGCTTCAGGGAGGACTGGTGTGAGTGAGGTGAGTGAGGGTTTCTGCATGGGCAGCTGGAGCTGGACCACAGGGCACAGCCTGTGTGCCTGCTGCCAGCTGCTGGGGGCTGACAAGTGTTTGTCTTTTACTCAAACCAGTTGGGTGTGCACTTCTGTGGGCTTGGGTCTGGAGAACTTCCTCTCAAATTTTAAGCTGAATTCCATGGCAAGTAAGGGACCCTTCGTTTTGGGCCAGGGTAATAGGTCAACAGGAGGTCCAGGTGCTGCAGAGGACTTGAGAATGTGGAGTTTATGAGAGATAAATTTGCCAGCTAGCATAAGCTGGGCCAGCTGGTGAGTCAGGGACTGTGAAGCAGGTAAGGAGCCATGATCTGGGCAGGTGTGCCAGGCAGACAGAGTCCATGGTGGTACTGGAGGGATCTGTCTGTCTGCGTGTGCTTGTGAACATGGAGAGTGTCAGGGAGAGTGGCAGGTAGAGAGGAGGGTGGGGCTGTGCTTCTAACATCACTTAGAGCAGTTAATTTGATGACTCCAAATGACACCATAATGACTGTTCCCAACATCCTGAACACACTCAAAAAGTTTGGAATTAGCAAATATCAGTGTGAAGATGTACTTTCTGAAGTATATGGTACAGAGGGATCATAAAATTACCTAAACTTTCCACACTTGAAAGTATTTCCTGTTATTTTGAGCTCTCTCACAGAGAGGTTTTAGCAGTAACAAAACACAGTAGATAGGGGGAAAGAAAAGAAATATGAGCAGCAGTATTTTCTCAGTGGTACCAAGAAAGCACTATGCTTCTCAGAGCCTTCCTTCCTAGTTCTATGTGTAATTCAGTTAATGTTTCTGCTAGCTCCTGGACGACAGGAAGTACAAGTGCCTGAGAACATTTATCTTAAACATTAAACTGTGTATTAGCTGCATTAATCAGACACATGCCAGTACGAGAAAAGGGAGTGGGAGGGAGGCATGAAAGTTTCCAACATCTTTGATTGTGTTGCGGCTAAAGAAACCTTGAAATGTTTTATACTCTGGCCTTACACTCTTCTGCCTCTTCGTCTGTTATCTCACTGATAACCTCTTTGAGTCATCACTCTTAGTAGTCTCCTATTTAAATGCCCTTCTCTCATTAGGTGGCAGATTTTTTCCTCTTTGTCAGACTATGAGTACAACTGAAAACAATTAATTTTTTTTTTAAATAAGCTTTTTCAACAACACAACACAGAATTTCACTGTCTACCCTTTTTCAAGCAAGTATCATTAAAAAATTAAAACATTTCCTCATTCTCTTATAGAAATAGAATATTTTTTTCTTTAGAACAAGAATTCAGTCACCGCACAGTGTGTTCCTTTGCCTTTGACATTTAGCAGCATGACTGATTGATAACTTAGCATTACTTAGGTACGAGATTAATCTCCAAGTAGATTCAAGAGTAGGAAAAAAGAGACATTGAAATTCTGCCTTTATACCTGAACTGATGTAAATTAGAGAAGTAAAAATGTAATTAATCAATTTTTATGCATTGACAGAAAGCAGTATTTCTTTAAAAATAATAAAAGAAGGAATAAGGGCTCTTTCAGACAAAACTGTATAAAAATATTTAATTTATATATAAAATACCTACAACATTCCTCATAGTTTTTGAAAAATGCTCTGCCATCTAAAGAAGAAATTAATTAGTATATGGGAACAACAATTAGCGTCTCATGTAGCACAGGAAATTCAGAACGAATAACAGTTATATGAACCAAAATGTATGTAGCAAATTTAAAATAATTCCACAGTAAAAGAATTCTTAGCTGTTGCAAGGAAAAAAAAAAAGTACATTTAACCATATCAGAAAACTGTTTGAGAAGTTTTACTTGTTTTTGAAAGGGCTGAAATGGAGACGCTTCTGGAGGCTATGCCTATGTCTCAAAACTGCTTAGACAAAAACTACACCACCAAAATGCCCACACTATCACAGAGGTTACAGTAGTCATGACATGCTATATGCCAATCCACTGGCATAGATAATGTTTCCTGGGATAGGAGTTGACAGGCAGTATGTCAGACTTGGGCCAGCATCAAGCTTTCTTGGACAGGGTTAAATTTCTATTAAAATTTATTTTCTGTGTTTGAGTGCACCACCAGCTCCAGCAGAGGACCATGACTGGACTCTCAAACCTTATCTCTTCACCATCCTCGTTCAGGGGATTTTGAGGGACTTCTCAATTAGTGGATCCCCATTTTGTCCCTTTTTCCCTCTTGGATGATGCAACACATTCAAGAATCAGAATACCCTAAGTGTATATTTTTGGAATATCCCTTCACATAAATAAAATCATTCTTTAAATTATAAACGAGCAATAGGTTTTCCATTTAAATCACAATTTAAAGACTAGTCTGTTCTTTACACAGGAGCAGGACAATGGATGAAATATTATGTTATTTTACAAAGATTATTTTCTAAATTTTGTCTTCCTCACGGTGTAACACTGTAGAAAACCAACAAATTAAATAATTTAAAATTAAAATATAATATAATATAACATGATAACATAGGGAGAACAAACTGGATAAAGAAATTCAATTCTCTGATTAAGACTTTCGAAAAAAATCTAGAAAACCAACACATCTTAGAATGAAAAGCAAGCAATAAGTGAATATAATTACATTCTTTAGATGTATTCTCCATATATTAATACATTTTTACACAGAGTAATTTTCAGACACAAAAGCTGGTCGTCTAGTTGTATAAAATTCTACCTAATAACATCCTTGTAGACGAAAATGTGCTTGCTAAGTGAGCTATTGTTTAAAATAAAAAATCCAAAAGAGCTGCTTTGTTGTATCTTCTGAAAGGATGTTTCATTGTTTTGAAGCAAAGAATACTGAGTCATAAAGCACTAATAATTACTCAGAGTATCTTGATGCCTCATCTCATTTTCTTAACTATAAATCTATTTGGAAAGTCTTGCCAGAACATTAGATGTGATCCACTGAGTTAAGAACATATTGTATTATCTCTTTTGAGAGCTGGAATACATGTTTGGTTACTAAAAGTAATTTGCTCCCATTCCCAAACATGTAATTGAATATAATTAGAACATAACTATCTCTTTTTTAAAAGCACATGAAAACTATATTAAAATTCCTAATTAACTCTGAAAAGTCGAGAGCCAGAAAATGCCAGAATTGCAGTCTACCTTTAAGTGCTTTATGTTTTATGGTGTAAGTTTCACATCATGAATTGAATACTGTCACCAACATACTGCCCCCAATTAATTCAGTTCCTGAGACAGATGGTATTCACTGACTGTGGAGCTATTCAGTGCTGGAGTTTTGGGTTTTCTTGTTAGTGTTGGGGGTTATTTTATCATTCACTGTGTGGATCAATGCATTATTAACTGTACATTATCCAAATTATATTAATTTTTTCAGAGCTTTTCTGTGGTTTTCCTATCACATCATTTATCACCACAATTCCCATCTGAGACAAAAATTACTTGAGATCATTATTAACGCTATTTAATAAATCAGAGGTGGGCATAGACAAATTTATGCTAAAATCATTGAACATGACTATGCTTTTGAGCCACCTGATTTTTTAAAAGTTCTCAACAAAATAAGAGACTTCTCATGTTCCTAGCACGAATGCTGAAATATTTCAATTATTCATGCTTTCCAGAACTCAAGTTCCATAAACAGAGATATGGAAGACATCAGTGACTTGCTGCAGGCACTTTGTTTATGCAATTTTCCTAGCACCACACAGCAAATTCACAGCCACAGAACCCAGGCACTGCTCAACTGTCATGACCAAAATGTTTCTTAAATTCCCTAAGTGACATTTCTGAACAGACTGAACACACTTCTGGCAGTGCCCCAATTCACTACAACCTCTGGTTTATGACTTAGGAGAATTAGCTTAATTTATTGCCAATCAAATCAGAGTGGGGTAATGAGAAGTAAACCCCAATCTTAAAGAACACCTTCCCCCAACCTCTTCCTTTTTCTGGGGCTCAACTTCACCCCTGATTTTCTCAACCTCCTCCCACCAAGCAGCACAAGGGGTTGCAGTCAGTTCACTGCATTTGTCGCTGCCACTCCTTCCTCGGGGCAAGGACTCCTCACACTCTTCCCCTGCTCCAGTGTGGAGTTCCTCCATGAACTTCTCCTATGTGAGCCCTTACCTGCAGTTCCTCACAAATTGCTCCAGCATGGATCCCTCTTCTGCTGGAATACGTTTGTTACTAAAAGTAATTTGCTCCCATTCCCAAACATGTAATTGAATATAATTAGAACATAACTATCTCTTTTTTAAAAGCACATGAAAACTATATTAAAATTCCTAATTAACTCTGAAAAGTCGAGAGCCAGAAAATGCCAGAATTGCAGTCTGCCAGTCTTCTGCTGGACATGGGAGAAACTTCTGGCAGCTTCTCACAGAAGCCATCCCTGTAGCAACCTCCACCCTACTACCTGGCACAATCACTTATTCAACTACAGTAGGAGATGTGGATTCATAGGGTAACAAGCAATGTGATAGTTTCCTGCTTTCAGTGTCTCTGTGTTTGGTGTATATGAAGCTGGACAGCTGAGAGAAAAAAAAAGGAAAGGAAGGCCACAGTCCAAGCCCTCAGTCTGCCTGCTGGATATTGCTGTGGTTCACTCCTTTCAGAGCCTGCTGGCTTTCCAACACTAAAACACACATACACGCATAATGTGAAGAAGCAGGATGGTTATCAATTAACACCTGACTGACTGATTGTTATACAATTGAAATTTCATAGAACATCACTTTTAAGTGGAATAATCTTATCAGCAGCTTCACTCAAGTCACTCCTAGCCAGGAAAAATGTCCATACAAGTGGATGTCTAAGACAACATTATCACAGATCATTTGAAGACTCTTTGTCCCTCAGAATCAAGTAATTTGTAAAACTCTTACAAAACAAAATTACTTGAAATATCTGCACAACAAGTAAATTAAACACCTGAGCTTTTCTCAACAAATTTGTGGCATTTATAGACCAAACACTGTATTCTGATACTGCTAAAGATTACATAAATTGGTCAATAGCAAGCTAGTAGATATACTACAAACAAACAGTATCTGAAATTGCATTTAAGGGAAGTAGTTTTTAGTTCTTAGAAAAAATATGTGACTTCAGAAATTTGCCATGAAAACTGGTGATTTATTTCCATACCTACACACACAAATTGCAAAACCATTCTTTACTGTTTTCCTCTTGAACCACAGGATCTGCTTTAGTTTAAATGTAAAAATGATAGAGTAACAATTAAATTTATCTTGTGCACTTAGAATCTAGCACAGCCCCTTTCAGGTCTCTGATGAGAGCATCTTGTACAGAAAGTATTGCTTAAAGGCCTAAATCTGTGAGAATGAGAAGCCCAATCTGCTAACAATAGTAAATCTTGCTTAGTCCTTGTTAAAACAATTTTGAAAATATAGCAACCAGATGGAATCTGAAAGAATAGGATTTGATGACCTAGAAGAAGATTTCTCGTGCTGATGGACTCATAACACAGTGAGGTGGTATGGAATAACCTCGAAGTCCTAGTCATGAGCCCTCCTGGTTACTGCAAAAATTAACCCTGTCCTGGCCAGAACAAGGACAATATCTAATGAATTTTTATTTTTGTTTGCTCTTTATCTTTTGTAGCCAGACTAAATAAAATCTAGATATGTTATGCCGACTAAGCTGGTATAACCTAGAAATCAATCTGCTACAGAATATGAAGTTCAGTTGAACCTGTTTAGTTGGGATGAAGTAATAAATGGGACTAATGCAGTTTGAAAATATAGGAAGAATAATGTAAGACTAGGGTGCTGGGTTTCTTGATTCAAACATAAATTTGCTGAGTGTCGTGATGTGATTCCATTTGTGTGATTGAAAACACCTGTGAGGAAATCAAATGTTAGATTAGTGATATCAGTATTTAAATGTGTTCTTAAGCTGCTCCTCCATAAACGAATTATTTCATAGGAAGAGAAGAATTACAAAGCACTGCAATGTGTGAAAATGTAGGGAAAAAGGGTGGGAAAAGTACTAGAAGCTATAACCATATATTAGCAATCTGTAAAGCTACAGATATATGAAAATATGTAAAAGCTAAAAATCTTTAGGCGTCATTTAAAGAATGTTTTAACAGAGGAGGAGAGACCTTATGTGCCATAATGAACAGCTTAAGTTGGTTTTCAGAGAACATGAGAAGACAAATTAAATTAGCTTGAGGTTGCACAGGTTTTTTCCTTTCAGTTATTTTTATTTGAAAGAAGTTGAGTAGACAAAACTGCTTTCTGGTTTACAGAAAAAAATCAAATCAGTGTTTGAAAAGTTCAGCACATATTATAAAGAGATATGCAGATAATATGAAAGGCCAAAAGCTCATCAGCTACTCTAGATAAGTAGGTCATAATTTGTTTCAGTATTTACAGGAGAGATTAACTCCCAGACCAAGCTATTTCATTAAAAGAGACTTTGATCTCCTAAGTTATAAAAATATATTTGTCCACTTACATGTCATACTTGAAATGTTAAAAGCCTGACAAAGTAATACTTAGGTAAGAATATACTGTTGCATGCACAAGAAAAAAGCTTCAAGCACAAACACAGAAAACCAGCAATTTGTGCTGACAATTTACCTCAGAAACTCTAACAGCTGGAAACCCATAAAAGTCATCACACCACAGCAATGCCACAATCATATGTTCTGTAAACTGACTGGGGAAAACTACAATACCCAAGTCATTACACACAGACAAGAGGGGGGAGGATAATGAAAATGCTATTTCTCAGATCACATTGCCGAAAGAATGGAAGAATTTGTATCCAGGCCAACTAGTTCATAGAGAAAGCAGTGATGCCAAAGCCTCCAAGGGAACATTCTCAGAAGACAGAATTAAGGGCACGCTTCTGAAAAGCATAGCTTTATCCCTGAGATGCTTCAGTTGGCAACACCAGCCAGCACCTGGCTAAACCAGCAGCCCTATGAGTCTGGAGTGAAAGATGTTAGCAGCCAGGTTGTGAGAAAAACAGCCAGCTACAATACGAGACTGAAAAACAAACCAACAAAACAATCCATCTGACTAATTGAGTAAATGTAAAATACTTGGGAAGCCATTCAACACTTGCATAGTCGGGGGGAAAAAAAGCCTAAAAATGTTTTAGACAGCTTAGCTTCATTGCAAGGGGGAGATACACAAATAGATCCTGATTTCTTGCTGACATGAAGTGACATTGCAATGCTTTCATTTGTGAGCTGAAATGGCTAGAAAAGACTAGACCCACAGAACTCCATCCAGGCTCCAGGCTGCTGCCTTGAGCTGAATACCTTACAGCCTCTGATCCCGGTGCTGCCCAGCAGGCAACAGCTCTCTTTGGGGGACAGGGTCTCCGCTCTGACATAGGGTGGATATGTATACAGCATACCGAATCTAAAGGCTGGGCTCCTGACTTTTAAAGGACTTTAGCATGCCCCCAAGCATGCAGAGTCTCCAATCCTGTAACAGCTTCCTGAAGGGGCATCGAAATTGTGTGTAATGTATAGGAGGCGTTTACAGCTCCAAAGAGAAAGTATTGCTCTAAGCAGGGAACTTAGCAGATGTGCCTGAGACAGATGCTATGAATCAAAGTAAATCCAGATTTTTATTATTTACTGTAGTATGGAGAGAAATGTCTCCCTCAAACTGGGATCCATATTGACTCACCTGAAGTAGGTTAGCCTTGTAAAGAACTACCCACCCCCCCGATTTTTTTTAATAGTCCTTCAATATAAATTGCTCTTCAGCACTGATGCCACTATTTTATCCAAGAACTGAGCAGCTGAAAAAAGGACTGCATATCTGCTTTTAATGTCATATATTTAAAAAATCCCCTCTAAAATGCTTGAAGCAGCTCTTTAATGTTCTGCTTCTTACAGAAAGCAAAGGCTCTTTCAAGATATACTGGCTGAATTCAACTGTGAAATTTTGAACTCTCATAATTTCTCATCTTCTGAATCTATTTGAACACAGCTTCCAACCACCCAGTTCTGCACTGTGTATTTACAGGGCTGTTAATGACTCTCATTGGTTGTATTTTTTGCCTCACAAACTCCAAAACAAATGGAAATTTATATTTATCTTTAATAGAATTCTTTCCAACCAAAACCAATATGCTTGTTTTTACATCAATGTCCTGTGGCAAATGGAGCTGGAATTTATCAGCATCACCCCAAATATCTCAAAATACATGCAACATCTATTTAATATAGTGTGGTTTAAGACTTTCTATGTAAATGTTATATTTCATTACCTTGTGTTTTTTACAAAGACTCAGTTAAGAGATAGAGAAATTATCTTCTGGAAATGGAAGGTAATTTACAGCTAGAAAGGAAAATCTAGTGATTTTCACAGCAGTCACAGAATAAGATGCTTCTTTCCTGGTAAAGCCCTGATAGTTTTACTTTGGGAATTAAGAAAATACACAGAATTTATCTGCAATGCACTTACTCACAAAAACCAATAGAGGACACTTTGGCCACAGCAGATCTATATTTGTCAAGACAGTTTATTGCACATGCATGAGTAGGTTACTGGATAAGGGCATGGTTATGGGAAGACCCTATAAGACATACACCAGGTATTCTCTTCTTTACTTCATCTTCAGTTACACTCCTGAGGCAGTGCTGAGTCAAAATGTGAAGGAACATTAATAGGAACATGCACAATCAACAGGAATGTAAAAATAAGCTTTTATACCATAGCACACTCTCGCACAGATTTCTATCTTCATACCAAAGCATCAGAAGGTTATGTTCCTCCATCTTTTCTTCCTTTCCCTGTTTTCTACAGTGAGGAATTGTGCTTGTCACAGACAGTTTCAGATAGAAATCATATGATCTGTGCTCAGCTGAGTTAACCAGGGACCAGTACCTATTTTAAAAGAAATTATGAGTCCACAGCTAGAGGAACTATTTCCAAACAGAACCTCTAATATGTTAACCTAATCAATAGGTTATTTAAGACAAACTTTACATTGCTACTTCAGCTGTAGTATAATTCTTTCCAAGGGGCAAAAATATACATTTTCTGAAGGCAGTTACTGCCTAAACAGCATACTAAACTGAACATCCAAACTGGCATGTTAACATACTGCTTCTGAGAATGCATTTGTAAGTACAGTAGGACAACTTCTGTATTTTCCCTTCTTTAGGTAAGGAACGTTGTCTGTCACAACAGGAAAGAGTTTACAGTCCTGTGTCTAATGTTCCCTGGTGTGTTTCTAATGCTTTCAAAGAAAATAGGTTTCATTCTCTCAGTTCATGTTTAGTGGAGTTGGGCTACATCCATCTTATTCAAGTGAAACATGCAGTTATAAATTAAATGTACTTTTTTGAGCTCAACCAAGTCTCTAGTGAACAGCAGTTTTCCCAAGAAAAGTACTACACATAAATCATGATAATTCATTGTGAAAAAATAAACAATGGAATTGAAAAAGGTTTTGGTTACAGCATGGTGCTGATAACACCAAGAGTGTGGGTGTGATCCCTGTAGGGACCGTTGGTTTAAGAGCTGGACTTGAGGATATCTGGTGATCCCTTCCAACAGAAAATATTCTGTGATTCTAAATGAATTGTGAATCTGAACTTCTTTTAAACCCTAGGATAAATAGATGTCTCAATGTTCATGTTATGGTCAATATAATATTGGAGACTGCCTTTGAAAGGGCACCTATTAAATTTTATAGCCCATTAAAAGCAAGAGGTATCAAACTGGTTTGATTTTACTTTCAACTTTCATTTTTCTTCCTGCAAAAATGTAAGCCACAGCATAAATTTTGGCCGTCCTAAGAGTTTTGATATTATTTTTATATTAGCATTATGGTTTTATTTATTTAATAGCTTGGACTTACTTCCAGATCAGTTCAAAGCTGTGAAATTTTGTTCACAAACTCAAAACACTAGATCCCACTGTATCCAGTCAATATAAAGGAATTTGTATTTTGTGGTTACTTCTGGATTCAAATAAAACCAGCCAAATTTAATAGTTCTTTATAAGACTTGGTACAGAAAATTTAAAATTATGAAATCCAGCTATTGAAAAGTGTAGTTTCAAAAGGCCCTTGAATATGTAGTTAAAAACAACTGATAGCAGAATACAGACATGAGAAACCAATCAAGTGCTCTTTGCCTGACAAGGTGTCCCAGTCTTTCTTGTCTTTTCCATTTCCACATGCGCTCCTAGCTAATGTGATGAGGGCATCAGACATGCTGTGATTACATGTAGAAATGTCAGCCTTATCCTAAAGACTAAGGGCATAGTCCCTCCACATCTTCTCTTTACAGCCTTTGCAGCTCCTTGCTGTGTGTTTATTTCTGTCCAACTGGACACAAACAGTTTCCCACCTGGCATCAGAAGATGTATATCTGAGTTTATATGTCAAGAGGAAGTCCGAGTCACTAGTGAGGCACAGGCTGGTGTTCAGGAGTACTGCATTGCTGGAAACACACATCCCTTCAGCTGTCATGGGATGCCTGCAACTTTCTTTCTGCTGGAGGTGACCCTGGTCATTTCCATAGCTTTTTGACTGTTGGCAGAAACATTTAACCAAGTCAGTAGGCTTCTAATACAGAACTTTAGCCTAAAAATCTTACTGCTGGCATAGCATGTGCTGATCTAGATGACAAAAAGTGGTCTGCATAACAATATTACATAGTACTACATACCACATAAGAAAAACAATGGGCATATTGGAATTTTCAAGTTAAAAACTTCAAGAGATAAAACTTTTATAGTTTAAATGTAAAGGCTTTTCTAAGCCTTTAACCTTTTCTAGCCTCTAACCTTGTAAGCTGCTAATCTTACAAGGTTAGTGTTATATAACAGTGTGCTGTCCTAAGATCTTTGCAGCAAGCTCCAACAAAACAGCTCAGACCTTGCAGTTTTTGCTAATACTGTTTTTACTAAGGAGTGGAATAAAGCAATGATGTGTACTATGCAGTACAAGGATCACACCAGGAACAACAGTGAAGTAAGAGAATTCACTCTCTTGCCTCATATTTGGCCATAAAAAAATCTAGCTGTTACCTTCAGATGTGTTCTTACAAGAAATCTGGATGCAACAGATTAAATTAGAGAAAAAAATCACTCTAATCTGGGAGGAAAGTAACTTTCTAGGAAGAAGTGGTAAAAGGAAATCAAAGTTGCTGATTGGAGAGGGGGCGAACTTTTGTGATGGCCGCAGTTGAGTGTGAGTTTAGTTAGTTCAAATAGAAACATTTGTGACCCTTTTCTCATACAGCAATATTCTCTGCTTTATTGTAAGGGCATTTAAGCCACTCCATTTTGAAAGAGACTGAAAGAGCTGTCAACACACACACATTGTTCCTTATTTTTCTTGTATCTTCTGTAACCCAGAATGTCTGCACATAGTGCATAGATTCCTGAATTTTTTGCTTTCACAAATAATTTTCAGCTTTAGAAATCTAAATAGAGATACATGGTAATGATACATATGTGTGTGTGTGTATATATCAATAAATAGATTTTTTTATGGTACTGAATATCTAAACCTTTAATATAGGAATGGAAACTTAAAGATCAGTGTTTATTGAAGTTGGTCATTGACAGATGTTTATGTATAGATGAAGAAAGAGAGCTCTGTTCCATCTTCACTGCATGAAAAGGCTCATTTAGTTTCAGTGCAGTTACTGGGAAAATCCTCAATGTGACAGCAGGGTTAAAAACATGTCATTGCAGATGCAGTCTGAAAAAGATTCACTTGGCACAAACACCGTCTCTGAAAATGTGTGTAGGTCCAGAAAACCAATATAAATCAGATGGCAGGCTTCACAGAATGAAGAACGAAATTTAATTAAAATCCATCTCATCTGCATTCACACCGATAGGCACCTCTGAACTAAAAAAAAAAAGTCTTATTTCACCACAGTATTGGAGAACGTTTGCTGAAGTGTGGCATGTAGTATTTTCCAGAAGAACTGTAGTTGTTATCAGTATGAAATCCTTTCTGTACTTTGGGCAAATATCACAACTACAGATGATTTTGTGTCAGAAGAAATAGCTTGATTTGTGGAGCTGGTTGAGAGCATCTATGATGCTACTCTCTATTACACACAAACTTAATTTCAATAACATGCATGCGGCTTATAAAACATTTTTGTAGCAGAGCAAGAGTTCCTGTATATTTAATATATTTTATGATTGACACTTTTCCTTTATCCAAGAGTAATTAAATTTCATCACTGGAGTTGACTAACATTTTGACTAACAAATACTGCCAGATGCTAAATAATATGTCTGAAATAGACAAAGTGAAAAACAAGGATTCCCAGTCCTGTTAACATAGCTGTATTTAAGGGAATGGATCCTTTTAACATCTACGACTACATGTGTTCCAAAAAATTTCAATTTAGTGCATTTTTTTTCATATTTTCAGAGGCTATCATAGTCACTGTGGTGATTATGAGTGCTGCTGGACTTCAAGCTGCTCTGAGGATTCAATGAAATAATTAAAAAAAAAAATTAGAGAACTGAACAGATTATATATGACAAAGGACTAGTCAGCATGTATGAGGGTTTAAACAGAGAAATTCCATTCAGTGAGAGATATTAAAAGACTGTTTCAGAAGGAGTTTAATAATTAGAAATCAAAAAATCATTAGCAGGCAGCTAAAACTAAAAACAAGAAGACTGCTTGCCAACAAAAAACAAAATTAAACAAAATTAAAGACAAAAAGAAGAAAAACCAGGGAAATTTGCAACAACAAAAGGATATTTCTTCACAGTTAGACTGTCTAATGCACTTTTAATATCTTTATTATGTCTTGTAAGGCTACAATAGGAATGAAAAGGTGCATAAGTTAGTAGCATTAGTTTTGTACTAGGATTATTGATCACTCAGATTTTAGTGACATTGAACATAATTGATTATGGTCAAAGAAAAATTCCAGTGGACAGCACTTCTGAAAAATCTTTTTTTAAAAACATTTCAGGATTTCCTGTGCAGTACCAATTCAAAGTAAATAACAAAAAAGAGAAGTAAACACTGAAACTTTTAATACAAGACATTCTTCTGAAAACCCTATATTCACTGAATTAAACAAAAAAATCTTACTAAGGGGATAATGACAACCTAGAGCATTCCTGACTTCTTAATAAAATTCTAATAAACATTTTTTGTCTTCTCTCTAGTTTTGGACAAAAAATTCTCTGTTCCACTTAAGATTTTCTGGTCTTTCAACTATTAATATAATTTTTATTTTAATTCTTCAATAGTGATTTGTTTTTATTTCTAGTGAAATTAGAAATAAATTCCATTTTCATTTATAGAACTGACAGCAGCTGCTATCAATTTCTCTTTCAAGTAAATACATAGGGGTTTTGGTATGAACAATGTGAATGTTAAGTCATTGGAACTCCTTCTGAGTGGAGTGGCAGATTCTTCACCTCATCAAACAAAAATTTTATGACATAAAATATTAAAAGCCTGGTCCAGTTTGACTAGATGAAAATTAAAGCTCTGCAATTACAAGAGGTCATATCATCATGACATCATGCTTCTTCTTTGCCCTAAATTTTATGAAAAATTATCAAAGATGCTGTTGTTCCCCACCATAATTCAAGGACTCTGTTCTTACAGTTCCATGCTTGTGACTCACATGAAGTACCATCACTCAAATTTAAATTTGGAGAAAAACTGCACTGAAAGTCTGCCTCTCTTCCCCCATTTTTTTCCTAAATATTTAAGGGACAAAAGTACTTTAGGAAATTAACACTTACAAAAAGAAGACACTAGAAGTAGTTAAGAAAGAAGATGGAGGATCTCTCTACACTCATGCACAGAATTATACACATTATACACAAAATGCACTAGTTTAACAGAATCCCAGGATGATAAGGGGTTGTAAGGGATTTCTGGAGATCATCTAGTTCAACTTCCCTGCCAAGGCAGGGTCATCTGGAGCAGGTGACACAGGAACACCTCCAGGTGGATTTTGCATGTCTCCAGAGAGGAAGACTCCACAGTCTCCCGGGACAGCCTGTTGAAGTGCTCTGCCACCCTCAAGGAAAAGAAGTTCTTTCTCATGCTGAGGTGTAACTTCTTGTGTTGTAGTTTATGGCCATTTACTCTTTGTTCTGTTGCTGGGCACCACTGAAAAGTGTCTGGCACCATCCTCTTGATACCCACCTTTGAGATGTTTAGATGTATTGATGAGTCTCTCAGTCTTCTCCAGGCTAAACAGGTCCAGCCCCCACAGCCTCTCCTAATAAGAGATATTCCAGACCCCTCATCATTTTTGTGGCCTCTGCTGGACCCTCTCCAGTAGCTCCTCTTCTTATACTGAGGAGCCCGGCTGGACACAACATTCCAGATGTGGCCTGACTAGGGCCGAGTACAGAGGCAGGATCACCTCCCTTGGCCTCAGAGCCATGCTCTTCCCGATGCACTCCAGGATACCAGGATGGTTTCAAATGAGAAACCTTCATATGGAAGCTGTGAAAAATGTATAGCTGTATCAATGGAGTTCGTACAGTTTTCCCAGTCATAAGAAAATGTATGTTTTTCTGTGGCTACTTCCTCAGGGATACAGAAATCCTGCAGTAGCACAGAGCTCATTGGTACAGTTTCCATGCTCTCACTCACCCAGAGAGGACTGGCAGGAGTGTCCAAGTTTTCCAGAAGCTGGAAGAATTTCTAGAAAATCTCTTTAACATAAACCAAACAAATATAGGGACTGCTTCGGACATCACTAGAAACTCTCTTCCAGCCACCTCCTGATCCTCTATATTTATTCTAACAGCTTTCCAGCCAGACTAAAAACATGAAACAGTTCTATATTTTTAACAAACTTCCTAATGCAAAACACCAGTGACCAACTTGTGTTGAAAGACTACTAAAAGGAGGGGGTTGAAAACCAGTTTCCTGAAAGAAAAATAATGTAAATTTTAACCAAGAAGCATGTATTTCAACTCCATAATACAGTAACTAGCAAATGATTAAAGATGAATATGGGATATTTAACATCATAAAACAAGCTATGAAATTGATTAATAGAATATTCCCAAAATACTCTCACAAATAAATCATATAGACAGTATTGAAATAATTATTAAATTACTGCTTAACTCACAATATCACTAAAGAGTAAGGATCATGTTTGAAATAATTAACTTCTAAATTGAACCTGTAAAAGGTTTTTCTTGCCTTTTATTTTGTTCCTCATGGATTGCATATGCAAAGGCTAGATGATTTTTTTTTAAGGCTGAGCCTTTGTAAAAATATTTGGACATAAACATAAGATGGTCTTCCTGAAATCCATAAAACCAAGAATGAAGCCATTAATAAGATCTGTGAGTTTTAAAATCCTCCAGTTACAATGTCAACATGGTCTTGAAGATGCAAAGTTTTAACGAAGAAGACTCCCAGCAACCCAGAATCAACATTCTGAGTTGCGGGCAGACTCAGGAGTGAAAAAGAGACAGCAAACACACCCCAGGTGACTCCCTTTGTCGCCGATCTAAGTTACAGAAGTTGGAAGACATAAATGATAAGTCAACTTTACACAGTACAAAGTGTTTCAAGGTCATTCCAGAGCCCGAAATATCAGTGTCAGAATATCTGGGTTCAATTCCACATTAGCATTGTTAGTTGATTTCCAAGTTGTAAGATTATCATATCTGAGCAATGCCACCCTAAAATATTACTACAAACTAATCTGGACATTTCTTCATGTTATTGCATCTTGTATATATTGTATATTACTTAACATTTCCTTTCATGCTTCTGTGTGTTTGTATTTCTAACATACCTGCTTTAAGAAATACATTTTGAATAGTAAAACAAGATTCTTTGTTTTAAGAAATAATTGAAAACAATAAAGTTTATAAAATATTATCCTCTTAGTTTTTCTTTTAAATTTAGAAAATTGCTAAAATTAACTGTGTCCTTACAAAACCTTTTGGCTTGAATTAACAATAGGCAACAATATTACTTGGATTATAATAAATAAATAATCTTAGTCTGAAGAATAATACAATTTTATTAATCACCTGTGCTTATTATTTATCAAAGTTATACTTAGTGGAATATATATAATAGTAATTGGTGAGGTCTGATGAGCTTGTGTTTTGCTATCTATTCATGTGTCACAGAAATCATGATCAACCTTCACCCTCCAAATACCTCATCTGCTTTCATTTAAACTATGTATCCTACCCCCTCAAATTTTAATTCATTCTATATGCATATTTGACTGAAAGATGAGTTTCACTTGACTTCTAAGCCTTGATGAGAAGAAATAAAATTTTTAAGCACACACATCGAAACAAATATGTTATAACAGATTCCTCTGAGAAGCTTTTCCTAATATACTGTTCCAGATGGCAGGTTCCTAATAAGCTTAAAAGCTCCATGGATAAAACCCTGGACATTAGAACTGATAAATAAATTGCTTTAAAGCAAAGAAGAAGAAAAAATTTAAAGTTACAGAGGTCAGTCAGTACTCTGAACACTGAGGTTTTAATCCCTCTAAAGCAAACAGATAAGAGGACCATCTGCAAACTAATTCAATTTAGAGATGGCTGTGCACAACTAATTCCTTGCTAGAGGTAAAAGAATGAACCAGTTTGCTTAGAGCAAATAAAATTTATTCTGTAAAATAAAACAAACACAAAACCCCCCCTTTATGTTAGTGCTTGAAAAGAGGAAGGCAAAAAATAAGTAAAAAATTCGCTTTCCTATTTTAAAAATGACAAATCCGTTTCATAGACAAGATAAAAACAAGATAATAAAGGTTTTAAGTGAAGAACAATCAGAAGAACAGGTACTTAAAGAAAGAGGCAATACATTTGCACTTCTAAATTTTTACTAATAAATATACCAAAAGCTAGCTACAAAAAGAGCAAGGGGTGAGAGTGCAAGTGTGGGGGGAGGTTTTCCCACCAAGCAGTTATGGATCTTTCTTCTATCATACTTTGTCACTCTCTGATGCATGTTTGAAGATAATCAGTAAAAATTCATCTAGCTAATTTTTCATAAAGACAACAACTACTGAAGCTAAACCAAAATAAACCAAAACCCTCTGAAGGTAATTAACAAACATGAATTGTCAACCGGGCTGTCAATCCAAGAGGGAGTAGCAGAAGGTCAACTTGAGCAACCCTGATGCCATTGCTATCTCATATATTGATGATGCAGGTGACAGAATAAGGAATATACTTTGAAAGTTTTTTGAGGATACTAAGATGAAAAGAAGTGAAAGCAGTGTCATGAACAAGAGCAAAATTTTAAATTCTATTGATGAAATTGGGATATCTAGAAAGCCAGCATGAAACTGAAGTAATTGCAGACTTCTACAGTGAGAAGAGAGCCATCTTTCCATGTATTGTTACAAAAGCAAACTTCTGGCAGAAGTGTGCATGGAAAACAACGTGGAAAAAAGGACCATTTACACAGTTGGTGTTTTGGAGGGATTAGAAGACCCGTACCTTCTTGATAAGACTTTTGTTCTTTTCATCCAATAACATAGTTCTGAGATTAATCTCAAATAAGAACTGTATTTTAAAACATCTGTTCTCTCTGAATATATCTATTCCAAAAATTTCCTTAGAAAGCCCAATGAAACCCCACCAAAATATTGAGGGAAACTGGCACAGTGTTTGTTGAATGAATGAAGCAGGTTGTATTGGATCCATACTGGGAAACCCCTCAACCTTCAAAAATACAGTCTCAGAAATCTCTAGTTTGTCATGCTTAAATCACATTTCAGTCCATTAGCACTTTACAATTAAGTCTAAAAAGTTTAATTTGTATTTACTATCTTTCATGAGATTATGATTGTTTCCTTAATTATATGGTGATTAAAAACCACATCCCCATTTATTTTATAATCAAGATTAACATATATACCCATAAATGATGACTACAGCAATTTCACAGGTTTAATGAAGGTAGATAGGGGATTAGAAGTGTTTAAGCTTTAAAGGAAATGGCATATTAATTCCAAACATTTACCTATTCGTAAATTTCTCTGTCCTTACCCACAATAAATAACATTTTAGAATTGTAATTAGCCAATCTTTGTTTATAAACAAAACTAATGCAAAAAGTGCTGTGAAAACCAGCCTGTCTGCTAAAATAAAATGAATGGATAGGGAATGAGAACTTAGGAATTAAAACACGTTATTTACCTTTAAGCTTTCTACAATAATGATTCAGATTAGTATTACTGATTACCACAGTTACTTTTCTTGAAAACAAATGAGAAAAGTACTCATAAAAGCACTTCAACAGCTAAAATTGCTCGCAAATAAACTCAAACAGTCCAGAATTCTGTAAAAGCATGAATTTGGGCTCTGCAGTATTATCATATCATGGAGACGAGGATTTAAAAAAGCTTTTCAAAAAGCCTTAAAATATTGAGGAATCCCCAACAGTTTTTCTCCATATAGACTAAAGTAGGTTAAATCTTTTATCGTGTGACAAAATTGGGAGGTTTAAGAGGAGAAAAGATCTTTCCATTAGATTTGTATCTAAGATGCCAAACTTCCATGTAAAGTTGAAACTCAAGGACTAGATGAGTCTCATTTGCTTTTACTTGAAATAAAAATAGTTTAAGAAAATCACAATGGCTTTTAATAGACATAAACTGTTTTCCGTTTGTGCTCTGCTCCAGTGCTCCGGATAAGAGATGTATGGCGTCCCTATATTCACCGGTTGCCCAGTTGGGGTGCAATGCTACCAAATGAAGTTCCAAGGTTATTTCCAGACAATCTGAAATGTTTCTCAGGAGAAACTGGATGGATACAGCATGAATTAAAAGGAAAACGCTGCGAAAATAGGGTTAAAGAAAACAAATTAAGACACAAAGCACAAAGAAAAATACATAGGTCAAAGGGTGCCCCTCAGTTTCTCATAAAACCACAAGAAAAAGGATAAAGTTTTGGAATTCACCTGTAGCTCAGGAGAAGTACAGTACCTAGACCACAGGCGGTTTGAAATATTTTCTACCTCTTCATATTTGTTGTTACACCAGCACTCTAAACATAAACAAAATTGCATAAAAATCAGATTACTGATGTTCAGTCTCTGTCTCAAATGAAAAACAGTAAAAATTCTCTTTCACTTAAGTAAGGCCAGAAATTCTCCCTGTGTAACTATTTTCACAGAGGAAGCATAGAAATAAAATAAAAACCCTTTCAGGCAAAGACTGATTTTAAACATGAGCATGGTGTTGAGGATGAGTACGTTGGGAAACAAAATGAAAATAAATATATTTTATGTATGTCACCATGTACGCCACATTTGATGCCACCATCACCTCATTTGATTTTTCAAGGTTACAGAGGAGCTTTCTTGTATCTCAGTTGACTCATAACTGAGATACAAAGACAGATGGGAAAAATATAAAAAAATTAAATACTTTAACCTTTCCATTTGGTAACCCTGAGTGCAGGTTGCATGGTAATTTTTTTCGTTACAACTGTGAAAGATCTCAGAGGCTGCGAAGCATTCTGCATATTTGCCTCTTGATGACCTCATTTAAGCAAAATGTGCAAGCCACTAACTGTTTGTACTCACTGAATTCAGAGTGTAAAGAAGCAGACTTAGCATGGAACAGTTACATCCACAACCAAATTTACCTCCCTGGAACATATTAGGGTACATGCAGCAAAACACATTACAGCAAACTGTGCTTCACGATGCCTACCCTTACCCACAGCACAGCAAAAGAAATAGAAAGGATAAGGTTTTAAACAGAAAAAAAGTGAAAATATTATTATATTTGACTGGTTCTACTTTTCATTCACTGGTGTGCAGTGCTGGAAGAACAATAGATTGGGGTGCTTTTCAAACCTAACCCTGTACAAGTAAGTAAGTAAAAATTCTGTTTGAGGTTTATAACTGGAGCAAACCAGCACAGCCCTACAGACAACAGTGGAAACCACTGTGAAACATAAAAGGGTCAGTTCATCTACCACTTCTGTTTAACCTTCATCAGGATGAAACTCAATGTTGTAGGGCATATTTTTCTTATCTCTTTTCATACCAATGATCAAAATCAAAAAAGTTTTTAAATTGCAAGGATTCTGCAACTCAGGGGGTGGGAGGGGAAAGTACCAGAGTAATATTTCAGAGAGCTTGCAATCTACTTTATTACCCTTTACACAATTTGTCTTTTTGGTATCTGAGCTAGTGATTTTTCTTTTTATAAAGATCGCTTTCTTCTTCCTTGAAGAAAATTATTTCATTGAACAAAAAAATATGATAACATAAGATCATATGTTATGTTATTTCTTATTTCATAAGAAATCAAATTCCAATCAAGTTCCAGTTCACACTCTTGCTCTTTAAAGGGGTAACTTTCACTAGACTTTGCAGAATGTTGTTCAAGTTGAAAGTCCACAAAATATTTCTCCAGCAGTGAAAACAATTAAAGAGATCTGGGCTGCAGAAATGGCAGGAAGCATCCAACCAGTGTTAAACAATACGAAGGACTTACTGTTCAGGCAGGCAATTTTCTCTGCATGAATATAACATGATTACAATGGGAACTGCTGCAGGCTAATGAGATCCTATTCACTGTTTTTATGGCATGAAGCTCAAGGAAGTGTTCAGCATTTCCCCCTGCACTTTCAAGCAGATGGTACTGTGGTGAGACAGTGCCCTTCCATGATACGCTGCATAATCTGTGTGTTGCAGCAGCACAAACAGCACAGAGGTCTCTTCTGTATGTTGATGACATTTAAGATAGACTAACAGAAATGCCAAGGCAAATTGGTTTTGCTGAAGACATTTAATTAATGGGATTTAAAATACATATTATCAGACCCAGCAGAGATTTATAACAGCCGTAGTTTTCTTCTGTAAACAAAATATTTCGGTGCTTTTTGTTCATTTTTTTGTTGTTGGGATGTTTTTCTCATAAAGCAAAAATCCAACATGGTTGGTTGAAGATAGTCCTTTTATTTGAGAAGATTATCTTCAGAAAATTCTTATTAGAGAAAAAAAAACTGAATCTTTTGCTAAAGAAAGAAATATTTACAGCTTTTCCATGTCATTGAATTGAATATAGGAACAGGAATATAGGAATATAGGAATGGACTCTACTTTCACATTTGCTTTTCAGTATATCATCCATCATTTATAGTGACAGGCATTGAGTGTTGAAATCAGGACTAAATATCCTTAAATACTGTAGAATAACATTATCATAGCTTTCAAATTCAGAAATTCAACTGGGTTTGACTAGGAGACTCGAGATATTTTGTTATAAAAATAATTTGCTCAAACCACATTTAAAACATCTAAATATTCATGAGATATCCAGGCAAGTGTTTTGTGATACCAAACCAAGACTGGCAAAATCAGCAAGCTAAAATGATTTTGAAGAGATCTATAAGACAACAGTATTCCTCCCTCACTCCTGAACTACTCTTTGGAAATGTATGCCCCAGTGCCCCATTACTATTCAAGGCCAACCTCTGAAAAAATCATCCATTTTCTCAAGTGATTGTGAAATAAACATAAGGTTCAAACAAAAACTTTGAACTAGATTGCAGGAACTGACTGACAAATCAGATAAAGCACGGTGTCATGTGAATGATATTGATGTATTGAAATCAACTGAATCCTTCAATTTTAGGCAGGTGCACAAACTGGCACAAGGTAGGCAGGTCACCCTCACTGTGCTGGTACTCGTCCTCTTGAACTCTTCAGATGAAGATTTGACTGTTTCTCAAGCCTGGCCATTGTTACATTCGAGCTCAGGGACTGCAAAGCCCAGATTACCATTGCAAAGTCCACATACAGAATAGTGTGATGCAGTCTGTTTGCCAAATGGAAAAGATTTTGCTTGTTTGTTTTGTTTTTCTGAGACTGCTCTTCATTCTTGAAATAAATTTCCTTTGCCAGTTCCAGCAAAATAAAAGCAGACTTCTCTCTATTTCTTCTTCTGCAGAACTGAAGATCAATGTCTACCACTAGTTCAGTGAGAAAGTCTTATTTAATATTGAAGAACTATATTTTCTTCCATATTTCAAATCCACATTCAAGCTCACTAGAGATGCATTTATTTTGTCTGGATGGAGCTCTTATTCAGTTTTTATTACAAATGCTGTGGGTGATCATCAAACACTATATGAAGCTGTGTGCAGAGAAATTACACAGGAGCAGAGCAGGTGTTCAGACTGGCTCAGCAACCACAGAAAGCAAACTTCCTTATCTGTGAGACTTATCAAGACTGCTGCTCTCCCAAGATATATTGTTATAGTAGAAAAACGAAAGGAAGATCAGTGCATCTTACAGATCTTGATTTTATTCTAGATTATATAGCTTTTAAGGAGAGATCCATTAGTTCTTTAAAAAATTACAGACTTTTGTGGTTTAATTAACAATATTACATGCAACTTGTTGCTGGGGAAAGGCATATACAAACAAGAATTCAGCTTCTTAGCTTATTCTCATTCAGACAATTGTTTGGATGCAGACACGTTTCTCACTTAAAGAGCATTGCACTTAATGTAATTACTCTTCAGATATTAACGCAAAAATCAGATAAATCTACATTCTAGGAATTAGCAGAACTTGTCTTTGACATAATACGTACGCTAGGTAACCATGGCTTTGATCAGTGAGAACTAGAGATACAGTACCCTGCCCTCTCAAAACTCGAAGAAGGAAAATGACAAATATCTGCCTGGCCTATAAATTAAATTCTCACATGCATTCTGCAGTTATGTCCAGGACTCAAAGTAAAGCTTAGTAAATGAGAACATTTTGTCCCTATTTCTACCACTGTGTTTCCTCAGTGAGCAAAATTAACACATTTCAGTAATTTGCAGTTTGCTCATAATCTAAAAGGAACTTGGAAACTTAATATAAAATTTGCTTTCAAAAATAGGGTTTTATGACATTGAAGAGACAAGGTGGAAGAGGATAATGATTACTGCTTTTAGGACTGAAAGCATTGTAATCTCAAAGAACATTTTGTCAGTGCATAGATCCACACAACACAATTGCATGTTCACACTTTCAGTTTGCAAATATTAAGCCAAGGTTCCCACTTCATTTTCCATTAACACCCTTTTATGTGTCCATGGCAATACCTCTAGCCTGTCTTAGACAGTTTTCTCTCCGGTCCATTATTCTTACATCATAAACAACAGTATTTAGTCCTTCTTAAACTCACAGGAACAGTGAGAAAGCTTATTAGAAAATGTAGTGGTGCACCATCTTCTCGCTTTTCAAAATTTTAAAAAGATAGAAATATTATAAAGATGGCTTCTTATTCTCTGTGGTGTGATTTTATTGCTATTTTTATGGGAGAAATCTTAATGATTTATCAAAATTTACAATATTGATATTGAGGAAGAATCCGGTGCAGTCTGTAAACATCTGCAGAGCTGTAGGATTTTCTGTATCCTTCAAACTGAATTAGTTTTTGTTCTCAGCAGAGAGCTCTGTGTGGTAGGAATCACACCTGGTTGTCATGATTTCCACTCTGACTTCAGAAAAACTCCCAACTGTTTTGACTGAAGTAGGGATTGACGTGGTATTAATCTAAACAACTGATAAGAATGCAGTCATTTATTGAGCTTGTTCAATTCTCCTGTGATTGTTTGGAGAACTGTGTTAAACCTAGGAAATAAGGCACTATATTTTAAATTTTGCAGAATGGCAGCCCTGGAGCACAAGCAAGTCTTCATACAAGTGCCTCCAGGGGTTCATTCATGTTAAAGGAATAGTTAGGCATGAGAGATGATGTTCTCCTTCAGCATCAGGCAGGACTGTTGCTTAGATACAAAGACTGTCCTTTTATTTGTATTCTTCAGAGGAGATGCAGCATTGCCCTTAGCCTCACTCCATGCTAATGCAGCTCTACAATTGCCCTGCATGGCACAATCTGTTCCTTAAAAAGAAAAAAGAAAGATTCATGAAAACCTTGGAGTGCATCTTCCTAATTGTTCCTATTAAATCGTTGTCATAATAGGAGTCTGAAAATTTGAGAATACAGGAACGTTGTGTGAAGAGATTACTATATTCAATAGCTCTTTTAATGTAAACTGAGACCAAGAAATTATTTGGATGGAACTTTTAATACCTTTCCCTCTTAAAAACAAATTCCTTATTTTCTGGTAAACAACTGCATAGGCAAAGTAATCTCTGCTCTGAGATTTCAGATTATATTGTTTCTGGGGGAAAAAAATCCTCTCCTAACAAAATAAAATGCCTAAATATCCTGCTTTCCTGCTTTAAGTTATACATTACCAGACTGGAATTTAAATTATTTTTGCAAAAATAAGAGGTACTTTAATGAAAAGGGAATCCACTTTGTTGTATTGTTAGAGGAATATACTCAGAAATTAATTGAATAGTAAAAGCATCCTCATGGCATTGCTTTCTTTATTTCAGATGGGCCTTGGTTTCATTATTCTGTTTTAAAGATGCATAAAAAATAACTGTATATAATAACATCTATTAACACAAAATTTCCGGAATATTTTGGAAAAAGTAGCAAACTTTCCTCTGATATTCAGGCTCAGTCTTACATTTATTTCACAATAAACATCCTTTTCATTGGTGATGTGTCTATGTGTTTTACTTTGTGTTCACAAGGTTTAACAAAACCATTTTTTATTTTGCAAACAGTGATGCCAAAAGTATGACATTCCTTTGAAATCAAGGAAAAATGCCCCATAGAGACTTTCTTGATGATTTTAAATTTATTTATATTTCTGAAAAAAAATTTCAAATTTTCTCATCTCAGATTGAATTTATACCACTTTTTGCAACATTAATAATAACTAAGACCCTAAATCACAACTTTACCTATTCTGATGTTGCTAATTGTTGTACTGTCAAGTAAAGAGTCTTTAAATTGGTGTTAATTTGATATTTGCCAGAATAACAGAGAATAACAGGAGCTGATAAAACTGAAGGAGACCAGGATCACTCTAAAAAAGGAAGTGTTGCTGGGGTGTTCTCTTGAGATTCCTGACAGAACCGGCTGTTGCTGAGCAAACTCCACTGGTATCTGTTTCATGGATCGCGATGCTTATCCTCAGTGTTGTGAAAAGAGTGTATGTGTTCACTCTTGTCAAAGTGACATTTAATTACCTGCAATACACTAAGTGAAGGAAGTATTGTGAGTTTGCTTAGAACAGAAATAACTACAACGTTGTGGCATACTTATTTTAGGCATGGCTGAAGAATAATCTGGCATGGGTTTTGTGTTTTTTTTAAACAGTCACATTCAGTAGGAGAAATTCAGATAAAAGTCCAGGAAGTCACATATTCAAGTTCACCTTCCCACCATCTGGATTGTTACCTCAGCAAGTGCTACCTGCAGTTTTCTTCTTAGAGTTATGTCATATTACATCCTGAGGAAAATAATGAAACCCAAATATGTCTACCTTTCCAATGCCAATCTTTTTATGAATGAAAAATGAATAATCTTTTTGCAACATTCTCACTGACATCCAATTTTTCTCCATCTACAGAATTACATTATTCATTATTCTGTCCAAGTAATTCTCTAGAAAGGGACTACATGATGTCCAGAGCAATTTCCTTTACAAAGATAAATAAATAAATATATTCCACTCTTGCGGTCTTTGAAAGGTAAGAAATAATATAGATAAGATTTCATTAAGGCAGTGGTTGCAACTGCAGGGAAGAGAATTTATTTGTAGGATGTTACTCCTTGCTCTCTGTGCATAAGCCATCCTATGTATTACCACTTGTAGATAGACACTTCGCATTCAAGTTTAAAAATTCAAGAAATGACTCACAAAAAGGATATTTACTTGGGATTGATTTGCAGACTGAAAAACAGTTTGACTCTACAGTGTAGGAGACACTAAGGCTATGGAAGAGAGATATGTCTATCATCTAGACTGAAGAGCATGTTGCAAACTGCCTCTATCCTCTTCCTTTGAGAGGTAAATCGTTCTGCTCCTTCTGTGTATTTAAAACATAACTCACCTGTCACAACAACCAAGAAATTTTAGAGGTTACGGTTTGCCATAGGTGAGCACTAAAATGCAAATACAATTACTATTCATCACCCTCAGTGCCTAAAGTACAGTATGATCATACAGATTTCTGGGAGACGGGAAAGGGAAAAGGAAGAGCAAGAGAATGAGATATCTCATTATAATGACAAATTTCAGGTACTCTCATAAAATTAAATGCCAAATGAGTCAGGTTCTAGAGGAAGAAGCACTACTCTATTTTCTGTGCTGTTGCACTGAACTCATTACCATCAGGTCTTGATCAGAGAAGATACTTGACAAATTCTGGAAACTAATTTTCTCTTACAGTATAAAACTGCTAGATTGTTCAAGCAGCCGATGTTAGCAAATTGTAATTGTCATCCGAGTGGAGGTCTAATATTGATCTCTTCCTGCTTATGGCATATGTGTGTCACAGGTCTCAAGAATTCTGCTAAGGCTCTGCTCTGCTTAATGAAGAGAGCCTTTGTTTGACTTAGAGCTGCATTGCCTCAAGATAGGGACTTCTGGCAAGAGGATTTCAATCAAAACAATTGCCTGATAATCAGATCATTAATTTTGTTTTTACGTAATGACATTTATAAAAAATGAAAAAACTTGATCACTTGCTCTAATGAAAATGAATCCTATTTCTTAATTGTCTGTCTTATTTAGTTTAATTACCATACTAAATCTAGCTGTCTCACACTAATATATATATCCACACAGAAGTGTTCTTGATCTTACAAAAAACAAGTTTGTTTTCAGTCCTATGAAATCTGGCTAGTGATTTATAATAAAGTATTAATGAAAAGGCTTCTAAACCAATGTTGCCCTCCAATTCAAGCAATAAAAAAAGCTATTAATTTTGTGTTCAGACACTTTGGAAAGTAAATAGGCAGGAAAAAAAATAAAGAAGCACTAAAGAACAAACAAGTATAAGCAACATCTCTTCTTTTTGATGCCCCACAGCAAACAAACATTCTGTCAACAACATGTCTTACTCAAACTGTATCAACTGGGAAAAATCCATCAGAAAAAGATATAGCACAGAATGTGTGTGCTACAGCCCAACAGACTGATGCTTCCGAATTCCTCTTACATCTAATGCTCAGATAAAATTTCAGAGAACTTTCAGCCAAAGCTATTTGCTGTGCGACAGTGTTGCCTGGAATAAGACACAAAACCTTTCCAAACAATGTTAAGAATGATAATATAAAAGCAAATCTTTAATTAAAGCTTTCAGGTGCAAAAAATATTGCTATATGCACATATGATACAGTTTTTCTACAATTTTTGTGGGGTTAACTGGTTAGTATATCTAGCTGATACATCCAATAGGAGACTAGTTACCCCAGCAACCCACCACAGGGTCAGGCCCTTGGAGTTGTCCAGGGACTTCTTTGCTCTATTTTCATGTTATGTCTCTTAAGTTCTGGTAGAAAAAAAGATGTCCGTGTCAGGAATTATCTTCTTAAGAACAAGAATTTCAGAAATGTATTAATAAGGAATTAGCTAAACTATGAAAGAGGGTAGGAAAGGTACTGGAAACCATATTACTATATATTACAAATCTACAAAGCTACAAATATGGAAAAGGCTAAAAATCTTTAAGCATCAACAGCCCATGTTGTTCTGGCTATGGTAATTTGAATATACATATATCCTTGTTCCCAACACCTAAGACTATTTCCAAACTTAAATGCAAACCATGGGATCTGAAAATATGCTCGGTTTCCATATATTTTACCGTATCAGTCAATCTTCTGAAAAATCCAGATCAAAACCATGACAAAGAAATATCTGTTGATTATTCTTTTTGGCAATGAGTTACAGTATTCATCAATGTAGCCATAGGATCTCCATTAACCACAGCAGAGTGAGACATCAGGCAGGGTTTGAGAAGTGGGGACAGGACTAGAAATCACATAATCCTTGAAATAACCACAGTCACATGAAAAGCTAACACTAACATGAAGATCAGCCACCAGATTTTCTGCCACCAATTTTTTTGCAGCGTCTCCACAGCAACAAAACACACGATCCAAATACTGCCACCAAACCCCATAACAAATGCTGGATTTGGCAATAAAACTGAACTTCCCTCCCAGTATAGATTTTATCAACTGTCTTTCTCAGGAGAAATGGCACCAACAGAAGCACAAGGTCATAGCTGCTGTCTATGAAAATAACAAAGTGCCCCAATGTGACATAACTCTTAGGTAAAGAAGTGAAGTCCTTAAACAAGTTACAAGAGTTGCATGAAAAAAACTTGCATGGGTGCACTTGGTTTTATATTAATCATCTATTGGCATTATTTCATAAGATTTAAATGAAAACTAAATGCATCAGAACTCCAAATATTCACTAAAAATTAGAAAAAAGAGAAACATTTATTTCCTTACATTTCCCCTTCACATGTCTCATCACTATCTGAACCATAAAGTTCGATTAAAACCCTGGATACATCACAGCAGACATAATTTTCAGGCCACACATGAAGACTTTTACAAAAAGTGTTAGCTTTGATCTTGGATATAAAATGAATATGAATTCAATCTTGAGCAGTTTATTTGTACTGCATACTATCAGCAGTGAATGAGGTTTTTCTTGTCTAAAACCAATTTCTAATGCAATAGGAATGAGATATTAGATTGCAGAAGTGATTGAGTTCTGCTATAGAGAGAAACTACATTTGAGAGTGTATTTCTGACTTAATATTGAAATTTAATGCTTAGGGTTTTTTTAGATGAGAAAAACTAGCTGTATTGTATTTAAAAGAAAAGAATCTTTGCAGGCATAAAAACAAGCTATGTTTTTTTTCTGATATCACAGGTTTATTCAGAATCAATCTCCCAAAGAACTTCAGAGTGTTTATTACCCACAGAAATACTATGTGCTTAACTTTGATATACTAGTTCAACTACGTTGAGTTTCAGTTGCAGAATCAACAATAAAACTTCTGTGGTCCCTTAAGAAAGTTTTAATCTTCAGGGAAAAACAGAAATGGGATAGTATTAGATACTAAAGGGCACATTAAAAAAAAATTCTATAAGGCATTACATATTAAAAAAGAAATGCCCACGATCTACTAATTCAGTACAAAACTCTTCTGTCATCTGTCTAGGTCGATCACATCGCATTCACAAACTAGAATATGTGAAATTCTATAACAAAGGAACTACTTTTTTTTATACCAAATTAGAAATTCAATTAAGGTATAGAAAAAGACAATTACTTTGCAGTCTTAAAAAAATCGTCTATATATAATGTTAATATGAATGGACAAATACAGTTACAAAATTAATAATAAAATGCAGCTGAATATATTACTTTTAATAATACATACGTAGTCATAAGTTATATGAATAGAATAATTATTGTGTTGACCTTTCTGGTACTAAATACAGTTTAAAAGTCTTGAGATAGCACATAAGACTAAAAAGGTAAAATGGGTTTGTAACATTGTCCTTGAAACAAAACAATTTTTTTTTTCATATAATCTAGGACTTACGTAAGCATGTAAATTCCTCTGAGTTCTATGGTATTTCTTCAGTGAATCAAGTTGGAGTCTGTAATTCATGAACATCCTCTGATAAAGAAAGACACTAAGGAAATTTGCACTTCTAAAACCTCAATGTTATGCTTTCTCACCACTCTGAAATGCAAATCATGGACATTTCACAGCTTTTATAATGCTTACTAAATTTAAACAAATCCAGCAAAGGAATCTGGAGTTGATAAAAGCACCTTTATTATTATTCTGCATAATTGGAATCATTGTCTAACAATGATGCACTACATTAATCACTTTCATTACACAGGTGCCTGCAGATGGGACTGAAGTCCCATTATGCAAACACAGGATTTTCTTAGAGTTTACGAGATAGATAACACAAGGTGAAGGAAAAGACATTACACATGGCGATGTTGGAGCACCAAATAACTGTGTTGGCTCATGTTTATTCATTTTTCTAAAGCTACTTCAAAAATGTGGTGAAATACTTAAGAGACAGAAGGGTAAAAAGGGGCTAGGGCAGGTGTTAGGAGCCGCTTCTGA
This sequence comes from Gymnorhina tibicen, assembly GCA_013399875.1. Lineage (NCBI taxonomy): Eukaryota > Metazoa > Chordata > Aves > Passeriformes > Artamidae > Gymnorhina > Gymnorhina tibicen. Next base: position 38,585 of record VXAZ01008613.1, read on the forward strand.
GGTGGGGTAACTGAGGTTCTTGATAGTAGATCCCTTGGGGTTGATTAGTGTGAAACACCACGGTGGTCTTTGTTTGACCAGTTTTATGTGTAGGAGGAGTTGCTTCCTTTCACACAGTTTGCTGCAGTGGGAATTTTTGTCCGTATGTGTTAACCAGGATGTTCTAGCCAGGTCTCGCCTCCACCAGGCCAGGATTCAGCGTCTTCCTGTTGCAAATTCCTCCCTTCTGTGCTCATCTCAAGTTCTCACTCTGGTGATTTACCTTATGGCAAATTTCTTCCATGGCCTTGGCATTGTTTGAGACAGGGAACTGTGCTCTTTAACTCCTTATAGCAGGATATACAGGAAACCAAGAGAGAAAAGTAATACAACAGAAAGATGTGCAGGTGGGCATGAAGCTGAGATTGACATTGAAAGCAAATCAAACATTTAAAAAAGAGTAAAAACAATTAAAATGAGCTGCTGGAGCATACATCAGTTCCTAAGCAAGCCAAAAAATCTGGAAAAGTGCAAGCTGAGTCTATTAGAATCAATTCTACCATCTCATCATCAACAACTGAGTCCAGAAAGATTCCCCAGGACTGTTTAATTTACTTGCACAGTCCCTGAATGTCCGTATCAACTTTCATTCCACTGGGTTTTCTCTTCAGGTTTCACCCGGGCTTCATGGCAGTGAGAGAGGAAGACGTCACCTTTATCATAATTTCCCTTTACATGATGTGCTCTGCCATTTCTGTATCCCTGGGCACAGGAGGATTGATACAGCACCCCACTAGATCTGCTCTGTATAATGCACTGGCTCACATTCTATTTCCTCATACACACGCTACTGCTGATATCTGTGCCACAGCAAATGAGGAATCATGACAAACTTGTATTTAACATAGCTGGACAGCGTGGTGCATCGGCCTCAGCTGGCTGCCAGGTGCCCATCAAAGCTGCTCTACCGCTGTCTGTCTGCTACAGGAAAAGGGAAGAAAATAAGATGAAAGGATTCTGACTATTCAAATGAGAGTATGCATTTCATTTCACCCAGTGAAAGACAGAGCCTTTATAGTGCGAGTTTGTATAAATTAATTTGAGCCTTAAATGAAAGCAAAAACACAAAACACAGAAAAGTGGGGAACACAATTCAACTGAATTCTGTTGCTGGTAGCCAAAAATTCTGTATTTCCCAAAGCCTATATTTATATATCTTTAATTAAACATAATTTCAATGTTAGAAGTCTAGAGTCTGCTGAGAGAAGTTGCAGTCCTTTCTGCACTCTGAGACAAAAACTCACAGCCAAGGATATTGAGATAGAGGACAGTCAGAAGACTACTTAATCATTTTTGTAGTTGAAACCAGCACACCTTCTCAGCAGGTATGTCACTAACACAGGAAGGGCTCCAGTCACCAACAGCCAAGAAAACTGTCCTTTAAATCATGTAGATATATGAACTTATAATTCACATCTTTGATAGCAACTCATTGATCACAGCTTTTATTGAATGTTAAGGAAGAGAAAATGTTTGGTTAGAAAATTTTTTTCAAGAAAAAAACACAAAACAGACTTTGAGTGTATTTAAAACTAGTAATTGTTTCACCAATGAAGTTCACAGTTTTTCACTGATTTTTATACAACATTATGATCCCTTTATCTAGGGGGTCCTAAATAAGTAAAGTGGTGAAGGACATGAGTGCCTGAAAAAGCCTCAACTGCAGCAGCTTATGCACTGCAGAAAATTTAATCATGGTGCTGTTGCCTTCCACAAGGAAAAAGTAGGCAAATTAGCCTTTTGAAGCTCTAATATCTCATAGATACTGGATATACAATAATAAAATTTCAAACCACTATTTGCACCAGCAGGTTAAAAGAAAATAAGTGTTGAATGTGCATATATTAAATGTTAATTAGTGGTGATCTAGAGATTACCTGATAGCATACAAGAGAAGATACTGCATGTAAACAAATGGAGCAAAATTGTAAAATTTTCACCAATATTATAGTCACAAATTCTGAAGAAAACACATTCTAGTCCAATAACAAACTATTATAGAAGCTTTACATGGAAACAAAATGTCACCCATAATACTCTATCAGTCAGCACAACTCTACAAACTCTTATTTTCATGCCCTTCTTGTAAGGGTGAACTGATAGATAATTCATACTTTCAACTAAATCAAGAAAGTAAAGGATAGGTTCTATTTCAAGAATAATAATAAAAAAATAATAACGACCACTTGCAAGACACCAATACAGAAAGTATTGCAGAAAGTTCTTATTTGAAAGTAGATTCAACAGCAATGAATGAAGTTACTATCAAAAATACATTGGCCTCACTATCAAAGTTTTATTTGAATGAAATTCCTGGCAAATGATCCAAGAAAGTAGTAACCAAAGACCTTATACTGGGATGTAAATACAGTAACACAACTTTGTAGCCTCAGAGAATTCAGTGATGAACGAAACAAGACTGCAGTTTTTGGCAGCAGCACACTCAGCAAGTCAGCCCAGAGAGCTAATTTACTTTGAAGTAAAAAAATAAACTTAGAAATAAAACAGCAGAGATAAACTACAACATGCTCCATAAAATGCAGTCAATAAACACAACTATCCAGAGAATATGAGTTTGTTCAATGAGGAAAGACAGTCATGCCAGCAAAATTACAGATGTATGGTAAATCTAAAGTGCAACAGAAAACTAAGGGGAAAAATCAGGCTAAAATAAACAAAATAAAATAAAAAATATCCCCAATTAAGTAAATAAGATCAAAGTTATGAGGGAAGAAAGGGAGTATACAGACAACTGTCATAAATACAAAATCACTTCTGGAAAATAGTGAACAAACTTGAAGTTACCTTTCACAAAAATGAAAAATAAAATAGTAGACACACAACAGTCTGAATTTTTAATTTCAGAATATTTGTGAAATCCCCAATTTTTCCCTTTGGATTTTTGAAAATATTTATATGTTATGCTTAAAAATTCTTCATGAATTTTTACTTTTAATTAATGTGGTGAGCACTTGGAATATCCTATAAATGGGCAGAGCTTCTGTAGCATTATTTTACCAAGAAATTATACTGTTATTAGATTATCAAATTTTAGTATTTGCAGTTTTTTTATTACTGCTATTTATGTTATATTAGTATCACATATCAATCATGATTCATAGTATGTAAACCAATATTTTACTGCACTATTTAAAATGGCACTTGAATCGTGACTATCTTGACAGTAAAAGAATTTGTTTTGGAAGTTGTTTTCAAGTAAAATATTAATTTTTAAAAGGGTACTGCATTTCTGCCTTAATCAAAACTACTAAGAATAATATTAGATGCAGAATACATTTCTGAACTTCAGTTTTTACACTCAGATAAACCAAAAAGGAAATGTCTGTTTCTTTTCTCTGTTACAGATCTAATCTGTCTATTACAGGTGTCTGGTTTTAGTGACAAAAGAAGGAATAAGGGATGAAGAGGACTAGTCAAGAGTTCACATGACCATCCTGCCATTTCTGGTAAAATAATAATTCCTATGTCTATGGGATAAATCAATAAACACAATTAATCAATTAGAGAATGATTTTTTCATTTGCATATTATTTAGCTTAAATGCTGATCATTGGCTTCAATTAATGAAATATACAAAATGAAGAAACTCAGTATCATAGTGCTAGAATTGAAAATGACGGTTCTCAGACAGTGACTTTGGGAAGGGAAAAAAGAAAGGGATTGCTTTGGGTTCATGAACCAATATTTTACAATTTAAATGAGCAATGTTTAGATTTTGAGCCCTGACTCTTCTCCTGTGGGGTCTAATTATGAACAGTAACTGCATTTTCAAATGAATGGAAGAAATTATGACAAAACACATTCAAAAAAATATGAAGTTAGGACCACATTGAGCAGTAGTGGAATGAATGTAATAAGCAAAGAGAAGATATATCTTTTTAAGTTAGAAGAAATAGAAATACAAATTAGATGGGGCAACATTCTCAAGACATAACAGAATAAAAATCCAGTCCTGATTAATAAAACAGCTATGACACTGACTTTTAAGCAAGAGTTAACATAGGGGTATGAACATCTGCAATGAAAAAGCATTTTAGAACTGATTAAACTTTTGGAAAGGCAAGGTATTTTTAGACAGTAAAAAGAAAGACTGGAATTTCTCCCTAAACTTCAAAGCTCAAACTACAATCAAATAAAGTATCTTAATCCTATACATTCTTATTAAACAAGGCTCAGAAGGCACAGAAGTTACTACAGGGATCTGGAGATTTTTAGACTTGCTCTCTTGGGCATCTAAATATAAAGAGTTAGAAACCGGTTTTCAGGAAGCTACTGTAAAATAATTTTGCATTGATCCCTAGAATTGTCCATTGCCAACATACACTGTTCACCTCCTAAGCTTTCAGGTATGTCAGGGGGTCTGGGCAGCTTTGCTGATTTTCACTGGGACAGAGCTACTTTTCTTCACAGTGGCTAATACAAGGCTGTGATTGAAATCTGTGCTGGAAGCAGGGTTGATAACCCTAGGATGTTTCAGTTATTACTGAGCAGTTCTTACACACAGTCAAGGCCTTTTCTACCTCTCACCCCATCCCACCAGAGAGGAGGCTGGGGGTACACAAGGTGTTGTAAGGGGACACAGCCAGGATATCTGATTCCAGTTGACCAAAGAATTATTCCATACCTATGGCATCATGCTCATCATATAGACCTGGAGGAAGAGTGAGAACGTTTGGAGGGATGACTTGTCTGCCCAAGTCATCATTAAGGGTGAGGGAACCCTGTTTTTCTGGAGATGGCTGAACACCTGCCTGTCCATGGGAAGCGGTGAATGAATTTCCTGTTTTGCTTTGCTCACGTGAGTGGCTTTAGCTTTACCTGTTAAAGGTATGTCTATGTCTCAGCCCATTTTGTGAATTTTCTCACTTTTACTTTCCAAATTCCCTTCTCCATCCCTCCTGGTGAAGTTAAGCAAGCATCTGTGTGGTGCTTAGTTGCTGTCTGAGGTTAACCACAATGTCAATCATGTTCAGAATGTCCAGAATACTTGTTTTGAGGTTATCACAATTATAAACACAGAATTCTAGAAAACTAGACCTAAAAAACTACTGTCCAAATTTACTGGTTTGTTCAAGGTCATGTCATATAAATTTGTTTTAAAAGCCTGAAAAATGGATATTTCAAAATTTTCCTAATCCATCTACTGTAATGTTAGAAACTTTTTCTGCACAATCAAGAAATCATTCTTCATTGTCATTTAAACCCCGTGGTTTTTTATTATAAAGACAACAAAGAACAGCTTGTTTCTGATCTTCTTGAAGAACTTTGTATATAAAAAAGTATTATCCAGTTGTTTTCTAAAATACCTCTTCTCTAGACATCCTCAGTTACTTCAGTTTCTCTTCTTGGATAATTATTTCCAGATTTTCCATCATTATTTGGCTCGCAGGGGCTCTAATTGATCCAGATTTTTCTAGGGATACCAGTTTCTTATACTGGTCACAATGTTACAGGCAAGCATTGCCTTTACAGATTCAACAGTAAGATAATTTCCACGTGTGTGTAAAAAATGCACCTATTTGTACACCTGAGAAGAATGTTTGTCTCTTTAGCAACAGCATCATTATTGTTAGGTACTAGTGACTAAAATGAGATTTATTAATTACTTGCCCATTATGTTATTTTCCAAAGGCTGCATCTAGGCCAGCTGTGTCTCACCTTTCTACTTATATGTGAGGTTATTCCTACCTGCATGCAGGACTCTACATTTATTCCTGTAACCCATTTAGTTGAGTATTGAGTTCTCCAGTGTATTTATTAGCCAGTATCATTGCTGCCCTTCCTCACCTGTGTCAACAATTTAGGCAGTGTCTCCTATTCATCCAGAAAACATAGAATGAATTAAAATAACAGCAATTTAAAAAAAAAGGAAAAAGAAAGAAAGAAAAGCTACCAGACCAGACCCCTACAGAATCACAGGTGGTTATATAATGCTGGTCTTCATTTTGACAGCAAATCAATCATTACTTCTCTCCTGGTGCAGTTTCCCAATTGCTTGTGAATTTACTTTGCAACACTCTTTTTGTAGACTATATTTCCCCTAACTGGAAATCAAGACAGAGTATGAAGAAGCTGAGTCAAAACGCTCTGTACTTTCTGTCAGTCTTTAATCCATAAGACCTTCTCCTTACCATGGAAGGAAATTAGATTCATTTATCACTGCCCAGTTTCTTCTCTTTCTGTCACATACCTGTGTATGCACTCACACATACACAGTTTTACCACCATCCCTCCAGTGGCACCTGCTGTTACAGAACCTGGGGTCTTTTTTTTTGTTTTATTGCTTTTTTTATTAACAGGAGCTAGGTTTCTGTCTGCTGTAGATCTACAACTCCAATTGCTGCTGTTATCATATATAACAAGTGTGGAGTTAGTGGAGTTTTAGCACACTGCTTTTGATTCAGAACTGAGAATTCTCTAGAGCAAATCATACACAACAACTCAAAGGAATACCTAAAAGTGAGCAGAAATTTCAAATTAAACACCTAGTGCTGGGAACTAAATGTTTCTGTACTTGCTTTGACAGTATTTACTTTAAAGGAAAGTAAAAAATCATATTCACAGAATCACAGAATGGGTCAGGTTGAAAGGAACCACAGTCATCTGGTCCAACCTTCCTGCTTAAGCAGGGTCATCCTGGAGTACATTGAAAAGGATTATGTCCAGACAGTTCTTAAATATCTCCAGTGAGGGAGACTCCACACCCTCTCTGGACAGTCTGCTCTAGTGCATAGGCACACACACAGTAAAGAAGTTCTTCCTCATACTCGGGTGGAACTTCCTGTGCATCAGTTTCTGCCCACTGCCTCTTGTCTTACTACTTAATACTTACTATTCTGTCATATACTCTGAAAATTCTTCATAAAGCTTTTATAATACTTTCAATCTTCATAATACTTTTCTCACATTTATTGCAAGGACTCAGTGAGAAACAAACTTTTAATCAGCAATAATAGAGAATCATGTAAATATTTATTTATATATTGTGGTTTGACTTCTTCCTTTTTGTCATATTTATCCTTTAAAAAATATTCTTCAGTGTCAAAAGCCATGGTTGGTTGCAATTGCTCTAGGATCAACATTAACAGCTTTATATGCAAACCTAAACAAAACAAATAAATTTTTTTCTAATTAAACCTTTCCTTTTAGGAAAAAAAACAGTAAAAAAAACCTCTTTTCAAGAAGATGGAACATCAGAATCCTCTTTTTCAGTTGCATGAGCAAAGGTGGATAATGTACCTCTCACTAGCTATTCTTACCTCTAGTCAAGGAGTTGACCTGTGCTTGAGCAGAGAAAAAGAGTGAAGATGCACAGAATGCAATGAATGAAATTAGGTCACAGTTCTCTTACTAATTCTAAGGAAAAGTGGATTTTCACTTCTTGGAGAATTGCCAAGCAGCACACTTTATGCTGCGGGTAATCTCTCTTCTCCTTGACCCATAAAACACATGGTAAGATTCAAATAATGTTTCTAAGATTCGAAGTTGTCCTTGCTGGTTTGCATTTAGAATTACTTAAGATGTAGATGAAAAGTAAAAAATTTTCTGCACTATTTATTCCAGAAATATCTATTCACTTTTGCTTTGTTTACATCTTCCAAGATCAGATGCAGGCAGTAGAAAGAGTCTTTTTCCATTCCTCTAACCAACTACTCATAAATATTCTCAAGGCCCTACAGAGGAAAATCCTTCTTAACTGTTATGATTCATTGGGTTACAAGTTACACACGGACTAAGTGAAGCCAAGGTCGATATCTCCCATGAGGTCCAATACATCTCAGTATTGATTGAAGCACTGAAATCAATGTAATTATAATTGGACAGAACTTTTAGGTAACTGGAAGTCCTGCTGAAAACTTTGAGAGCTTAACAAATGTCAAAGGGAAATCCTTGGTATTCACATATCTAGGAAAAATATTGCCACTAATTTTTGACTCGTTGCACGCTATAGATATCTTTTGAGTCTTGAACGACACTGTGTATTGCCTGTCTGGCACCCAAATAGCCATTTTAAAAGATGGGCTATGGTAAGGGTAAACAAAGAGTTTATATAACAGAGGTACCTCTGATAACACTAATGTATTTTTCCTACAGGTTTCAGTATATACAAAATCCTTTCTCAACAATCTGATTCCTGGTGGGTGCTAATACTCCATTGATAGGCCTCCTGTGATGTAGCACAGGTTTCTGGTTATCCCATAAAAACTTTACTCAGTTAATGCATTTCAGGACAACTGATTATTATCCCAACTCTTATGGGAGCATGACTGCAGAATTGCAGTAATAGTCTTGGTTGTGTGCCATCCTTAAAAACAGCAGCCCTAACATGTTATTAAGAAGACTTTGAGACAAGCTCCTTTTTGTTTAATGTTTTTTGCATAGTCTTTTCCCCCCATAGTCAAAGTATCATTGAAATAAAGCTCAAAATTTTCTCTACTTTTCATGCAATCAAGCAGGTTTTTATTTACAGTATTTTTGGGGAAAAACAGGTGTGCACATACACAGAAAAACACATATAAATTAAAAAATATATATGTTTTATCTATTTTTTTAGTAGTTATATACAGCATCAAGACCATCTCCATTCTCACCTATGCAAGCATTCTGTATGTGAAGAGAAAATAATATGCTCTCAAAATGCAGTCAAAGTAAATCAAAGCAGGGACAGAGCAGCTGTATTCTCAGCTAATATAAATCACCTTGGTCTACCAATTTCAGAAGAGTTATATGATCCATTTGGTTTTGAATATGACCCTAGACACAACTGGTTTACTCTTTGTTTAGTGTATGATAATATTTTTCCTGTAATGACAGCTTTAACTAAATTTCTTGCAACCCACTTTAAAGCATTAAGAACACAATGAGATAATACATGGTAACTTCTAAACCACTATAGAAGAGGTAGTAAATGTGGACACTTTTCCACCCTCATGTGGAAACTTTTACATTATTTCCAAGAAGGAGTGCAACTATATAAAATGCATTCACAGAGACATTCACACAGAGTCTTTCAGCAGAGCTTCACAGCTAAGGAATGCACTACAGGGATTTTTTTTTAATTTATTTTTTTCTTCTTGAAGGAGAAATAACATCGTAGATGAACAAAAGCATAATATATGCTTTGAAATGCATCATAGTGCAACAAAGGTTGTACGTGCTTTCAGCATGTCTTCTGAGGCATGTGATATGCTCCATATTCTCCCTAGCAGAACCAAACACATCACACCGTGGGTTAACTGCCGATGGTGTACGAAGCTGAAGGCAAGAGAATCATCACTTCAGTGCCTACTTTCTTCTAACCAAACTTATTACCGTTCCATAAAAAAAGTAGACAGTTTTGCATACAAAAGTAACTCATATGTGTGCAATCTACAAAGACTGAAAGAAATACATATCTGAAGGAAGGGTTACAAAGTGTGTAAGGCAACTCACCAAGACTGAGTAATGTGATAATGGTGTTGAGTTGAACAATTAGATTCATAAGGAATGAGTAAAAACAAAACTTTAATAATCAAAAGAATTGGATAAAAACAAGACCTTAGGTTAAGAATTTACTTCTGTCCTTATTTCTGAGAGATACAGATTTATATTCAAAGGTCTGTATTTCCTTTTTCATCTTTCCTGGACAGATGTTCAGTGCAGTAAGCTCATTTTTCACATTAGTATCTATTATTCTGCACATCTCTTTAAGCTGCCTAAAACTTTTGCTATGTGATTCATCTGCAAAAGAAGAAAGGCAATGAGCAACTCACAAAAAAAGATTAATAATGACAGTTGATGGTGCATGATTGTACCAATCAGTGAGCCTAAGCCTGAGAGTTATAAAGTAAGGTCACCACAGCACTACACAAAAAAGGGTAAGCAGAATCAGCATGAACAGCATCCTAGTCAAGCAAAACTTTTAATTCAAATGTTTACATTTGGCATGCACAATAAGTAATATCTTTTCCCTATTAGGCTTTCCTCGTTCTTTCTTTTCAGAACAAATTTGTGAAAAAGAAGGGGAAACTCTGCACAATACACCTTTCCTTCTTTAGCTCCGAGAATGTCCTTATCTTGTGTATGATGTGGTAAGTAATATGCCAGGTATTTAACTGTTAACAGTGATCCCATAGCCCTTTTGGTCATTTTTGTTGACTGTTCATTACTGCAGCTGCCAGAGGAAACCTCTTGTACAAAGTCTCCATTGCATATCATCACTACAAGGTCCTTCTGATTTCTGCTTTATTTCTTAGTTCTGTGCAGCCAAACTTGCAGTCTTTCCTTTGCCTGTCTATAGAGAGAAGCTGGAATACATGATAATACTGGTCAATCAGATGGGTGTACAACTTACGTAATTAATTGTCTTCTATTCAATTTTTAATTAATTTTTTGGGGGGTTAGGGGGTTGTGTTGGGGGAGATTTCTAACTTGTTGAGTTTTCCCTGTCTTTTAGTTGTGACTATACATGTTTGGGATGTTGTTTTAGTTTTGGATTTTATATTTTAAAGTAGACAAAGTTATTTAATACAGTGTAAAACCATGTACTTCAGTGCTGAGGGTGGTTGATAAACTCAGAAAAACATCAGTTAATTTTTTTACCCTGCATGTTTTTTTTGGAGGAAAGGGTGATATCTTTAAAAAGCTGCTGCCAATTTTTAGAATGTATTTTTAAACCAGCACTGTAGAATTCGAAAAACACAGGAAAAAATCAAATCCCAGGTGGGTGAGAGGGTGAAGAAAAAATTAAAATAAAAATAATTATAGAATCTACTCAGTTCTAATTATCTCATTGTCACAAGTTGCAGATTTCTTTACAGTTGCATCCTGTTGATTGACCAAAACCCAAAAGATTATAATATGTAATTACAGCACATTGCAGTATTATTTAAATTCTGACTGTGCTTAGATACCTTTAGTGGCTGATAAGAGGACTTTACTATAATTTTTGAAAGTTAGCAATTAATACTATGCATGTACTTACACCTCAGATAGATATATTTCATCCGTTAATTGTATAATAATGAGCATTAAAAAGCACATTAGTAAAGGTAATAACTGTCAAATATGTGTGATTAAGAAAAACTTTTCCTTTTACAGCAGAAGGAAAAAATATCTGAAGTGAATCTGTTTCAATAGGAAATTCAAGATAAGGATAGTGGGAAAATCTAGTCTTTAGAAAATCAATTAAATCTTTTGAGATTTTTGAATCGAACTCAAAAAAGGTGGCTAAAAGAATGTAAAGATGCATAACACACTGAATGGAACACAACATGACCACACATGAAAAAGTCTTACCTTTTTTTTTAAGTCTTCATACATTCAAGAAAATCTGTCATTCTTCATTCAAAAGAAAAAATAAAAATTGAACAGCAACTTCAAATTATCAGAAAGTGCTTTTCCATGTTTTCCTCATTCTTTGCACAATTTTCTAGATAAGAATGGCAATCATTTAAAGTAAAATCATCTTCTGTTTGACATTACAAATATGATATATCTGTAAATTTATTTTTGTTTCAAAATAAAGAACTTGCTTTGTCTTTTTCTGACAGCAGGAACCCATTTCCTAAAAAAACCCTCATCCATTTTCAAAAATTAATCTTTGGAAAGCTTAAAATATCACATCATCCAGACTGTGTTTCTAAGTTTTTACTTTTAGGCCGATTCTTCACCTGCAGAGAGTACTTTTGTGCAGAGATTCTTCTTCACAACTTTTTTTTCTTAGAGACCTAAAGAAAGCTGATTCTTGTCATCTACATAAACTCTGCCACTGAGAGAATAAAACGAAAGATCTGTCAGACATACAAGCTCCCAACTCCCAGAGAATATAACACATGCATAAGACAATAAACCTTCCTAAGATATTCATATATGAAGATTCTGTTAAATTACAGAGGAAAATATCCTGTGTCTGTCATTACAAGTTTCAATCTTGCTATTAAAACCCCAGCTTCAAAAAAAACCCAAATAACTTTCTTATTATTCAACATTTTCTTGAATTCTTTTGGCTGTTAGACTGGCAATTGCTCTACTACCAAAATATCTGGCTACTTA